>SMGT01011401.1:6813-20271 GCA_004794575.1 Lanistes nyassanus
GAGGGTCAGTGTTTTAGGTTGAGTCCAGTAGGTGCCATGGTACCGAAATGGGTAATGAAGTAGGACTCCATATTCTTACGGTCAACGGAGTCGCTCTTCATTTTCCAGATACCAAAGACCCTCATGTTGTCGGCTGTGTGTGGGGGTGTGCTAAAGTGACGTGCAACTGGTGTGTTTCTGCAGTGTTTAGTGTCAGCTAGATGTTCTGTGAAGCGGGTGTTGAGTGTGCGTTCTGTCTCCCCGATGTAGAATGAAGTGGGACAGAGGGTGCATGTGATAGGGTAGACGATGTTGCTGTTGGTGCAGGCGAAGTTGCGTTTGATGACAAAGGTGGTATTGGGTGTGTGGAGTGTTGTGGCGGTGTTAAGGTAGGGGCAAGTGTGGCAACGGGGGACATTGCACGGGGTGGAGCCGCAGGAAGGGGGAGGGAAGTAGTCGGTTTTAGTTTTAGACTGGCTTTTGATAAGCAAAACATAGCTACATCATAAATAAGATATTAAAGGCTTTTGTTTTTAAAGTATGTGGTTTTTTTCAGGTAACATAGGGCAGATAAGAGGGTAGGTCGGTTTTTTCCCTTTTTTTAGGTTTCGTTTTATTTTGCTGGTTGGACAGCATTTCTGTTTGCCGAGTGGTCGCTGTGCGATGAGCTCCCCTCCCTGTTGTCTGCACTCATCACAGATGAGCAGCACAGTCTTGAAAATGGTTTTGAAGTCGGCAAGATGGTGTGCTCCCTCTACAACACAATAGGCACACAGATCCTTTCTGTCCCGCTCTGCGCCACAGTGTGACAGTTCAGTCGAACCTTCACACCTTCTTGGTGGTGACACTTGTTTAGAGTAAAAGCAAATGCATGCCGAACGCTTGCTTCGGTCTCCAGCTTAATAACCACTGCTTTCCCTCAATGGAGACTTTTCACAGCGAAAGGCGGAAGTCGACCATGATTACGCCCCTTAATGATTAGCTGGTTCCGACATACGCGTACAGAGCAGACGGCGCGACAGTGGCGGGTTCGACACAATGACAAAGAACTGGAAGCATTATCTGAGACAACATGGTCAGCTGCAATAAATATTAGCTCTGTCGTCTGTCATAAAGGTTTCTTAAATGTCGAATTGTTTATTGTTGATGTATGAGTGCTCCAGGTTCTGCTCATATGTGTTTGTGGGGGGTGGGGGGGGGGCAGGGTAACTGTCTCTGACAGTCAAATGTGAGTTCTCATATAAAAGAATGTAGTGAAAACATTTTTTCTGTCATCAATAGTTAATATATCAATAACGCGCAATTTCATGGTTTGTTACATGTAATAATCGTAGTTCTAAATCTCCACCAAAAACCAAGAACATGCAGATTAAGCAATTATCTGATTTGATAATTTACCGGGTTTTTTAACTGATCACAAGTTACCAGTATTGTTTAATTTAACACATCTCACTTCCACACAGTGGGGGCTCAGGGACACCCAGTACTTTCACTTGTTTGTCCTCTGTGCATAGGATCACACAAAAAGTAGCCAGTGTTCAGCGGTGTGTGGATGTGGATGCTGTAATATGTCAAAAGTTGCCAAAGGTAACAGACGAGGATTTGTGTAACGACCTTGTCTGCTAAAGTCGGGAGCCATATGATAGGCTTACGACTGGCAAAGGGAGCACGTAGACAGCTGATGTCTACTCATGTTAAGAGGGTGGTCATGTATATTCCGTCATGCGTGCTACTGGAAAACTATGAAAACGACATTATAATCTGTCATGCGCGCTACTGGAAAATTATGAAAACGACACAATATACTGTTGCTCAGATCTGTCAGTCCCAACATGCCTTGAAAATGATAATGCAGGATATTAGTACAGGTACTGTTCGTGGCCACATGCAGCTGTAACCGGCACACACGTGGCACAAATGGCCGTTGTGTGCCGTTGGAAGTTACAAAAGAATTTATTTACGTGGGCTCGATCCCGGTGTATGCACTCGCTCACACAGGCGTCCAAAGGCAGCCTACTCAAGTACAGACGCGTGATACAATAAAACATGACATTTAATTATTAATTTATTAACATTAAGAACCCCCCCCCCCAAACAGACATGAACATCAAAAATAAATGAACACGAATTCTCACAGATAGCAACAACAATAAATCACCCTAACTGAAGCTACCTAAAAGACATACAATTGATGCACTGCTATCCTAGTGTGACGTAATTTACTACACAGGCCCCGCGCACGTGGTAAGAAAGAAGCGTGAAGAGAAATCATGATGGAGAAAAAGACGTGGAGGGAAGAGGGTGGAGGGAAGAGGAAAAATCTATAAAGGAAAAGGAAGAATCCCGAAGTGACAAATCCTGAAGGGACAAAAAACCGTGGCCCTGCAACCAAATGCAAGCAAGATTCCACATGTAACTCGTGACTGTACGGCCTCACGATTCACTAACTCTCAACCTAGAAAATTACTTTTACACGAAGCTGACTATAACCCAAAATATTCACAAATCAAAAGAATCAGTAATAACTTTTCTCTGATCATCGCAGTACTGCTTTGCGTGTTTACAGCATTTCAGAAAACCAGGCTTGCTGTCAAGCTCAGCACAAGCAATTCAATGCATCAAAAACCGTTCACCATGATCGACATCGAACAGCTAAGACTAATAACCAAGTAAAATGCACTTGCCTGCACAAGCAAGACCACGAGGCTGGCAAGGGAAGCTTCACGCACAGCCTAATGTTACCGCTTAGCACGGGGCGGATAAAAGACCGAGAACACATGGTTCCCGTGCGATCGGAAATATTTCCGGTCACGGTGTCACTAGACTTCCGGTCGCAGTCTCGTGAGACTTACAGTTTTAATTACATTATGTTTCTTACACAAAATTATTTTCTTCGTACAACACCATGAAAAGTATTTTACAACAATCTTTTCATGGGGGTTGTACACACAGTTAGTCAAAACACACATTTTGATCTTTCTTGCTGACATACACTGAACGTGTAGCACACTGGCTTTAGTTGTGGGGGGGGGGGTAGGGAGGTTAGCACAGATCTTTCAAAAAGTCAATGTTTTTAATCTGTTTGTAATTCACGTGACATTTTTTCAAGGAAACCAGCTTGGCAAACATTTAACTGTGGATATTGGTATATATGACTAGTTTGGGCCTTATATTAGCCCCAGTGGTTAACGCTGAATTGGACAATGACTGGGAATTTAATTTCATTGATGCCAGTGATAGTGGCCTCCACCAGTTATTTACATTAGAAAGAAACGTCATTGTTGCAATCAATCACCTTTTACCTATAAATTTGTCGAAACTAATTTTAAAAAATTCTTCAGGAAAGGGAAACTTGAGAAGAATCAACACATTCTACTGAAATGTCTAAAGGCTAATAAAAGTGTGTGGAAATCAACATGCACGTCGAGGATTATTCTAAATTAATCCTTTGTTTATTTATCATTTCTCGGTAAAGGGGAGGGTAAATAAAGTTAATTTGTTTCCAGGCTTAGCTCATTTGAACAGGCGACACATAAATTTTTCTCTGTGCCCCATATCTTCCGTTCGCCTGTCCCAATTGCAGGAACCGACTGAACGTTTTCGGCGTCAGCCCGCGCAGGGGCGGAAAACCAAGAAAAATTTGGCGGTGACAGTGCAAGAGTTACCGTACATGATTACAGCGACCTGAAGAGCAGTATTTTGTGAATGAGATCTTTTAATACTTTAGCTGAAAAAAATGTTAGGGTCGGCTGCAAAACTTTTTTTAAATTTTAGCCTAAACAATCTGAACAAAATGTAGTAACTCTGGAAATCACAGATTAATACACTTATAAAATTTGCATAAATTGTCCATGTGTTTATATATATATAGGAAATCGTAGCTAAGCATGACAATTAGATACTTTTATTTACATTTTGTTCAACACTTTCAAGATGCTTTGAAATAGTTTTAATTAATCCTGTAATAAGTCAAGGAGTACTAAATCTAAACCTTAATTACTAAAAGAACGATCAGGGTAACACACCCGTTTACCGTCACACGTGAAGGGAGACGTGACGTCACAGGCTGGAAAGTAGCAGAAGCTTTCATCACTTCCGTCCATGCAGTCCGCACGATGATTACAGACCAGCGTGTATGGGACACTCTGCTGTGTTTCAGAACATTGAAAGAACAAGGGAAGAGACTTCAATGGTGCCGCGCAGAAGGAACTGTTGCCATTGTTACTGAGCCAGCAGTGAGAAATCTCGTCACAAGCCAGGAAGACGTGTGTGAAGTGGTCCTCAGGACATTTTATGTATAGTAGCTGTTTGTGAAATAATTCACATTAGATTAGAAAACCAAAGGAAAAAGAAAATAAACTCATCATACACTGGTAAAAGTAATGCAAGCTGTTAGTGAAAAAATTCTTATGGATCTCATACTCTATACGGCGTTGAAAGTTTTTCAGGCGCTAGTAATTCAATGAGTCCACCGTCAAGCTGTTAGAAAATACTTCATAGTCGACCATATACCTGTAGTCTGGTGAAATGCGTACAGGCTTCAGTCTCACAATTCAAATTAAATCACATGCATTCATATTTTTGGTCACATATACGCCTATATGCAGGTTGAAAGTGAAATACTTTACAGCAAGTTGAATGTACTCACTGGGCCATCTAATACATTTTGAATACCTATTTTTGTTTGACCCAAAAAAATATTTTCGTCATTGATGACAGGTTTACAGGAGTGGCCTGTTTTCTAGGACATTCTGTACTTTTAGAAGTCAGAAACAAACAACAGCAAATACCTAAAAGGTTATTTTTAGCAGGGTCACAGATGCACGAAAAGGTTAGAATTTAAGTAAGTAAAGATCTTCAAAAATTAAATTTAAAAATGTTAAGTATAATTTTGGTAAATTTAAGCTTAACGGAACTAATTTCTAGCACTGTGACGATGAAAGGAAGGAAAAGTAAGTAGAATAGTAACTAGAACCCAATAAAAGTAATAAAAGCCATTAGCTTTTTACACATTCCCGACGGTATGGAGACGGTACGCCAATAGAAATTTGCTACGGCTGACGGCGCTTTGGAGAGAGATTTACAATTATTTAAAAAGTTTTGTCGAAAAAAAAGTGAGGGGAGAGACTCGCTGGCCAGGAATGTCACTGGTGTTTTCTTATAGCGGAATCACTTTCTGTCGAGTTTCTTCCCTTAGTCCACACAATATACGAATTCTAAACTGTGGCTCCGAACTCACTCCATATTGTTTAGGAGTTAGCCAGACAATCGCGGGCGCCATGTTGCTGCATTCACTTGGATACCTTTTCGACGCAGCCTTTTACACAGAATTCACCCTGGATGGATTTCCGGTAGGAATCATTTTATTGCTTTAAAATTTTTCTTTCTTTCAGCCTTCGTAGGAATTATGAATCTTATCCTCACAGTTTTCTTCTACATTTTTTTATAAGATGCATAGAGACCATGGGAAGTCATGATCACGATGCAGCGAAGCGGTCTCGGCTCGTAAAGTACGTACCATGACTCAATCTAAAACTCAATATTAAGTACTATTTAATAGGTTTTCGATAATGTTTTCTAATTATTTTGATGTTCAAAAATTGATCTTTCGAAATAAGTAGATTACTGCACATGCGGTGATTACTGCACTTGCGGTAGATTGCAAGCAGGATTTTTTCAATCGTGCCGAAATCTATGTGGAGATGATAATGGCGTCAGTTGATGAAAACGTTCCGATAAAAGTAAAGATAGCCACTAACAAAAGTATTTGCATCAACCAGTATTAGTAGCTATCGCTTGATATGAATAGAATCTTTACATTGAGGTTGAAAATGCCGAGGTAGCGTATAGCAGCATACTGACGAGAAAAGACCGTACTATTTTTCAATCGGCCTTTATTTTTCAAGAATATCTTCATCTACAGCAGGTTCTTTGTTGTTGTTGTTTTTAGTCTTCAGTGTTTGTTGACTTTTCTACTTCAATATCTGCCATTTATAAGCCAAACAGGCTGCTTGCTTAAGAAACCTTTTAAACACGTTATGAGTGTCACTATATGGTCACTTTTGAAGTGTATACTTTCCCCCAGCAGCCCAACATCGATCACCCCCTCGCACAACAAACATCTCATCCAACTCTTTGTCGATGGCCTTTCTGTTGTTTAGTTGGATTTGGGAAGGGCGGAGACTCGAAAGGTGACGATAGACACGCGTGATCACCCTCACATAAAGTTGCGACCCTACCGCACTCCTCTCAATATCTGTGCAACTATTGACATAAGCATTGACGATATGCTCAAGGTCGGATTTATCGAACGTTCCTCATCCCCCTGGTCTTTTCCGGGGGTGTTGGTTGAAAAAAAAGACTCGTCTAAGCGCTTCTGCGTTGATTTCCGTAGACTTAATCATATCAAAACACCCTGCGTGTCAGGCGGTAGGTAGCAGGTAGGTTAGTGAGGGGCATAGAGTACAGTTTAGAAGAGGACATTCCATCCAAGACGGATCTGAGCCTGAACTTAACACTTAGCAGGCCAGACATTATTGAGAGGTCAGACACACCATTTTAAGTCGTGCAGCACTCAATATCTACAAAAGAGCCATAACTCCAAACCATGCATCGCCCACTAGGGTCACCAAGCATGCAGTTGCCCAACACAGCCACACGTGCAGACTGGAAAAGGTCAGCAGCAGACTCTAAGTGGGAGAGGGGGGGGGGTAGTAGGGAGAGGAAGAGAGAGATAGATAGAAAGGGAAAAGGGAGGTTTCCTGTTGGTTTTTTCGACTGGTAGGCCTTGGACGGCCAGAGGGAGAAAGGGACTCGGATAAAGTTTGATAGTCTGAGCGACATGGAGATTTACTGAGTTTGTAAACCGGCCCGCCACTATGATTCACACCCGACGATAAATAAAACTTTGAAGGATCAAAAACGTGAGTCCGTAGAGTCCGTAGAGTGTTAAAGAAAATAATGTTGCATGTCTCGGTGTGGTGACGTGGAATTAAGACGGACGATGCTAATGTCCCTTCTTGGGGCGGTGACAACGCGTAACGCTACAATACCTTCTGTTGCCCCCCATCAAGCACCTGTTCTTGTGGGACCTGTGGTGGATCACACCTCATTTTGCTGACGATTGTTCGGGCGGAGCTCGACCATCGGGTTACCCAGGTTTTAACTTCGGCCTCCCTTTGGTTTTTAAACATCTTCCTCCTCTTGCAGGAGCACCACAATGGTGGCAGATGCACCGAGACCTCAGATGCAACACGCGCTTCAAGAGGAAGTTTTCAAGGTGCTCTACAAAGGGTTAATAAAAATGGTGTGTCACCCTATGTCTCTGGCGTTCGTTCACTTTCGCCTTTTTCTGATTCCAAAGCGATGACGTAAATGGCAAAGTCAAAATATGATAGTTTAGTAATGTGCATGTACAAATATTGTACTTTGGGCATTCTGACTACTAGAAACAGGTCGTGTTCTAAGCAGTCTCAAGCCTGCATAAATTACAGAAATCAGGAATACAAACTCACCTTTCTAAATTTTGGTGTTAAAAACGTTGGCGCTATGGTGTTCCTGTATGGTGAAAGACTATGGGATATCTGACATAAATGATATGAGAAGGACAGATTCTCATTACAATGATAAAACCGCAGAGGCAAAGCGGAAGTCCCAGTAAAACCTGAGATTTTTACGCACAGCTCAGGGCTTGTTCTTTTGTTAAACGTGATGAAATGAGCAACACTGGCATCAGACCACAGGAAGCTGTTTCGATACCTGCAAAAAATGGAAGTTAAGAAACAGTGTTTTTACTTTGGTTACTGAAGCTTACTACTCTGATCGGGCTATTCGTTCAGTGTGTTTCAAAAAGAAGATAAACCAGCTAAAATATATAATTAAATCAGTGGCAGCAGCTTTTCTACTCACATTATTGGGCTTGGGCGGGGTGTTCCTCTTAAGCCGAGGATAACGTTTTGTTGAAAACCAAGGCTGGTCAAATGCGCAGGCAGAGACACAAAGAGTTGTCTACTGGTCAAACTTGCCAGTTGACCTCCACGCTGCTGACACCATTCATTTTCGCCGGTCCACGAGGATAACTCTTGTCTGTTTGCACGTGAAACGGCAAAACAGCGACCGTCCATCTGAACTAGTCCTTGCTGAAGTTTCCCATCAGCCATCTGCCAGCAACCCACTCCATCTTCATCTCTACTGCACTCAAACAGGAATGTGCAGGAAAAGGGCTGTTTCACATCCCGCCATTCCGCAGGAGCACAGCTCCATCTTTCTGCAGACAAGTGATCAGGCGGCTGTGAGATTGGATAAAAGTAAAACTTTATTTTAAAGTCGTTATCCTCCGAACTCACAAAGTTTATATATATCACCTCCACTTTCCCGGAATAGAAAGCACGGGCAGTGCAGCTGTTTCGCTTTAATCTGCAGATCGTGAACGTCATGGTGTTGTTCTCTGACCGGAGGGTCACGTTACGGAAGTCAGGGGAAATGCATTCGGTATCGAGGATTTCAAGATGAATCACTACCATGTAGTTTTCTGGAGCCGTTAGGCGCACATCAGTGTTTGTAAAAGGTGGGCACGTTTCATTTATTCTCCAGTTAGTCATTTCCAAATAACCTGGAAGCATTCAAAAACAGAAACTGAGCATAAGCAGGTGGATAACGTACTAGACAAAATCTGTGTCATATGTAACCAAAAGACTCAATTATTTGAATGTGTTTAACCAGTCGATTTCATTTTGATAGAAATGGTATTACTTCTTAGTTTTTCTTATGGAGGGTTCAGTGCATGGAGACGAGCAGGAAAGTTGTTAGTTTAATCGATCATAAAGCGACAAATTCACCCAAGCTAAGCGTTTGTGTGTTTTGGTCGTTCCTAAAGATTTTTAAAAGTAGACAATAAAAAAACAGCAGCAACTGTATCTGGTCTTCTCTATTCTAATAAGTTAAATGGGCTAAATAACTATACTTTGTTTCAAATATTTGATGCCCATGTACAGTGTTAATGCAAAGAATAAGGTCTTTGGCTTATGTGTGTTCGGAAATCTGGGAAGAACATATTGATAAGATCCATAAATTAGTTTCAAAAAGACATTTTATTATGGTCTTAAACTGCACAATAAACTTGCCTTTGTTAAACCATGATGCGATTCATTATATATTAACAGCATTGTTCTATACATTAATATTTAGCTGAAACTAATATATGGGCGATGAAGATAATTAATCTGTCTGACATGGGTGATTTTAAATAATTTACACATTGTTCAACAGATGTGTGTTTGACAGTTTGGATTTTGAAAGGGTCAGATAATGCCTAATAACATTGCTGTAGTGGGTACTGCCTTAAAAATAAAAATATTTGAGACGTTTTTCGACAAAAAAATGTAGAATGTATTTTTGAATAATGGTAAAACTAAGACGAAATGGGTGTTGTTAGTGATTTTTTTCTAAAAATTATAGAAAAAAGTTTGTTTCTGTTTCCTCTAAATAGTGTTTATAATAACTTAGAAAGCTGTTGAAAATGTCAGCTATTGTTTGCATGGAAATAAAATACAGAAGCCCGTGAATAATAAAACAACTCCTTCAGTAGGTAAACACTGAATTTCTGCGTCATATTTTCTTGAGGGTGCTGTTTTCCTTTTTATCTTGTATAAATTTCGTCATTAGTGTTGTCGAGGAATTGTTTTCTTGTCGAAGTTTTACAAGATAGTTATTCTAAAAAGTGATCTTTTCCTTGTTACAATATTTTCTTGGGTTGTATTTTTACAGAAGTCGGCCTTTGAAATCCTTAACGTGGTAGAGGATGTAAAGGTAACGTATTACCTGTGGTAGAAGATATAAAAATAGCGTCCATCTGTGGCCGACTGGTCTCGGGAAGTGTAGTGACGTTAAAAACCAGTCGATATAATAGAGAAAATAGCTTTTAGCGGTTATATTAAAGACAACAATATTGGAATGACAGGTCGATGAGGGGCAGCTGCACTGGACATCCATCTTTATCGCTGCTACAGCCAAACACGAAGATGCACGACCAAGGCGGTTTAACGTCTCGCCAGTTCACAGACGCACAGTTCCATCGGTCTGCAGACAACTGAACAGGTGGTTGGGAGATTGGATAAAAAATAAAACTTTATCTCAAAGTCTGTATCTCGCCAACTCGCAAAGTCCTTATATATCACCTCCACTTTCCCGGAAGAGAAAGCGCGGGCAGTGCAGGTGTTTGTCTTTAATCTGCAGATCGTGAACGTCATGGTGTTGTTCTCTGACCGGAGGGTCACGTTACGGAGGTCAGGGTCATAGCAATCAATATGGAAAATCTGAAGATGAATCACTACCATGTGGTTATCTGGAGCAGTCAGCTGCACAGCGGTGTTTATAAAAGGTAGGTGCTCTTCATTGATTCTCAAGTTAGTCATTTCTAAATGACATGTACACATTGATAAACAGTAACTTTACCTGAACAGGTGGACAACGAACTATACAAAATTTGTGACCTGTAACTAAAGGTCTCGACCTTTTGAACGTATTGAACCAGTCGTTTTAACACTACAGAAATGGTCTTAGTAGCCTTTTTTAAAGGTCGGGTTCGACGAATGAAGACGGGCATAAAGGTTAAATTTAATCGATCGTAAAACAGAAGTTCATCTAGGATGGCTAGACAGATTTTTTTATCGTTTGATTGCAACTAACGTTTTTTTTTTAAAAAAAAAACAGGCATCAATAACTTAAAATTGTGTGAATTGCTTTTGCTTAAAGCAGATCTTGCATTTGTTACGAATTCTAAAACTGAAGATGATAAAGACGTTATGAGTAAATGCCCTCTTTTTTAAAATCAAAGAAAAATTTTTATTTTTCTATTTTTGAAAACATTGTTTATAATAACATAACTTAACTTAATAATAACGTATTTATTAGAAACCTATTCAAACTATGAACTTAGCAGCTATTTTTTTCACCGAAATTACTTGCAAGATCCTGTGAGTAATACCCAAAGAGCTTTTTGCCAGCATTTGGCAAACAGTGCATTTCTGCGACATATACTCCTGGAGGGAGTCAATATTTGTACGAGATGTGTTGTTGTAGCGCGTACGTGAAGTGTATTACCGCTGGCGGACGATTTAAAGGTGGCATGTTACCTGTGGATGAAGATATAAAGATGGCTTTCAGCTGGGGCCGCATCGTCTCGGGGAGTGTAGTGACATTAAACACCAGGTCCACATCGTTTAGAAAAATGCCGACCCTCTTATTAAACGTTATATTCAAGACAACAATATTGGAATATGACAGGAAGACGATGGGCAGCTGCATTGGACATCCATGGAAGAAAACTCGGTTGGAATCATCCAACAACGTGATATTTATCGAAAAACAAACCAGCCATTGTTTGATCTCTTTGACCTGTACTCGAACTATCATGGTTTTTGGAACAATCAATTCTACTGCACAGAATGTCGAGACATTTTTTATGTCCTTCTTTTCAACAGACCAGTGAATACTTCCCTCGTCAACGCTGACCCTGTGCTGAACGATGCAGTTCATACAGTCCCTATGATTTAAATACAGATGAGCTGACACATTACCTTCTAATGTCTTGTTACGGGTATTTCCTTTCTCAGTATCTAATATCTCAGTAGAGGATTTGCTATGCCATGGAAAGAACATCTGCGTGACTGTCCTGTCCGAGTCCAAACAGAGGTTCTTGTCTTCCGTTCCGTTTCTTGGGATGCAGTTCACGTCTCCGACATTTACACAGTTAAAGGGACATGGGGTTGTACCCTGCTGCACGCTTCGAGAAATGTTTTCTCCAGACCAGGTTTTGAGAAATGTGACCGTACCTTTACTTGGGTTTGGTGTCACGTGACAAACTATTATAACAAAAGCTATTAATGTCAGGTGTACGAACTTGGAAACTCCACTTCCGTGCATGGTCAGTTCCATTCAAGTGCGTTAAAGTAAATCGTTTGCAGCTTAAACTTTAAGATAAGCCATTATCTATATTAAGCCGTTATCGGGCTAACATCTCTTCTCTTTTTTCTTGTCTCTCTGTCTCTCTGTCTGTCTGTCTGTCTGTCTGTCTCTCTGTCTATTCATTTATTTAACACTTTTTTGTTTTCCAAGCAATAAACCTTCCTATCCCATTTATATGTATATTGGTCTTCCTTTGCAACACATGCCACTAACTGTTGTTAAGTTGCAGTTTCTCACAAATATTCGAAGACTTCTATTCTAACCCCCAGTTACAGGTCTGCTGAAATTAAAGACCTTTTCGTCTTTTTTTGTGCTGAGACTCCTGAGACGAGAAAGAACCCGTTACAGATCATCCGGTCAGTTCTGCACTTATACAGGAATCTGACTCCAGTGTATGGGTGAGTCACACTAAGGTGTTAAACTGCCAAATAGAAATGAAAATCGGTTGTATCCAACATCTTTGGAAGCCGCATTCACTGCACAAAGATCACAGACGACACCTTGAGAAGCCTGTCACCGGAAGCCTTGCCTCAGCTGCGAACATCTTTGGTTAGTCTGTAGAGTTGCCTCTTTTATAGGGAAATCTCAAAAGGAGTTCCAGATACGTCTGTATCAATTTTCACAAAAAAATAGACTCGGTAAGTTTTAAGAGGCAACACATCCTGAATTTTGCAAGCAAAATGTTTTTTAATTTGTTTAAATGACGTCAAACAGGTATCCCAAATAAAATTAGAAGCCCGAATTTCTTGTGTTACCAGTAAACCACTCTGGTACTGCCTCCCCATTCCCATCTCACCGCCACTCAAATCTTTTTCAGCTACAGCTAAAATTTGATCCTTCAAATCCAACGGAAAGGTTCTAAGTGTATATTAAACGTTAACGTCTTTCGGCTTGAGAGGATCTCAAAAATTCTCGAATTTCCTTTACAGACGTTGAAGCCAGAGCCATTAGTTTCACATTCTTATTTAGAAACTAGAAACTTTCTTTGTAGATGTTAACTGTTTCTGTCAACTGAAAATGCAGGTTTGGAAAAGTAAAGAATTTCTAAAATTGTTTTCTCTTTTTAATGTTTGTAACCGAAGCATATAAAAGGGAATAAACATGAGAGAAAATATCACTGAATGTATAAAACGATTTTAAGAGAGCCATTTTATTTGTATCTCCGTTCCTTTTTCTTTCCATGAATAGTACTTCACCTAAAATAGAAACACTATTTCTGGAGAAAACGGTTTGATTGTATAACAGGTGGTCTGACACAAACAGAACAGAACAAAGAGTACCGCCCGAATCAGACCAACATCGTGACTTGGTTAGGTAGATTTCTGCAGGAAGTTACTTGTTGTTGAGCAAAATGTATCGTGAGCTGATTTTTAACTGGTCTCGTTGACTAGAACACGTATTGTAATAGCAGAATCCTAATTTGGTAAGAAAAGGTCCGCCTGACGTCATCAGACGGGTCCTGAGGATAATGTTTCGGGCCAAATCCATCCAATTCTCCAGGGCTAGTCCAAACCA
>SMGT01011401.1:20644-32778 GCA_004794575.1 Lanistes nyassanus
AGATAAGTCGTGTATTCTGTGCTGACGCAAACGTGGTGACTCTGACATTTGTGGTCGGTGCGAACATTTTTTACAACACAACACTGTCTTCAAACATCCACACTAACATTCTCGTCGCCATTCACATCAACCACTCATCACCCATTTCATTGTGAGTTGATTAAATGTGGGTTTTCTATACACCGTCGACTTTTTTGTTGAAAAAAGAACGTGTGCATCTGGTGTGTGACAGTCGCTTTTGCAGGCTTCTACCTGTTCCACTGTACTTCCGCTGTAAGTGTACAGGCGCACACCCAGGTGCAAAACACGACACGTAAAACGTTTGGGGAAGAGAGAAGTATTGCAGTCCCCTAAAGCTACCCCCCCCCCTTTTCAATCAAAAGGGACACGACCAGATAATTCAACACATTTATTGATATACGAACATAAAAGAATAGCAGAGGAAGGAAAGAGGTGGATGAACAAAGATGTAAAAGTGCGTGCGTGCGTGTTTGTGTGTGTGTGTGTGTGTAGTAATAGTAACCTGAGGTATGTTACAAATCTCAGAACAGGAAGTGAAATAACCAGAGTACAATTAAACTAATACAATTCGTAAAAGAACTACTTGCGGTGGATTATAATCCAATCAGGAACAGAATAATCAACACAGTGTATGTTCACACTCAATAGTGGTCCGCAGTCGGAGTCCGTATGGAAGAAGACAGTATCTGACAGTAGACTCGGAATGCAGAAACGCGAAGTCCGGTCTGCAGAGCGTAAATGCAGGAAGAACAATGCCGTCAAAGACGCTCTGAAGACCCAGCGACGCCTTCGACAGAGATTCGCAGCAGATCGACCTGGTTCTCGTATGGATTCCCGGAACGATAAACAACGTAGTACAGAGTTCCGTTCCGTACCCTTGGAGTGTCCTTGACCAACCGTCACAGGATACACTCCTCGCTCCTCGTAGATCCTTGATCTAGAGGAAAGTCCAATCACAACTAGTGGAAAATGTCTTCCTTGACTGCTCACTCGTAGTCTACTACTAGACTAACAGCGTCCAGTTGCAGGAACATGGAGAAACATCACTGTCTGCTTTCGCTGTAAGGTGCTCTACACATCGATGGCCTAACAACCTTCTTGCCTCTTTCAGAACACGAGAAAGTTGACAAAATATCTCGCCGTGGAAGTGCTCAATAACTTCCCACGACGAGAAACAAGCGGATTCAGTTATACCACAAATAGTTTGATAGATTGCTATACGGGGCTAGACCACAGCGAGGAACGTATAGCAAGGGTTGACCGTTACAACTTCACTAACTAGTAATACGTCCACCTCCCTCGCTGCCTCCAACCAGACTCCTCAAAAAGCGTTAAAACCTCCCCGAGATCCTTTCATTCCCATGTCAACCAAACTTTCTCTCTTCCCATTGGATGGAGAAGACCGAATCTTACGTGTTTTGATAATGAAAAATGACGTCTCTCACTCCTATCTCTACGTACGTTCTCTGCGTCACTAACGTTGTCAACTTTCTTGAATGAAAAGTTACAATACTATGTGAACATACAGTAAACGAAACAAATAGCGCTGTGGGAACCTTCTACAAAGTAACAGAGAGACGGAGCACAGATTAAAAGGAAAAGAAAAGAAAGCGGGAAGAGCGAAAGAGGGATCTGACACAGAGAGAGAAACAGAGGAATGAGGGAGCAGACGAGAGAGACGGAGAGAACATCCAGAGAAAAGAGGAAAAAAGACGTGGGCGGGGGGGAGAGAGATAGAAGGAGAGAGAAGGGAAGAGTGAGGGAGAAAGGTGGGTAAATAGGAAGTCGAACGAACTAATGTCATTAGACCAGAAGACGCAGGGAGAGTGACTGCAAGACAAGTGTGTGCGAGTCATGTGAAGTGGAAAGCGAGACAGACGTGCCAGAAAAAGTAAAAAAAGAAAACATGCATAGACATCAAGATGAAAATAATCAGAATCATCTTTGTGCTGACTCAGCAGACTGTGATGTTCAGTCAGATAGGAGTGGTACAGAAATTTTTTTATTTACTGAGAAATTAAAGAACATGGAAATTTTTGTAGCTTGACAATAACACTAAATTAGATTAGCTTAGTTTTGCGCCTTGCTTAACAAAAGACGCGGTTCCTAACAAGTCATCTGTTTCTATACGTGGAGATGAAAAAAACACCACCTGTGGACTATTCCCAGTGAAACTAACGTGATGGCTGTGAGAATAGTTACTTGGAAGACCTATGGTCAGAACAGACCAAATCCTGTCAGTCATAAATTCTGATAAATTATTCAACAATTGAGATAAAATAGTACACATGGCAAGAATATGCCAGTTGTGTCCCTTGAACGAAATCGGAGATGAATTTTATTATTTAAATTTAAAACAAGGGAACTGGACCAAGCTGGAAAAGGACAAAGACGAAGGCAGCCCACGCCCCACTTCTACTGCAGCTAAGTCTTTTTCTTTTTCTTTTTTTCGTCGTGACTGTGTCGTCCTGATGAAGGGGTAGTGCCCCGAAACATGTAGATTGTCTTCGTCTTTGTCCTGTTCTAGCTTGGTTCAGTTCCCTTGTTTTAAATTTCATTTGGACTTTCCTCCAAGCGGCAGTCATTAGTTTTTCTTTTATATTTCATTATTTATTTTATGTAAGCTTGTATTTGGATTGGCTCCAGTTTTGTTGTTGCTGTTGTTTTGGGGTTGTTTTTTTAACTTCATGATATCATTTAAGAGTTTCGAGTTTCTAACTTACACATCAGTTAATTTTCGCAGTAAAGGTTGACATTTCATATCAGACTGTAATCTTTAATTGCTTGGTTTATCAATTTGTGCTGCTTAAAGAAGAAAACACCGATAGCCGCTCACCCTAATAAAAATGTTTTAGTCCAGCTTCGCCTGAAATTAATTTCGTTATGTAGTCAGAAACTGGTCGGACGCAACTGTCGAGCGCAGCTGTTAACTTGACAGACTGTCGCCTTTCTGCTAATGTTATGCTTACATATGCAAAAACATTCAACTGAATTGTAACTGTACTTGCTGTAAGGGATAACCTCTTGTATAGTTGAAATTGCTGTGTCGTATTTTAATTCATCGTCGTCGTCGTCATCGTCATCGTCGTTGTCGTCATAATCGTCGTCGTCATCAGTCGTCATTCGTCATCATCATCATCATCATTATCTATTATTTGCAACTTGAGGATTTCATGTATTTGTCCTATGTTGTGTTTGTCTTAGGATCCCAGTTGTCAGCATACGATTAGTGAGCGGGCTGATTATATTAAATAGGGATTCTCTGTATGCACACGTTGTGTACCGAGGGTTAGCTGTGTGAAGAATAGCGCCGTTATAAAGAAAGGGATGGCAGATCTTTTTTGAGGATTTGTCACGTTCCTTTCTTTCGGCCCTCTCTTTGCTACGTGTTTGGGTACGGTAAGCTCCCTTTGTCACGTGCGTCTGCACACGGTTATGTTGAGCGTTGCCAGTACCTTTGTTGGAGTTATTATTATGATGATGATGATGATGATGATGATGATGATGATGATGATGATGATGATGATGATGATGATGATGATGATGATGATGATTACTACTACTACTACAATGGTCAACGCTGAAATCGTTACTGACTTAAAAAGGTCTTCATCTGTAGTATCTTGGTGTGCTGAACACGAATATGACAGTGAAAATTTTTTTTATTGGTTCTCGTTTTGAAAATATTTCAAATAGTTCACTTTCTATGTTTCAGCGTGTAAATTTATCCAGTATGACTGTAACAACATCCTAAATAAGACTAGAATGATGTAATATTGCATCACATTGCATAATACCCTCATGCACACATCATCCACAGTACTGCCAGGGGGCTGCTGAAGTAAGCTGAATCAGCAGTTTACTATATAATGCCCAGTCGGAAAGATTGAGCATTTAAAATATTTCAGACTTTGTGCGATACAGTTTAAGGTACTGTTACATCAAACTGTTATTATTTTATCCATTTAGTTACAATACAGAACACTAATGGCTCGAGAGTGTGGGTTAATACCGTGGACAATTTTTGCTATATTTGTGGAGAAGTGACATTTGCCAACCAGAATTCCCGTCTGTATTTCTTTCCTGAGAACTGTGGTATGGTTAGTGATGAATATGGCGAACGTTTTCATCAATATATAGCAACAATGGAACAAAGATACCAGGGGAAGTGGTCCACCGCCATGCTGGCTGCCTACTGCTGGACACTCCCCAGAGATGTTCCCGAACAGCTGTACAAGAGACAGACAAAGAAATCTAAGTAGTCTATGACTTGATTTTTTTTACAGGTGTTAACCATAGGCCTATTACTACTGGCATGCACTTCGTGATGTAAACAATAATTACTGCAGATTACAAAAAACTAGAGCCAATTTTGCATTTTGACTGTCATATTCGTGTTTAGCACATAAACATTGATAAGAAATGACTCATTTTTTCAGTAACATGACTTTTGTAAAAATGTGTTGACCAGTGTTATTAGTATTAGTATGTATTATTAGTATTATTAGTATCATTAGTATTAGTATTACTATTAACCTGACCATGTCCCTTGCGGTACCCCTGTATTCCGGTAAGTACGGCCACCTCCAAAATTCGACACTTTTGATCTGTTCGTCCGTCTGTTATCCGCCCATCCGTCCGTCCGTTGGTCGGTCAGTCGCTAACCGACGATCGAGTCCACTCCCTATCGTCACTACTCGATTGCCGCAGACCGAAAAACGAAAATACAACAGTGAGGAAGACTGTGACTCAGGAACTGCATAGTCCTGAACAGTTACATTTTGCTCACAATTTTTTTCCTTCATGAAGTCGTGTGGAGACCAGATCGCGTAAAGATAATAGCTGGTGTGGGGACAAATGTCGAACAGTTCGTCGTAAAACATTTGCAGAAAACAACACACAGCAAATGAAAGGCGATACAAAACGTAGCAAATACAAAAAATAAGCCCTGGTACAACAAGCGGATTCCTACATTTTTAAATTTTCGACAATATACAAAGTGGCTTCAAACGATATCTTCCCACAAAAGCACTTATCAATACTGACCTTACGATACAATCTGTAGAAATAACTGCGTATCTTGGACATACAAAGAAACGATATAAATCTTCAAAACGATACAGGTTACATGAATAAAACTATCAATCATCACACCTGTTTCCGTGATACACAAGCTCATTCAGCAACAAACCGTTACATCTTAACATGCTAATCAGATCTCTGTGGTGCAGTGAAAATAAGCTGGTCTATTTCGCTGCCTCTATGTCTGGGTGTATAATTACGATACTCTTCATACCAATATAAGTCTGAATGCTAATTTTGTTTGATGGACGTAGCCATCACGGAGACCGCTTTGTCAACAAACGCTGACAGCCACAGCTGTCGCTGGCGCGGTATCAGATATCACGCTGAGCGCCACTGGCGGTCTGTAGCAGTATACTGTCGTCCTCTTATAGTGCATTGTGCTTTGCTCGCTCTCTTTAAACGTCTGTATATCCTTCTAGGATAGTTGCACACACTAACAACTAACAAGCTCTCAATCTGTTTTATATGCTTTCTTTGGACAGTAAACTCTACGAACGTCTTCATTGATTAGATCCGTTTCTAGGCAGATTTCTCATCGATACCTGCTCACCTTAGCTTTAAAACTGAATTTCAACCAGATTATCTTTATCTTCTTCTCGCCCTGTTAAACTGTTTTTGATACTAACAGGAGGTGCAACACGCACTCGATACAAGACATATCTCCGTCTCTATAGACGTTCTTAGAGGTTTTATTGCACTGACTGTACACATAAACACACATTTCTACCCCAGCGACCAGCTGCTTCCACCGCCTGTCCGTGTCCCCGTCGTGGCCCGCCCTTACCCTGTGAAAGTAGGGTTTACGCTAGACAAGGGGAGAACAACATGAAAGGGTCTGAAGTGAGGGACAAGGCTGTTCATTCAGATAGACTCCAGCCAGCGGACAGTAGAAGCGGTGATCTCAAATAAATTGAGATGTTGCCTGACAAAGATCGAGTTGTTGAGAGAGAGAAAGAGAGAAGGGAAGGTTAAACCACCCACTCCATCACATTTGCATCCGACATCTCATATCGGTTCAGACTCTAAACCAATATTCTATTCTTTTCAAATTATGCATATGGTCACAAGATTGGTAGGTGACAGGCAAGATTGGTGAGAGGAAAGTCTTTCAGTAGGAGGAACAAAATGTCTCACTAGAACAGCAGGGGGTGAGAGGAGTCAAGTGTTGGAGGGGTTTCACTTCTGATGATTACGTTCATCTGAAAATACCTTATTATAGTAGAAGAGAGTTTTCAAAGGGAAAATGTAATGAGATTTGTGGAGTATCCAAACGTACTAAAATTTGACAGTGGTGTGGTGTTGCCATCAGCGGACACCTAAAAAAATTGGAGGGGGGGAGCATGAGAGGACAAAGAAAAGAGGAGGAGGAAGAAGAGAAAGACAGAGGAGATTTGGGGATTGTTGGAACTAATTGTTACTGAGGAGCAGTGCACTTTTCTTATCCCATTTGCACCATTGCGTTGTTTGCGAAAACTAGTTTTGCCCAAGAGACATTAGCTACATATGTTACTACACCAAACGAGGTACGAACAAACCCGTCATGACGGCATCGAGATTTTACAAGATTAATGATGCACAAGATATGCGCCGTTTGTTCAAGAATCGCTTAGCAATTTGGACAGTTCTGAATACTTATTTGGAAGGATTCAAGCTCAGATTGGACAGTTCTGAAGCGTGGTTTGGCAGCCACTCCACATGTCAGAGCCTACACGTTATCTGGCTTGTATGGCTTGTCGTATGTAAACTCTCATAAGAAAAGCAGCAAGCGGTAAATTTGAGTATAGTATCTATATGCTATTACAAAGTTATTTTACGTGCAACATAAAAGGAGAGGATTTCGCCTTTTAACTCTTTCTGACATACGATTGAAATAAGTTTGTGAGTTGTTTCAAACCCGCTTTACAGCTTGCTAGAAATATGCTAAAATATAACGAAAGCCGCTGGAATCTGGAGTTTAAAAGTGGCTTCAGACGACACACAAACAAAACCTTTTTCTCAACGAGGATTTGAATTAGAGAGGAATTTCTGTGGAACTTGTGCCACCACCACCCCCACCCACTCTGATGTCATTTTTAAATTCACACCTCCATTAATAAGGTTCAATGACAGTACACATACTTCTTGCAGTTTACAATGGTGGTCGTGAGGCCGAAAATTAAACATGCAGCTTTATCAGAATTAAAGGAAAGCCTAATATGACTCCAACAATAGCAGAAGAAAAGAATGACAGCAGAATAACGATCTGGAGGTGGGAGGACAGAAAATTCACTTTCATACATCTGACACGCAGAAAACAGTACTACAGTTCATATGCGTGCCCTTCGTTTACCCATAAAATGAAACCAAATTTGTTAGCGAAGATCAAACTGCCTTGATTTTAACTCCACACAGATGAATGCAATAGACACTTCAAAAACTATGGAGCGCTTTTGCCGTCTATACTCTACCATTGTCTGTCTTGAAGACTTTTAGCTTAACAATTTACTTTAACATTACAATTCCCTTTAGCTTAACTTTTGAGCTTAACAGTTCCCTTTAGCTTAACAATTCACTTTAGCACTCATGATTTTCGTTAGTTTATAAGGCTTGTGCAGCGTTCAAAATAGCTAAACATGTAAAAGATCTTATGTCTGTAAATTGTCATCAACAGTACGAATTTTCGATATTTTTTTTTTACCCAAAACATATTTCATTGATGTAATGCAAAAAGCTATCATGTGACATCTCACTGTTTCTGACTGAAAGCAGCATTCTAACAAAGTCAAGGCCATCCCGACTTGTCATTTTAACCTTACTGTTTTCACTTCGACATAATTTGGGAATTTTAACTGAGCGATAAGATACTTTCGTCTTTTTTCCTCTATTGCGCGGCGCCTGCGCTCCAGATAAATGTTGATAGTGTACAGGAACGGGTTCAGCGCAGAATTCAAAGGCAAAACAAAAATAGCTATTCCTATGTTTACCTCTCCGAAAATACGGACATCATTGTTAGAAGCTAGAATTCCTATAACGCAGACAGGAAACACGCACAACAAATTTAACATGGCTACTGTTATTAAACGCCTAGCGATGTTAAATTCTTTACTGTCTTTAGACGTACATGTAGCAGAAATGGAATTAGTTTTAACAGACCAGTATATGAAAATTTGACCGATAAAAATGCACATAAAAAGAATAAAATTCAAAACCACCTTAACACTGTAAGAATAACGACGCCCAGAAAAATCAATCCTTGAAGTTGGGAGTGGAAAACAAATTCCTGTTTGGCTGTAAAATTGCCAATGTGACGTCACTGGCAATAGAGGGATCACTGCTAAAACCAACCCTACTAGCCAGCTAACTGTGCATGCAAACTGTGCGGACCGTTTCTCAAAGTGCAGATGGTGAAACGGAAAACGAAGAACTAGAAAACGATCCTTAGTGATGAAAAAGATGATAAACACCGACACCTCAGAGGACAATAAACATACAAATCCTGCCACCTTACACAAACTGCTGTTTCTCCATCCCACATCCTCCCAAAGGTACGCACCTTTGTACCTCTGGTCGGCGATACCAATTATCAACAGATACACACCCATCAGTAAATCCGCCATGCACAAGTTAGTCACGAAGATGTCGTAACCAGCCTGGCTTGATGTTCTGTGGAAAATCAAGCGATACACCAAGCTGCTGATATTTCCAACTAAGGCCAGTGAAGCAAAGATGGCGAGTCCGACGCGGTACAGGTTGGAGCGGAGCAGATCGTCACAGGAAGACACTTCATCAGAAGGTGCGTGACAGTTGAAGACGTTGAAACCCTCGGGTAGTGTCGCTGGACAACACAGTTTGTAGTTGTCAGCATAAACAGTTTCAAGTCTGACGAGTTCGTGAAATATTCCTCGTGGAAATATTGTCATGGGACAAAAGCGAACATCAAGCACACGGAGATCTTTAAGGTTTAGAAACCCTGGTCCTGTCACGTGATTTAAATGGCTACCAGAGAGGTTTAATATCGTTAAACTGGGGAAGAAAGCGAAGATACTGAAGTCTGTTTGTGTAATGTGGTTGTTAGACAAATCTAAAGTTTTCAGAGAGGATTTCTGAGGGTTTCCATGAAAGGAAAACACTTTTAATCCATTGTCGTTCAACTTCAAACTCTGTAAATTTTTTAGACCAGAGAAATGGGCTGCTGTTATGTGTGTTAACTGGTTATTGCTCAGGTCAAGAACACGTAGATTTCGTAAGGAAACTTCATGTAGTGTGGTCAGATTACCTCGCGCCAAGCTCAGATAAACGAGGTAAGTGTGGTTGTCAAAGTCAGCAAGTGTCATCCGTGTCTCACTGGCATCCAGATAGCGAAGATTGGGGTAACTGTTGGCATGGATTATATCAGAACAAATGAAAGCCCATCCATGACAGACACAGTGTTGTGGACACGTTTCGTTGCACAAGATTTCGTCATCACGTTGTGGACACTGGTATACCCCGTCACACACGTGACTCTCGTGAACACACACCTGAGAGCCTCGACAGCGGTAGAAGCCAGGACACGTGTAACTGTCACATTCCGCCTCGTCTTCGTGACCAGGACAGTCGTACATCTCGTTACATCGAAGGTAGACAGGTAGGCAGACGTCTTGTAGACTGACACAAAGGAAGTGGGAATCAGGACAGAAAGAGGTCGATGACGTATTGCCTGTAGGTGGCGTGTACTCACTCACAATAAAGTTTCCCTTTGACAAATTAAGAATATATGCTGTGCCCGCAACAATTTCGTCAGTCTCGAAACTTGTTTCTGGTGAAGAACACCCGTCTTCATCTGTGAGGTCATTACAGTCCACCTGATTATCACAGCGCTCCCACATCTGTATACACTGTCCATACAATAAATAAATGGGTAAAATACCTACCTACACATACATCTCTCTATATATATATATATACCTTCCTACTTACCTACCTACCTGCCTACCCACAGAGTTACACCAATTAATACATTACTTTAAAATGCAAATGTGTTCTAAAATATGTATTAAATTGCTTAGGCTAAATTATGTTTTAGGTAACAGAAGGCAAAAATTAGGGTAGGTCGGCCTGGTATTTCGATTTTTTAAGGTTTTGTTTTCCTATTGTTTGGATATCTTTTCTGTTGGCCGAGTGGATTTGTGGGATGAGCTCCCCTCCCTGCTATCTTCACTCATGACAGATGGGCAGCACAGTCTTGAAAATGTTCTTGAAGTCAGCAAGATGGCGTGCTCTCTCTACAACACAAAAGGCACACAGATCCTTTCTGTCCAGCTCTGCGCCACAGTATGACAGTTCAGTGGAACCTTCACACCTTCTTGTTGGTGACACTTGTTTAGAGTAAAAGCAAATGCATGGCAAACGCCTGCTTTGCTCGCCATCTTTATAACCAGTGCTTTCCCTTGATCCCTTTCGCCTTCTGCTACAGCAACACGAAGAGCAGTAATTTGTGCTTGTGGATTCTTTAAATACATCAGCAGGAAAAGTGTTAGGATCGGCAGCAAATTTATTTGGGGCTAAATATTGGTTAGGAAAATTTAGCATCTCTGAAATCATAAATGAATACACTCATAAAATTTGCATAACTTGTCCACGTTTTGCTTAAATATATCTACGAAACCGTAGCTATGTTGCAAACTACAAAATTAAGATACTTTGCTTATATTTTGTTAAACACTTTTGAAAATTTCAAGTTCAAGACAGACAATCGTACTCGAGGATGTAATAAGTACAAGAGGACATTGTCTGATCGAGAAACGAAGGAAATCAAAAGTGTTGCTTCAAAACGTAAGGGAAATAACTAATAAAAATAGGATAAGGGTAACGCACCCTTTTACCGTCACATGTGAAGGGTGATGTATGGTCACAGGGTGGAAAGTAGCACATTTCATCACTTCCGTCCATGCAGTCCTCATGATGGTTACAGACCAGCGTGTATGGGACACTCTGCTGTGTTTCAGCACATTGAAAGAACAAGGGAAGGGACTTCAATGGTGCCGCGCAGGAGGAAGTGGTGCCATTGTTACTGAGCCAGCAGTGAGAAATCTCGTCACAAGCCAGGAAGACGTGGGTGAAGTGGTTCTCAGGGCATTTTATGTATGTAGGCTAGATAGAAACAAACGACTGCTGGTTGGAGTAAAAATAGTAAGAACAATTGAGTGTCTGAGCCACGTAAAGGGACAAAAACAGATAGAGTCAACATTTTAGGGGATTATTACTTCATTTGGACAAAAAGGAACGAAAAAGGAACACGGAGAGAATTATAGACAGTAAACATTTATCTGGTGTTGGTAAAGCAGCACAGAGGACAGTCAAAATGGCGGCCAAGATGGCAGACAAACTGGCCGTCCCAACCGAAGGGGAGGGGGAACAGAGTGATGAAAGATAGTAAAGAGAAAAGAAACAGGTGACTGGGGCTTGGGGGAATAAATGTACAACAAAGAGAACTTGGCCAAGCGAGATTTAGACAGACAGGAAGCTTGGCGTTTCGAGGCCAGCGGACAAATATTTGTTATCTGCTTGTGCCGTCCTGAAAAAGGTGCCATGCCCCGAAAGATAGTAAAGCAAAGGGAGAATCTGCAGCATTCAAAAGACAGACAGAGGTGGAAATAAAGGTGCGAGAGAAGTTGCATGCGACGGCGACTTGCAAAAAAAAATCAGAGTTTCTGCTGGAGAGCAAGAGTTTGAAGCAGACCTGAAAAAGAGAGGCAGTGTCAGCATTTTCCCAGACTCTCGTGAACAGTTGGTGAAGAGGAAACTGGCTCCCGCCTATCACCTTGCTGCAAATTTTATGAGAGATTTTGCTCCTAAACCCACCCAGTAATCTCTCATTCAGCCCAGCGCCGGCAGGACAGAGGCGACGCCTGGTGTTCCCCAAAGTGTACTTTACCCTCTAGTCCTATGTCTGGATGGGACAGTCCAACAATCGCTTAATTCCATGGTGTCGATAAATCCAGCGAGCGAACACAAGGACTGTGGTTAGTGCTGCCCCTCATCAAGCTCCTGTTCCTGTGGGACCTGCG
>SMGT01011401.1:32806-44714 GCA_004794575.1 Lanistes nyassanus
GGGGGGGGGGGGGGGGGGGGGCTCTGGACTTCAGTGTTCAACACTTTCATTAGCGCCCAGAGGTTCATCATGCACACGGTGAGATCAGTCCACTTCTCCAGTTGATCACGAAGTCAGTATTTACTTTCTTGAAGTGTTTTTCACATTCCGGCCGCCTTCCGACACTTGTTATCGTTCCCCAAACATTATCAGATTTTCCAGTTGAAAACCCTGTCATTCTGCCTGTGCACAACACCTGGGCGCTCACTCGAGTGATGAACTGCGCTTCGGCACCATTTCAAAGAGAGGTGCAGTCCCGGGTCATAGAATACCTCGATGATTTGCTGATCGTACTCCCCAGACGCAGTACCACTGACGGGGTTTCTAACAATTCTTCCATCTTGTTAAATATTTTCACTGGTACAGCCTCAGACACTTGTCTTCAGTCATCTACAAATCGTGTCATTTACAACTATAAGATATTGCAGTCAGCTACTCACCTTGCTAAATCTTGGTGTTGAAAACGTTGGAGCTTTGATGTTTCGGTTTGCTGAAAGACTGTGGAATACCTGACATAAATGACACGGGATGGGCCGATTTTCATTGCAGCGAAAATAAGCAAGAGGAATCTTCGAAGTTCCAGTATAATCTATGATTCCCACACAAAACTCAGGGCCTGCTCTTTTCTTAAACGGAATGAAATGGGCAACACTGGCATCAGACCACAGGAAGCTGTTTCGATACCTGCCCAAAAAAATCGAAGTTTAAAAGTTTTGTCTCTTGTCGTGGTCCATAAGGCTCACCATTCTCCATTCTCATCAATTTATTTTAAATTTAAAATAAACCAGCTAACATACAATGAAATTGGTGGTAGCAGCTTTATACTCACATTATTGGCTTTGAGGGAGGTGTTCCTCTTAAGCCAAGGATAACGTAATTTTGAAAACCAAGGTTGGTCAAATGCGCAGGCAGAGATGCCAAGAGTTGTCTACCGTTCAAATTAGCCAGTTGACCCCCACGCTCCTGACACCATTCATTTTCGCGGGTCCACGACGATTTGAAATTATCTTCTATACTCGAAACAGCAAAACAGCCACCGTCCACCTGGATTAGTCCTTGTTGAAGTTTGCCGTCAGCCATCTGCCAGCAACCCACTCCATCTTCATCGCTACTACAGCCAAACACGAAGATGCACGACCAAGGCGGTTTAACGTCTCGCCAGTTCGTAGTCGCACAGCTCCATCGGTCTGCAGACAACTGAACAGGTGGTTGGGAGATTGGATAAAAATAAAACTTTATCTTAAAGCCTGTATCTCGCCAACTCGCAAAGTCCTTATATATCACCTCCACTTTCCCGGAATAGAAAGCACGGGCAGTGCAGCTGTTTGGCTTTAATCTGCAGATCGTGAACGTCATGGTGTTGTTCTCTGACCGGAGGGTCACGTTACGGAGGTCAGGGTCAAAGCAGTTAATATCAAGGATCTGCAGATGAATCACTACCATGTGGTTATCTGGAGCAGTCAGCTGCACTGCGGTGTTTATAAAAGGTAGGTGAGTTTCACTGTTTCTCAAGTTAGTCATTTCTAAATGACCTGTAAGCATGGAAAAACAGTAACTTTACCTGAACAGGTGGACAACGAACTATACAAAATTTGTGACTTCTGTAACTAAAGGTCTCGACCTTTTGAACGTATTGAACCAGTCGTTTTAACACTACAGAAATAGTCTAGCATGGTAGCCTTTTTTTAAAGGTCGGGTTCGACGAATGAAGACGGGCATAAAGGTTAAATTTAATCGATCGTAAAGCAGCAAGTTCATCCACGACCGCTCGACAGATTTTTTTGATCTTTTGATTGCTACTAACGTTTTAAAAAAACAGCCATCAATAAGTTAATAGGGGGTGAATTGCTTTTGTTTAAAGTGTTTGATTCCCAATGGAAGTTAGTGTATGTCGGAAGATCCCGTTAGAACAAATAATGTGAAAAGATCCATATACCGTTTCAAAAGCCATTTTAATGTGGCTTTAAAATGCACATTAAACTTGCCTATATATAAACAGGATGATGTTCATTATGTTCTGTGTATCAATATTTAGCTGAAACTAATAAAATCGGCGATGAAAGATTACCCAGTTTAAAATGTTACGTTTGGTAGGGTAGATTTTCAAGGTTTACACATTTTTATAAATGTGCGTTTGACAGGATAGCTTTTTCAATGTTTTCCACATTGTTTAGTAAAATAGAATTTGTGAGTACTGCCTTTAAAATAAAAATATTTGAGGCGTTTTGTCGACAAATAAATGCAGATATTGTGTTTGTCACAAATTCTAAAACTGAAGATGATAAAGGCGTTATGAGTAAATGCCCCCTTTCTGAAAATCAAAGAAAAATATTGTTTATTATTGAAAACACTGTTTACAATAACCTATAACTTATTTAATAATAAGGTATATATTAGAAGCCTATTCAAACTATGAACTTAGCAACTCTTGTTTGCACCGAAATTATCTGCAGGAACCAGTGAGTAATAGCCAAGGAGCTTTCTGTCAGCATTAGGCAAACAGTGCATTTCTGTGTCATATACACCTGGAGGGAATCAGTTTGTATGAGATGAGTTGTTGTAGCGCGTGACTTTTTCCTTTTTACAGAATTTCCTTTGGCTTGTTATTTTCAGAGTACCTCAAGCGTATTACCTCTTGCAGACGATTTAAAGGTGGCATGTTACCTGTGGAAGAAGATATAAAGATGGGTTTCAGCTGGGGCCTGCTCGTCTCGGGGAGTGTGGTGAGGTTAAACACCAGGTCCACGTCGTTTAGAAAAATGCCGACCCTTTTATGAAACGTTATATTCAAGACAACAATATTGGAATATGACAGGAAGACGATGGGCAGCTGCATTGGACATCCATGGAAGAAAACTCGGTTGGAATCATCCAACAACGTGATATTTATCGAAAAACAAACCACCCATAATTTGATCTCTTTGACCTGTACTCGAACTATCATGGTTTTTGGAACAATCAGTTCTACTGCACAGAATGTCGAGACAGTTTTCATGTCCTTCTTTTCAACAGACCAGTGAATACTTCCCTCGTCAACGTTGACCCTGTGCTGAACGATACAGTTCATACAGTCCCTATGATTTAAATACAGATGAGCTGACACATTACCTTCTAATGTCTTGTTACGGGTATTTCCTTTCTCAGTATCTAATATCTCAGTAGAGGATTTGCTATGCCATGGAAAGAACATCTGCGTGACTGTCCTGTCCGAGTCCAAACAGAGGTTCTTGTCTTCCGTTTCGTTTCTTGGGATGCAGTTCACGTCTCCGACATTTATACAGTTAAAGGGACACGGGGTTGTACCCTGCTGCACGTTCCGAGAAATGTTTTTTTCTGCAGACGATGTTTTGAGAAATGTGACTGTACCTGTACTTGGGTTTGGTGTCACGTGACAAACTAGTATAACAAAAGCTATTGATGTCAGGGGTGCGATTTCGAAACCTCTACTTCCGTGCATGGTCAGTTCTCTTCAAATATGTTGAAACAAAGTCATTTACGGCTTTAATCCATTCATTGCCTTTATGTGGCTGTCTCCTCTCCTGCCTGCCTGCCTGCCTGCCTGCCTGCCACAGTTTCTGGTTTTGCTCGGAAGACTCCACTCAATAAGCTGTCCTGCCTGTTAATTTGTATATCGGTCTACCTTTTCAGCACAAGCCATAAACGTTTGTTTAGCTTCAGTGTCTCAAAAATATTCAAAGTCCTTTTCTGACGCGCAGTTGTGATTCTGCTAAAATAAACGATCTTTTTTGTGTTGTGCTGTCACCTCTGGCACGAGAGAGCATTTGTTTATTTCTGCTCTTGCAGAAGCTGAAACTCTTCGTCTACGAACTCCTAGTACACGGGGGAGACACAGTCAGGTGTTCAACTGCCAAATGGAAATTAGAATCGGTTGTATCAAACATCTTTGGGTTCAAGCAGTCACCGCCCGAAGCCTTCTGAGGGTAGACCTTCATACATCTGTGAACATCGCTGGTTGGTTTACTGAGCTGTCTGTCTTATAAGGAAATCTCAAAAAGAATTCTAGGGATGTCTATATTTACTTGAAGAAAAAACCTGTAATCGATTAAAGGCAACATTTACTTCGTTGTGCCAGCAGAAGAGTTTCACTCAGTTTGTTTCAAATGACGTCAAACAGCCATCGCAAAAACTGAGTTGCGTTTATTTCTTTGTTACAAGCAAACGACTCCAGTCAACTCCTATTCAGCAACAGCTAAAATCTAATCCTTAAAAACTAACGGAAGCGTTTTAAATGCGTATAAAATCTTTCGGCTTAAGAGCATTTCGAAAATTCTCGAATTTCCTTTGCAAAAATTGTATTTTGCAGAACCCAGAGCTGTTCATTTGAAATAATTAGAAAAGTCGATTTCTGGTTCTTAATATTATGGTATATATATATATACTCGTTTGGAGAAGTACAGAATAAAAATAAATTATTTCTACGAATTGTTCTTTTTTTTTGGTCTGTATAACATAGCTTTGGCCCTTTAATATTCTGATTACGACCATCGAGCACGTTCGTGTAACACGATGTGTGTGTGTGAGTGTGTGAGTGTGTGTGTGTGTGTGAGTGTGTGTGTGTGTGTGTGTGTGTGTGTGTGTGTGTGTGTAAAATTTGATGTTTACTGGATACATTTCTCTTCATTTATACCTTTTGTGAGAAGAAAGATAATAATTCAACTACTGTACTACATTCCCAGTACTTTGTTTCCGTTCATAGGAAGTTGTAATACCAATCCTTTTCACAAAGATCCTTTTTATGCCCAATAGACCTGAACTTTGTCAGTGTCGAACGACAATGTCGATCTGTCCTTTAATTCTGATAATTCATACAAATACTGAAAACATAAGGAAACGCAAACTGAGGAGCCTGGTTAGCTCCGTTGGTAGAGCTGAGGATTTGCAGGTGGAAGGTTGCTGGTTCGAATCCAGGTGTGGTCAAGGATTATTTCCTGGAGTTCTACATTGTGCAAACTCCATTCGGCCATCTCTCCACACATTAAACTGCCTTTCCGCGCTGACCATCTCACTACACTTCCAACTAACCAAGCAACGCAAACTGAGGGAGTTGATGATTTTGTTTTACTTTTTTCCTTGCATTCAAACGGGTTGGAATAAATCAATTTTTTAAAAGTCGGTACGCTGAGTCTTTGCAAAATATGTGTTCATCTTACAAGGTGAAAAAGCCTTCAGAATGTCCCAGACTTCCGAATTCAGTCCAAAGTCAGTAGCGGGTGTGTCGACAACGGTCTGGCACATTGTACTTAAATCTTGCGATAAAAGCGAAAACCGAAAATAGTCTCAAAAATAGCTGCAGGAGGTGACATCATCAAAGGAAACGATAGAAAGTTTCGAACACTGTTCCGTCTAAACAGTTTTATTTGTAAGTTGTACTCTAAAGTATATTTGTTGACTTTCAAACCCTCGCTGACTTGTTGAAGAAATAGTAATATAAAGCCATTTGCTGAAATTGCTTGAAATCACATTCTTTAGCGACTCGTTAAGCACAAATATAGATTCGATTGGAACTTCATTTCAAAACGACCTCATGGGTCGATAGGGTGAAATGACCGGGGCAAATCACAATAGTTCTCCTCCGCTTTTAGTTGTTGACATCGTTCATTTCCCGGTTCAGAGACTCCAGCAGAGAGACAGTTCTTCAAGACCGAACAATGCAGTTCAGTGGAATCGTCTCCGTGTGGAAGGATAAATTTTTCTAACAAAGGTACGGTACCTTGGATTCCCCTGGTCCGGAGGTGGGGGTGGGGGTGGGGGTGGAGGTTGGCCGGGGTTGTCGGACACGCCTCCTTAATTCTGAAGATTCGCCCGTGGGTTAGGTAATCCTTACTGCTGACATCAAACCTCAGACAACGAACGCCTGGAGACGAGGAGAGTTACACCGGGACTCAGAAAACCGGAGTGTGTGCGCTTAAAGAAGTACGTAATGCTCGCGCGCGCGCATAAACACACGCAGACACATACGCACTCATACACATATCACCCAATTACGCGTGAAAGACTGATAAGCATAATTTATGCCATGACATAAGACGTTTACTCTGCTGATAAACGCAGAATGATAGGTGACGTTTGAATCGCAAAGTGAAAGTCTGTCTCATTTTCGAGCCGAAAGCCCCTGGTGTCCCAGGGCGTTTCCATGGAGTTTTGCTGTTTGCTGTTAACGTGAGTTTTGCAATTCGGGCAATTAGAAACGACTCTTTAAAATGTTTCACTTTCATTTTTTTTAAGTTGGAGACTGATTACATTATGCAAGAGTCAGGGCTTAACATTGATTAGTCCAAGGCCATGATTGACCCGCATAAAAAAAAGAAGGGAAAAATATAAGCTCGGAGAATCCCGGGATATCGAACAGTAGGGGATGGAACGCACGTGAGTAGTAAAGATAATAGACGTAAGGGAGAATGAAGAGAACGACAGAAGGACGTTTAAGGCCGAATTCTCGAAGCAAGGGGAGTTTTTTTTTAATGGTAAACCATTTGAGCTTTGGTTACGCATCTGCTCCATTTATGCACCGTCTGCCGAGTTCTTGAGTCACCAGCTGCCCCTTCTAACAAGTCTGTCCAGAACCCTAGGTTGTCTTCCCCTAGTCAGTTCAGCCGAATAACTCTTTTGTGCAGGTGACCCCATGAACCTGATCAACGTCTGTGCGTTCATTCTCCTGGCGATGCCTTACTGCGTGGTGTTGGATACTACTGACCCGCGCTGCAAGCATCCGACCAATCGACAGGAGTGTTCCAATTACTGTGAGAACTGCCCGTCCTGCTCTCATAGGCAGCGCTGTCGGTTGCACTGCAAATACTGGGCTCATTACTGGATGGCGCGAGCTGCAGACCCCCTTGCTCCACCCGCTGGATGTCAATAAAGTTTTGACATCAAGGGGACAGCAGTGCGGCATAACATGCTCCATCTTAGAGTTCTGTCCCTTTATTGCCTCATTATTTCCAACGCCAGTCTGAGGTATGCACTGTTTAAGTCCAAAACATCAGATGTAGCTAGTTTAACAAAATAAAATTGTTGGCGAATGTTTCACAGGTTTACTTTCACACTGGATCTACCTCTTGGGATGTCCCTCATCATGCTTGCCGATGATATGTCATATTTCTTCTGTGCGAGGAAAAACATTATAGAATGGAATCAAACTCCAGCTTGTTTTAGCAGTATTGAAAAGATACAAGCTACAAATTTATTCCAGCTTTATTCACAATACAAAATTCCAAGTGTAAAAAATTCTCTCAATTTGAGAAGGTTCTAATATTATCAAAATTCAGCAATAACTTTGTTTTCTTGGCTATAAATCTCTCTGTGTATGTCAACTGCCAGTTGCATTATTATTTTAGTCTGTGTAAGTTTACAGCGCAATATATAAAGCTTACTTCCATTACATTTACCAAAAATATAACTTCAAGCACTTCAACCATAAAATTGTTATATATAGCATACACCGTTCGTTTGTATTACAGTTTTGTAGAAATAGAAAAAAATCCTGCTTAATTCATTAATTTTATGATGTTTCGCAATGTTTATCACTTTCCACCAACGTTGAAGACTTTCTTTAACACTTGAATGTATAGAAATAACTGTTTTCTTCGTTGAATTAACTGAATAAAACAGACGACACGGACTGTAAGTTCACAGTTGTCTCCCCTCTCTCTCCTTCCTCTCTCGTTTTCCTTCTTCTCCTTCTTCGTCCGCTCCTCTGCCCAACCTCTTTGCAGTCACGTGTTCATACGTACACAGGTATGAGTGATTGTGTCTGTCCTCTTCTGTCTCTCCTGTCTGTCCTTTCTGTCTGTCCGTCCTCTTTGTCGTGTCTCTGTCCTGTCCTGTCCGGTCCTGTCCTGTCCTGTCCTGTCCTATCTGTCTGTCTGTCTGTCTGTCTGTCTGTCTGTCTGGATTGGTAATAGGGATGGATAGAATGCAAAGCGATGTCTGGATTTTCCCTTCATGTGTTATACATATTTAAACTAAAGACAACAGCATTTCTCTCTTTTTCCCATCTGTCCGTCTCTTTGTCCCTCTCTCTTTCTCTCCCCCATCCCCTCTCTGGTGTCTCCTCCTATCTCTGACACACCCCCACACTCCCACATTCCTGACACACCCCCTAAGCCCCTGAGACACCCATCCCTCCCTCCCCCCCCCACACACACAAACTTGCGCGCTCGAGGAGAGGATAAAACGCTAAACACCGAAAATACTCTGTCTTTGTTTATTTTATTACACGTTTAAAGCATCCCTACTCACCAGCGTGGCGGTAACAGCCTAATCAAGCTCAACATAAAACCAAACTCTTCTCGAATTTCCTCACAGACGCGGTTAAAAGCAACAACAGTGACTCTGTACTTGTATCGGTCTTGCACAACAAAGACAAGGGAAAGATGACGTCAAAGAGATATTTTAAGAACTAGCTCGTGCTTTCCCCCTTCCCCACACTTCCTCTTCCTTTCTGTTCTTCTCTCTCTTTGATGATACTATCACAAACTTCTAATCGAAAAATAGTACCAAAGCCGCAAAGTTTGGAGACCAAACATTTCTGGCAGTCAAAGCACTAGCATTTCCTAGAGTTACTTACCGAGAGTCTCACTGCACAGTGTCTGACCAAGGCTGGGGGGGGGGGGCAAGCTTTCTTTCACGCGTACAGGTGCACGTACAGTACATACGGCCAGTGATAGTAGTGGCAATAAGCCTTTATTCATAGTGTCTGGTAACAGGTGAAAAAGAAATGACGATGCTCTGAATTCGGAGCACCTTAATGACGTCGGAGACAAAAATATTCTGTTGCAAGCAACTTAGTGCAATTATCTTCAAAAAATATTTAAAATTTTGAATTTATACTGTGGTAAGAATGTTATATTAATTTTTTTAAATTAGAGTTCATGCAGTTTGCGGTTAACGTAATGTCTACAAGGTTCCAGTGTAGGTCCCAAAACATGAAGACATACCATACCCGGATAGTTTTTTAGTTTCCATGGGAACATGGCACCATGAAACGGCGCTTCACCTGCCTCGACAAAAACATAATCTACGCCATCTCCCACACCATCTGGACTTCTCTGCTCTACTCTGGCGAAATAGAACGCACAGCGAACAACAACTTCAAACAACATTTTGCTGACATTAAACACCAGAGAAACACACCTGTGGCACTACAGCAAAAACCTTTAAATGCAAACTACCAGACAACGACTAGTAAAAAAATTTACCATCAAAGCAAAATTTCATATTTTCCTTGTAAATTATGTCATCAACATCATGCGACATTTCGATGATTATCGTGCCAAACACTTATTGCATTGACATTATACATTAACCTGACAGCTGTGACATTTCAATGTGCCTGCGCTTTCCCTTGAGAAATTCTTCACACGTCTTCTGGCGATAGCAATCTGATTAAAGCAGTGTTCTGACAAAATCTAGGGCATCCCGCCTTCTCATTCTTACCTTGCTGTTTTCACTTCGATTGACATCATTTATAAATAAATAAATAAAATGTGGATTTTAACGCGCGAGAACACATTTCATGCACACTTCGCGCGGACGATGGACACAGACACGCTAGTGAAAACAACGGAACACACACAGAGGGAGAGACGAACGCACCACTGACCAACAGGTTGGGAAACAGATCGTCATTCAGTCACAGATGGGTGGAAAAGTATTGTGAATTTTATTTGTCCGATAAGATACTTTTGTGTTTTTTTCTTCCTTTGCACGGCGCATTCGCTCCAGATAAATGTTAATGGTGTACAGGTACGGGTTCAGCACATAATTCAAAGGCAAAACAAAAATCGATACTGCGATACTGAAATCTCCGAAACTATGGAAGAAAAGGATCTGCATGGTCCCTTTCTTTCAACCCTCTCGTTGCTACGTGTTTAGGTACAGTAAGCTCTCTTGGTCGCACGCGTCTGCACGCGGCTACTTTGAGCATTTCAAGGAACTCTTGTTGTATTGAGGAATTTATTCATGCCATGGCAGATATTCTAGAAAAGGAAAGTATTCGGGTTTCTTAAATATGGAGCCAGGTGAGCAGCAGTTCGGAGAGGGTGGATAATCTTTCTTAAAACATTCACACCGGTATGTTATTGAGTATTATTAGCATTACATTCACACCGGTATGTTATGGAGTATTATTAGTATTACATTCACACCGGTATGTTATTGAGTATTATTAGTATTACACACACTTCTTCCTGATCTGCGCAACTTCTTTCTCCAACTTTAGGTTCAGTTCAAAAAACGAACTCCACACAAACAACTTATTTTTATGTAAACCGTTTACGGAATTAGACAATTTACGATTGCTTTATTTCTTCTGTATGAAATTCAAAATTGCATATTTATTCCTAACATTCTATCGAGATATTGTGCATCAACGAGTGCACGCACACACGCAGGTCAAAAGATAGGATTTATTACCCCTACTGTCAGACAAGCTGATAGGAATGTTACCTCTGGTGATGCTAGCTGGCTAACAGGAAGAACGGTTTTTCTTGATCACCTTATGGTAACATCTGAACAAGAAATGACGAACCTCTGAATTCAGAGCACTTTGATGACGTCAGGGACGTTCGTATTTCCACTGCTAACGCGAAGCTGGTGACTGGGGAAAACCTTAGTTTTCATGTGTAAAAGAAGAATGCATATTTTCTTCAAAAAAAACCAAACAAACAAAGTTTGTTCTTAAGTGAAATTTCAGGTTCAAACATTGGCAATGATAAAACATTTTTTTCCCCTAAAATGCTCTTTTGCAAACCGTCATTCGAGTGTGAGAACATGATATTAATAACAAAGTGTACAGTTTATATAACATATACCGATTTCTTTCCGTTTTAAGAGAAAATTGGACAAGACTTTGGAATGTTGTTTGACACGTCGTCAGTGTCAAAGCACCTAAAATCACAATGTGCAAATTCAGATAACGAAAACTTCTACAACTACTTTTCCTAGGAGGAGGAAAAAGATCTAGTTTTTATAATGGAATGTTTGTATATAATTTTACTGGGAAAAAACTATATTTGATGTTTTGTATGTACGTGGAGACTTTTTGATGTTTCAAACAATACTTAGTTTCAGAAGTAAAGGGAGGGAACTATATGATGGAGCATGTTGAGCAGCACTACTGTCCCTTCAATCTCAGTGTTCTCACTTACTCCCAGTGGTTGGAGGTAGAGACCTTCGTTGATGTATAAGGTCCCTGGTCGGGGCAAGAGAGTACAAAACTCGCTCCATGCAGTGACGAGAAGAGGGATTTACAGAACATATCTCTGCAACAGAGAAAGATTTCATTTAAACTGTACTTAAAAAGGAGGTGTTTTGTACAGGGTAAGAATCCAGCCTCCCCATTGATAATCCAGATAAACTTGTTCCCCCACCCCCACCCATCACCCCCTTATCCTTCCATCGAAAAGGAAACATACCCAAACAGAACAAATTCTAATTCGGAATTTTTGAAAATTGTAAGTACAAATAATTTAGACCTAATTGACTTGAAATATCGCTCTCTCGTGTATCCCCTAGCTTAGACAAGCAGTTTTGCTCCATTACTGTGTCTAGATTTAATGGGTTGAAGCATATGTAAGAAAAATAACAGTGGGCTGATTCGAGATTCGGAAAGTGTGTCGGTTTTGAAATATTTGTTCATTATTTTTCTTATCTTAAAAAATGACAGGAAAACTACCATCAAGAGCTCAAGATGCCGTTTTGGTTGACCTTGTATCTCGAAACTTCTGTCGATTATTGCGCGCGCGCGCTCGTCTGTGTGTGTGTGTGTGTGTGTGTGTGTGTGTGTGTGTGTGTGTGTGTGTGTGTGTGTGTGTGTGTGTGTGTGTGTGTGTGTGTGTGTGTGTGTGTG
>SMGT01011401.1:50144-72861 GCA_004794575.1 Lanistes nyassanus
CTGGAACTCTCTGAGAAGAAAGATTTTTGAGCAACAAACTAATAGACCAATTACAGCTTAAGGCATAGTGCTTAAAGTCCACGTGTAAAGGAGGGGTAACTGTAAACGTCTAATTGTATAAGAGGGGTAACTTGAGTTAGCTGTTCTGCAACTTTCTTCTACGAATGTCCTGCTTATGAATTTAGGGAGTATTTTTATACAAAAAACATTTTCCGTCACCGAGAGAGACCTGCGTTGTAAATGAATTACAGAAGATCCTTCATTCTACAAGGGACGACCAAAGTTTTCTCAAAGTCATCGTCGCAGACCAAAAAAAGAAAAGCGACCGCAATGGAGTATCTCTGACATTGTGGAAAGCGTAAGAAAAAAACAATTTTCATTTTCTTTTGCCGAGACTCCCTCGAGGTTTCAGCACGCAACTTTAACAAACAAAAGAAAAACCTTTCCCTTCCTTCCCCCCCCTCCACCCCATGTTTTCTTCAAGACAGCTCTAAAGACAAGACGAGACCAGTCCCCTCCCTGTCATCCACCCCACCTCCCCCCACAACAGACGACACACGACGGCCCCCAAAGACACACAAGTTATTAAATTTTGATCACGTATAGCAAACCGCCGTGGGCACGCGAGTGTCAGAACTGATGTGAGATTCCATTGAGAATACTTTTTCATTCGCCGTTGAAATTTCATTCGCCAGTCCGTGCCTGTGTCCTGCTGGTTGGCAGAAGTTTTGATACGCAGTGCGGGCGGTCTGCAGCATAGCGGTCAGGTCATGCGTGCTTGTCAGCGTTACAGAGGGGTGAGTTCGAATCCCGTGTCGGGCTCTAAGTACTTTCTCTGCGTGTGCCACCTGTTTCTTGAGCGCTTGGTCGGTTTTTCTCCGGGCACTCGATCCCGCCCCTGTTTCCCCCTTACTCTCCACCACCTACACTCGTTACATCTCTTCTTCTTCCGACTTCTGCGTTCGTTTATAACTTGGCATGAAACAATAAACAACAATAACAACACGACGATTGGAGACGCATTCTGCCAGCTACTAACTGTCTCGCTGAAAACACTGTACTGCTGCTAACTGTCTCGCTTAGAACGCTGTACTGCTACTGTCTCATTTAGAACACTGTACTGCTACTGTCTCGTTGAGAACACTGTACTGCTACTGTCTCGTTGAGAACACTGTACTGCTACTGTCTCGTTTAGAACACTGTACTGCTACTGTCTCGTTGAGAACACTGTACTGCTACTGTCTCGTTGAGAACACTGTACTGCTACTGGCTTGTTGAGAACACTGTACTGCTACTGTCTTGTTGAGAACACTGTACTGCTACTGTCTAGTTGAGAACACTGTACTGCTACTGTCTCGTTGAGAACACTGTACTGCTACTGTCTCGTTTAGAACACTGTACTGCTACTGTCTCGTTTAGAACACTGTACTGCTGCGGTAAGAACGCCTTACGTGTGCGTGACTAACAGGTAATAACCTGGATCAAACAAAGCACTGACAGGCTGGCTGGAGGGATGAAAGAGAGACAAGCCGATATGCTGAACGCTGTACAAATGACCCAAGGGGCACACGCTCAAAACCCGATGCTTTGCAAGACCATAATGGCGCCCTGGGTCTCGGTTGACCACCCGGAAACGTCAGTCCACTCGCCATTGACAGAGGTCGCGTGGGTCAGTCTGGAATCAGCTAATTGTTTCCTGACAGCTGGAAACCATTTCCGGCTCGCTTAAGTGCTGCGACGGCATACCGCTGCCGAAGTTATAGTACTGCGGTCTGTTTCGCACATTTCTGTCAAGCACTATCATGCCCATAAAACAGCTAGTAAAACTGTCTTCTTTATCTCTCCTTTCCCTTTTCTTTCTTTTTCCCACTACCCTATCCTCCTTTCTTTTTATCTTTCTATCACATTACGTTCTTTCTCACTATTCTCTTCAAATACTTTATCTAATTTCCCCCTCACTCTCTCTTCGAGTCAGTTCAACTCTCTCCCTCCCCTCTGTTCTCTGCTTCTCCCCATTTATCAATCAATCGATCAATCAATCAATCAATCAATCAATCAATCAATCAATCAATCAATCAATCAATCAATTATAAACATATACCTAGAACATTCAATGACACTTTCCATTTAATTTTCAACTGTACTTTTTATTTGAACTTGATGTCGACACTTACAAACGCGCGCCCTCGCACACAGAAACGCGCTCACGGAAATAATAACCCTCGCACTTAAACCCAAATATAATAAGGTGCACGCATGCGCAATCACAGAAACACTCAAGCCCGCACGCGCACACAAGCGCAGAGCGAGAGTGAGTGCAACGTTTATTCAGGCTCACAACAGGACCATAACTAAAGACCTCTCGTATTTATCCAGAATTATGCTTCGTATCGTACATGAGCTGTACCTTGTCAATAAGAAAAGACTTCACAGCACAGTGCGTCATGTCAATAAAGTCTTTGCCTTTCTTTGAATGGAAATCAACTGTTCATAGAGTTCAGCGGCCGACAGCCCAAGATAATCCAGCTGAGCGTTAAGCTGACCTATGTCTTTGATGACTTCCTCTGGAAAGGTCAAAGGAAAAAGCAGTCTCTTAAAAATCAGGCGATTCATGTTTTTCATGTTCTCCTTGGCGTTGAAACCTACACAGAGCGCCATCTGGCACGAGACACCATACGCGCACTGAGAGTGGTCTCCCTTGAAGGAGGTGGCGCTACAGGCGGGCTCCACGTTATTTATGTCGTCGAAGTCTATAAGTTTCAGCGTGGAGTTGACCAAGACGAAATGTCCTTCCTTGAAATCGGGCATAATCACCGACCCCAGCGCCGAGTGCTCGAGATAATCTAATAGATCAGCCATCTCGATGGCGTGTCTGAGGCGAACGGGCCAGGGGAGGATCTGCAGGTTGTCGAGAACAAATCGCGAGCCCAGTTCAAATATGGACACAACTCCGTGCTCGGCGATATCAGTGGAGTCGCTTTCCTCGCTGCGCACGCAGTAGCCTAGCAGTTGCGCCATGTTGTGATGATGCAGCTGTTCGGCCACCAGAATCTCCTTCATTAGTTTCATCGTGGAGTAAAGGTAGCACCTGGAACGAGCTCTGACCAAGTCGGGGTCGTCTGCTCTGACGTTGTCCAAACACGTTTTGACGTCATGGATGTGACGTGTGACCATTTTCACAGCCACAAAGCGGCCCTGATACTCACCCAGAAACGTCTGTTTCGAAACCCCGTGGCCGATTTTCTTCTTGAGTTTGATGGCAGAGACATTCGTGCAGTTGAAGGGATACACGGCGCTTTGCACCAGCGCGGGACGAGCGTTCCCTTGTCTCTGTCTCCTGCCCTGGTCGAACAGCCCAGAAGAAAATCCTCCCAGTATTTCCCGAGAGTTCACAGGGCGAGACGAGCGGCTGCTAGACGCGAGCAGCTTGCCAGGTGATTGCTCGTTGACATAGTCTACGTCACTGAAAGACTCCTCGTTGCACGTCCGACCAATCATGACGTACATTACAAAACAGTAACCAATAGCTGGAAGCAACACAAGACACAAGAAACCATTACGGCGTGTCCACATATTGGAAGTTCCAGTTTGGTTATGATCCACACTTTACCAAAATTGAATTTGGCCGTCAAAGTGGGCACAAGTAGATCGTAAAGTATTTATTCTCATGGGTCTTGTTTGGTCTGTTCATAACTTCTGTAAAAGATGAAAATAGTAATTAGACACATATGTATAAAACTGATATACTGTTATAATTATAGTTATAATGTAACTGACAATATTATGGTCATAACTTAAACTTCAGTGTAATTTGACATTTTCAATCACTATTAAGAACATCACATAAATATCATCTTAAGTAGATCAAATCTTTTCTTTGTAATCTGTCTCCAGAAAGCTAGCTAGATAAAAAAAGATATCTCTGTGTAATTCCTTCTCTGTTGCATCAACACATAAAGACAGACAAAACAACGAATGTGACAGTCGAAATGGGGAGTGGGGGAGGGGGGCAGTCATACAGCAAACCATCGAAAAGGTTAAAGGCTTTACGCCTGATTTAGGAGAACAAAGCAAGGAATTTTTCACGTTCAGCAAAAAGTCACAGAAGACGAGGACGTGTCTGGAATGGAGGTGTTTGTTTACGCTCAGAACAACCGCATTCATGTCATCTTGTTAATGGCAAAACCTGTGCACTACAGCCACTTTGCATATACAAACGATGTGTACCCTCTTTGCGTGATCGATAGCAGTTCTCGAGTAAAAAAAACCCTGAATAATTCACTTAGAAGAAGGGAAGGCCCATCAATTAACATTAATATATATTTGAGTAATTAGCCAGCTCCACTACACAGCACTACATTAGTGTAATTGTCCAGCCGCACTACAACAGCACTACATTCGTGTAACTGTCCAGCCACACTACAACAGCACTACATTTGTGTAATTGTCCAGCCACACTACAACAGCACTACATTCGTGTAACTGTCCAGCCACACTACAACAGCACTACATTTGTGTAGTTGTCCAGCCACACTACAACAGCACTACATTTGTGTAATTGTCCAACCCCAATACAACAGCACTACATTCGTGTAACTGTCCAGCCACACTACAACAGCACTACATTTGTGTAATTGTCCAGCCACACTACAACAGCACTATATTTGTGTAACTGTCCAGCCACACTACAACAGCACTACATTTGTGTAACTGTCCAGCCACACTACAACAGCACTACATTCGTGTAATGTTCCAACCCCACTACAACAGCGCTACATTCGTGTAACTGTCCAGCCACACTACAACAGCATTACTTTGTGTAATTGTCCAGCCACACTACAACAGCACTACATTTGTGTAATTGTCCAGCCACACTACAACAGCATTACATTTGTGTAATTGTCCAGCCACACTACAACAGCCCTACATTTGTGTAATTGTCCAGCCACACTACAACAGCACTACATTTGTGTAACTGTCCAGCCACACTACAACAGCACTACATTTGTGTAACTGTCCAGCCACACTACAACAGCATTACATTTGTGTAATTGTCCAGCCACACTACAACAGCACTACATTTGTGTAACTGTCCAGCCACACTACAACAGCATTACATTTGTGTAATTGTCCAGCCACACTACAACAGCTCTACATTTGTGAATTCCTTTAGTCCCATTACTATATTTGTGTAATCGTGAAGTCCAAATAAATATTGGCCGCTATCTCAAAGCTGTTCGCATCTTCATTGTGTTCGTACACAGCCGATTTTTTCTCAAAGATTCTACAGCGCCTTGACTTTCCTTGCATTTCTGTGATCGATGCTAACTAAATTGCAACGCGTCCTAATCAGTTGAACAGGCAAGAAATCGGTCTCAACGACTTCTCATCATCCTGTAAGCGAGCCCGAGTTCGTTTTCTGTGCAGAGGTTTAAAGTCTATTTTGGAAAGCGCTTCAAGCGAGTAAAAGTTACAGGGCAAACACAGGCTGGGATCGAAAATCAGAAGTATTTCTCACAAGGCTTGGTTGTTTTACATCCGACACTGCCCTTAAGCAAACAAACGCGACATCTTAAACTGATCGGACGAAATAGGACCTGGAGAGAAAAAAAAAAGAGTGAAAGAGGCGCATAAAGGCCGAGAAAAAGAAGAAAAACAGGAAGACAAGAAAGAAAGAAGAAGGAAGAAAAGAACAAGAAAGTAATACAGAGAAAAGGAAAGGACAAAAAAGAAATTAATAATTTAATATGACAGTATAGTATGCAACTCAAGAAGAAGGGGAGAGAAAGACGGAAGGAAAAAAAGAAGAAAAGGCAAGGGGAAGAGAGAAGAAGGAATAAAAAAGAAAGACAAAACAGAGCTAAAACAAAGAAAAAGAAGAGAAAAGAAGAAGAAATGATGAAGACAAAATAGTAAGACTTTCCGAAATCAGAACTTTTTAGAATCAAGAATGTGTACTACGGCTATGGTATCACAGAGCTCTTTTATATCTTTGGCGCCAGCATGAACTAGTTGTCGGTTGTAGCTTCTGGTGCTGCAGACATTTCGGCTGCATTTCGTCGTCGAGTAGTCGATTATGTAATTATGTATTCTCTCTCTCTCCCTCTCCCTCCCTCCCTCCCTCTCTCTCTCTCTCTCTCTCTCTGATGAAAATGTAATTCCCATGAGCGATGTTTAGATGTTTCGTAAGCATAATTCTGCAAAATGTATGGAAGGAACACTTTTTTGAGACTGTTGCAGGAACAATTTCAGAATCATTAATATCATACGACAATTTTCTTCACGAAACTCCTATAGACGAAACACGATACACGAGAGCTGCGTTCTGATGTAAACATGAAAACCACGAATGAACTCTTTAACAATGCACGCAGACCAGCTGCAGAGTTCCGATCTTCAGTACCACACCACAGGCACGGATTCACTTGAATACAGTTTTGGGAGGCAAATTCCAGATTCAGTCAATACAAAGGAGTGTAACAGCAGACACACAAGACAATCTTCCTCAATCTGCACACCGTAAATAAAAATTTATGTACAAAATGATGCTATGTTTGTCGTCGCAGGTAACAGAAGTCAAAATAACTAGGGTCAGTTCTGAAACACGCCACACACAGAAAACGGTAACTGCAAATGGTTGCCCTGTACGAAAAAAAAAATCTGAAACGCGTTATCTGTTGCTCGCGTAAATTGTAACTGAAAGCGGCCACGACTTCCTTTGACATTTGCAATAGAAGGGTTTCCGTTGACATCATCAGACGCCATGTTGGCCACCAACAAATCGATAAAAAGTACCAATCAAATGTGTTTATACTGTTCTGTTAAAGATGGCAGTTCCCTTCTCCTTAAAGTCATTAGAAATGAAGGTAAAGAGGGCCAGGGGCAGTGATTTCTTTTACAACGGCCAGCTACTGCACAGGCAGCGTGGCGTCTTTGGTAGTCTTGGTTAGTACACACTTCATGGTCGCGGTGAGCACAACCTAAACGAAGTGAAACCCTATATTTAATTAGCGAATGACCCTTACTGGCTTATGGCATGTAGTTTAGTTATGACTCAGTAGTTCTATGTTCAAAGCTCTGTGAAGAACTTATATTTGGACCTCACTGTAGAGTACACTAAAGGTTACTCTAGACAGCCGCGCAAGTCCCTTGCGGGAGTCTCGAGTATTGATTTGCTTACTCTGTAGTGGTCGCTTCAAAACGAAGTTTGAGATGGGGTAGAGAGAGACACAAAAAAATTGCCGTGCCACTTGACGCTCCTTGCCTCGTGATTTCTTCCTTTTACTGCATAACACGATTGAGACTAACCACGTGATTAGCATCAGCTAAACGTGGGCAGCGTGAGTTAATTTTCTGTCGACAAAATTCCAGTATCACTGAATTAAAAAGGCGCCACTCGCTATCGTGCTGTTAACATACAAATAGGAAAGCTTTAGTTATGTTGTCCTCTGAATAGGTTAGTGAAGTAGCTCTGAGAAGAAAACACATCACTGTAATATTTTGTTGGATACATCCTCCAACAGCGTTGAGAACAAACTGTGCGAAGGACTAGGACTGTTGTGTCCGTCAGTTAGTGGATACGTACGAGAATGTATCTGTTGCAAAACTGCGTCCGTGAATTTTTTTACGGCACGCACCGCTCTGTTCGTGAGCTGATGGATTTATGCGCGCGCAGTAAACGCATACCTATGCGTCTATATATACTTACATGGAGTTGTTGGTGATGAATGGGGACAGACGGCCAATTTTGATGCGAAGCTGCCTTCATGACAGCTGCAGGAGTGAGGTGGGGGGGAGGTAGTAGGCGGGGGTGGGGGAATTCCAGTGACGGCGAGTGGTGAGTCGAGTGGTGAGTCAAGTGATGAGTCGAGTAGTGAGTCGAGTGGTGAGTAGTAGAGGAAGGACTGGGATGAAAGGGACGCAATAATTTTCTTCTTCGAGGTCTTACAGTCGACGCGAGCTGTTTTCTGCCATCAGCCGTAAAGGATTGTCTCCTCCTTATACTGGAACTACTCCGCTCCCCATCCCCCGACGATTTCCCTCCGCCCGCCCCCTCCCCCCCTTCCCGACCTGTCCTAGCTCCGAATGTCACGCGAATAGAACACCTCTTCTCCTTCTCCTGACGACCCCTCCCCCCTACCACCACCACCAGCTTCAGGTCGCGTGGTGGCGCGGATGTTGCTGACGAGGTGTTAGGTGTGGTCAAGGACTTTGTAGGCATTGCAGCGGCTCAAGTACCCCACCCCCAACCATTCCCCCGTGCCTGAACAGACCATGCTCCTCCAGGAAAAGGCAGGGGAGTCGTGAAACACCTGGCATTGCCCACTGTACCGTGTACACGCTCTGGAATGACTGAACCAAGCAGCTAGCCATCCAGTCATCCAACCAACCAACCAACCAACCAACCAACCAACCAACCGACCGACCGACCGACCGACCGACCGACCGACTAATAACCCAACTGAAAACTAACAAAATCAAATGAAGTGAAGAACAAACGAGCCAACATTCTGCAGAGGAATGGACGAATGAAAAACGATCGGATAAGGTAGAAAGAAGAGGGAGAAAAAGTGAGAAGATACAACAAAACACGATAAAAAAAAGATCGGATTAAATTGTTAGCACTGTGACGAGCTCGGGGTGGAGTTTTCAGTGTTTAAGTTCTATTTGTGTCGAACATATTTCTTTCATTTTTCTATCGTTCTGTTTGTTTCAACACAGGACGTCTTGGCAGCGAGTCTGTCGGAAAAGCTAGAAAAAAACATGCTGAGTGTATCGGATGTAGACATTGGCCACGGTTGTCGCGCGCCGACAAAAGTACAAAAGCGATTGTAGTCTGGACTTAATCAATGGGATTTGCAAGACCTAATGTCGCCGGCTTTGAATCGAAGCACGAGGTTTCGTGTCTCCCGTAACAGGGAAGCTCTTTTTTCTCTGCCAGTTTTCTGCTCGAGCGCAGTGAGACAAGAGAATCGAATAAGTGCGTGGTCATAGACCTTATTGTTTGGTTCACAGTAAAGATGCTTTCTTACTTGTAGACAAGAAGTGAAGAATGTCCTACCAGAGAAATGTCTAACATCTTCGTCATCGTTGATGTTCTCATCATCAAAAGATAAAAAGCAAGGAATAGTAGTGGAAGAACGAAGAGGAAAAGACAACACGGAAATGAAAAGCAGATCATCGCCAGTCGGTGCTTTGAGTATTGTCATCTTTCTTGTCGTCTTTCGTATTATCAACACTAACTCAGCGAAACCCAACCACTGTCCTTGCCAACCACCATTTTCTGAATAATCGTGACTGGTTACTCAGAGTAAAGAGAGCAGGCACCCATAAAAACATCAAGTATCACGACGGGATGAAGTACTCGCAGATTAAAGATATTAAGTGCTCACAAGTTAAAGACATTCACCACTCCTAAAATAAAAACATTAGGTACTTACAGATAGACTAAAGACACACAGTTGCCAACGACCAAAGAGATTAAGTCCTCATAGGCTAAAGACTTAGGTCACAGATTAGTAAAGACATTATGGACTCACTAGCAGCATTAAGTACTCATAGACTAAAACCACTCAGCAAATGTACTCATAGATTAAGTACATCAAGAACTTGTAAAGAACTAAGTACTGCTGGACTGAAGAAGCTAAGTCCTCACAGAATAAAGACATTTTCATTCTCTTTCGCTTCAGTTTGTATCTTTCTTTTCTTTCTCTCTTACATGTGTCAAGTCTGTTACCGTCTTACTATAAACCATAATATTACTTTCATCCTCAGTGTGAATACTCGTAGATCTTACAAAGTTGTCAAAAGTTCCATATATATTCACTATATACATAAAACAACCGTACCAGTACTGCTTTTGACATTTTCTAGGGGACCAGTATATTTAAGGTTCTCGCGTCTTTGCGAAACGTGCAATAATTAAGTGTTTTACAACAGATACCAAAGGAAGATGTTTATAAGGGGATACGCTTGGGATAAAATTAGAGTAAAAAGGGAAGGAAGACAGAAAAAAATGAGAAAACGAAAGAAAATGGAATAAAAAAAAGAAAAGAAAGAAAAAAACAGAAGAGAAAAAAGAAAGCAACGTTGAAATAAAAAATAGAAACTTAAATCAGATGCCCCCCTCCCCTTGCCGTTGCTAACTATTGATGACAGCTGTGGGATAGCACTCATTCAAGTGCGCACAAGAAACGCGCAATATTTAGGCAAACCTCGTACAGAAGGAATCCGTTCGGACAGAAGAGCCATCTTTTATCAGAAGGCACTCCCCTTCTTCAACGCCATCTGACATTTCCTGATAGAGCTGTCCCGAGAACTGTCAATCGTGTGAGCGAATCAGAAATCGGAGTCAGAAAATCAACTGGGAAACCTCCCTCTCCTCAACCCCCCACCCGCCCTCTTCCATTGCCATGAATGGTTCATTTCATTCCTCTCACGTCTCAACACTTCCTTTCAATAAGATGAACACAGCAAAAAAAAAAAAAACCTCTTTATTTTAAAGTTTTCCCCTTTCTGCTTAAACTTGATATACAAATATTAACACCATTGCCTGGTTTTGATGAAGATGATTATTGGGAGTTGCTATTTTTAATTTCATAGATGCTTGACATTAAGAAAAAGTCGTCTAACCCTGCCCATAGATCTGAAGGTATTTTTTTATAAATTCTACATGAATATGTGCATTAAATTCAGAAATACTAACGTAAAAATGTACATTAACTTAAAGGGAAAACCCTCTTATATCTCGCGTAACTGCCGATTATTGCCATACGCGAGATAAAGGCTCAATCTCTCTTCGCCAAAACGCAGACATTTTTTATAGTGAAAAATTTAATATCTAGCATCTAATGAAAGGATGTCTAATTACCAGCGCATGACCTCCATAAAATCAGATTTCACTAACACGCGATACGAACATAACATAATACGCGGTTTACTAGCCTCTGATAGACTTATCGACTTCTGTTTCAAGACGAGAACATAAAACATAATAGAGGCTATGCAGATTGAAATTTCGCACATGCGTCTTTCAAATTCTGCTGGTCTATTCTATCCTGCTAAGGACTATGACCACGGTGGTAAACAGATTTCTCACGCTATGTTTTTTAACACGAGTGTTTCAAAGAATGGTTTGTTCGCAGCTTTAAGCAACTTCGGAAATTATAGATCGCGATGTTTTGAAAGGAAGGCAATTCTAAAGCATTTTTTCAAGAGACACAGACAAATTATGACAGTCTCCAAGAGGTTTTTATTTACAAGAGATGATAAGGAGTACCTGGAGATGCATGCGAAGCTGATTTTACGGTAAGGATAACCATCTATGACAAGGTTTTTATTACCCATAATATAACGAAGCAAACCCGAGCTAAATCTGGAAGGCGAGAGAAATACATGTAATGTGAGTGCGTATGATTCGCAGCTGATAACCGCCTTGAATCTGGGGAAGCATTCACTTTACCACAAATAATATTCGATGATGGATCTCTCTCTCTCTCTCTCTCACTCCCTCCCTCTCCCCTCCCTCACTCTTCCTCGACCTCACCCAAACTTTGTATGACATAATTGACTCCATGTAGACGACTGTTAAAACTCGGAATCCGAACTTGCTAAGTGATTGCTCCAAAAGCTCAGTCTTCATCCACTGCAAATGCTTTTTAGTGCATGCAAAGAAGAAACACCATTCGTTAGCTTTGTATTTCGCTGACAAGCCCACAGTGGGGTGGGTATCACGAGGATCCTCTACCCCCACCCCAGCCCCGGTGCATAAAACTGTTTATAAATTTAAGATGACAAACATGTCCTAATGTAATCATTTATACTGGGACGCGAGACAACGAAACCTTATGCGACCCGACCCCCTTCTTGTTATTTTGATAAATAACTTAGCACTTAAAAATCTGCCCCCAAATGTAAGAGGGTACATGCAGAAGGCATGTTTGCCCCAGAGGCTAGTTTCTGCAAAATTATGTTTCACAGCTGTTCAGATTCACCTTACATAGATACGTGTATCACGAGGTGAGGCGTTGTCTTGACTAAAAAAAGGCAGAATTTTGTGCTTGTGTAGCCGCAGATTCTCTATTAGACAGACGGAAAGACAAGGTACAGAAAGAATGAAAGAAAGACACAGACAGACAGACAGACAGACATCTGACGTTTCTGCGGTTAAAACCTAAATCAATGGTCTGTAGATAAGACTGCCTTACACGGCAGATACAATAGAGAAACTCACCGAATCGAATCTCTCTCGTTGGTGAACCTCGTGACTATGCGGTGCAAAGCTTGTTTAACAGTCTTGTGATATCGATGTAGCTATTTCGTGATCTTTGATCTACAGTTTCAGTTTAATGGCTTGTAGTCATGTAGCCATGGTAACACTCCAACGTCTTTTTCTTGTTCTCAAAGTCACACTGTTACTTGCTTCGTCATCTTTCTGTTGTATCCTGTAAAATCTTTACTGGCTTCACTTTATTACGGAACTAACACTGTATTTTATGGGGACTTTTTTTTTTACTCACAGTACCGCTGCCTTGGTCTCGTGACCACAACAACACTAAATCGTCTTACACAGTCCACAGTAGCAACAGCTCGATTCTTGTCAAACAGTTTTCTGTGGGGTTTGTTGTTCTTGCCCACAGCTACACTGGTTCGCTCGCGAGTCTTCTGTCCACCAGCAGAAACAAGTATCCTTACACAGAGATAAGACAAATGTTTGCAACAGGATCTCGTTTGTCTCTCGGGGTCCGATCTTCTTGGAATAGTTGTAAATCCTTCCTGATGCAATACTCGGTGAAATTGTTTGTTGTTGCGGAAACATGCGTAACGGTAGGAACAGCTCTCAGAACGGTCGACTTGTCAGTAACAAATCCATCTTAGATGCACTTTGCATCAAACCCCAAGAACGAAGCGGGTTTTTTTGTTTTGCACAGTTTTATTTTTCTCGTTCCAGTTTCTTTGCCTGTGGTTCAGAGCTGACTAGCTTCCTGCAGCGCCATGCGTTCGCACATCACGGGCTTGGGTGATCACCCCTGATCACGACAAAGCTATCCGCATGCCCACGGAGGGAGAACATCCAGCGGGCGACAGCCGAGAGCGTTGCTGCAGCTGCTGCTGGTGGTGGACTTCCGCTGGAAGCACGAGGCATCGAGATTTGTGTGCTGCACGCCACCTTTCGCCCACTCTCCCATCCTATCCCGCCTGTGAACTTTTCCTCTTCATCGGTACTGCGACACCTTAGCCATCACCCCCTCGTCGTGTTGTTTGGTCTCTCACCAGTGTTCATCAGCCCGGCACTAGTTCTGTGTCTACAGCATGCACCCTCCCTACTCCCTCCCTCTATCTCGCTCTCCCCGCCACTGTCCTGCCTCGCTGTCTCAGTCCCAGCACCGGGATCAGTTTCAGGCCGGCGAGATCAATGTGTACACGAAGTTTCTCTTAGCGGCTTCACTCGCCTCGCTCGCTCGTTCCTCGGAAAGCATTATACGTCTTTGAAGACGGCTGTGTAGCCTTGACGATCGTGAAACGGCCCGCTTCTATTATTTTTCCCGCCTGCCGTCGCCTGACGAATGATGATTTGAAATGTCGTACCCTCCTGACGATAGTTCTTGTTGCTGCCGTGTCAGGACGATGACTTGATAATGAGTGTCTCGACCTATCTGTATCGCGGTCTGCAGACTTAAAACAGTCGCTTTTTCCTTTGTCTTTTTTTTCCCCGACATAACAAACACTGGCTTGCTGCTAAGGTTCTTTGTTTGCACGGCAGTCTTCTGTCATCACAAAACTGACTTGTACCTAAGATTCAAGCCTGTCGTAGGCCACAGTTTTTACCATCCACTTCGTGCTGCAAAACTGTATCGTGAAGCTACACTCACTGAAGTACAAAGAAAGGAAGCAAGTAAAAATAGAAGTGTACAGTGATATGTAAACACTACATGCAGCAGCGAGCGAGTGAGATAGGCAACAGTGGGAGAGAGGGGAGAAATACGGTGGAATGGGGCAGCTTCTATGAAATCTTAAGTTAGACTGTATCAAATATGTACGAATCTCAAGGCCACTCTGCCGTCACAAATTAGAACGCCGGCTACTGGAACATTGCCCCTCTCTTCAGAACTACTGTGATCTTTGCTTTTTTCTTTAATAATAATAATAATAATAATAATAATAATAATATGTAAATTCTCTATGCTAAACTAAAATACTGACAACTACAGCGTCTCAAACTGAGGACACCTTCGGACTTCAGTGTGCTATTTATAGTTTGTATCGAAGCATTAATGCAAGGTGCTTCTTTGTGCAGAGCGAAAGCTTTTTATAAATCTCTTCGTGAATCATACCCGAGGCGATGATATGAAAAATAGAGAGAAGAAAGGGACAGATACAGGGTGAGAGACAGAGATACAAAAAGGGAGAGAGAGAATACGATTATGTTGCTTTTTGCAGAGTGGGTTCATTAATTTAAAGGAAATCTTATTATAGTGTTATTGATGTTGTTGTTGATTATTATCTCCCCACATGGTTGTGTCCTCCACTGCGCTGTATCTGCGTGAGTATGCATGTAGTGCTCACCAAAAATGTTGATTTTAAAACAATTTCCAGATCTGGCGTTCCCCAACCTTTCCTCCGTCACCCGTTGGTGGAGAGGGGGTGGGGTGGGAGCAAAGCTGAAGGCACCAAGCCTGTCCCCCTGACGGCGCTAGACAATACGGAAATGAGAGTTGACAGAATTCCGCGAGCATTCTTTCCTACGCTCCTAATGAAATTCGCTCCCTCGTCGCGCAGATCGATTTGGAGAGAGGCTTCGGTCTCGGCTAGCCAGCCAGCACTGCGAGCCCACTTGCGGTTTGGGCCCTCCGTGTGATCAAAAGGGTCAGGGAGACGCAATGGTTGGGCGATTTTTGTAACTGAGTTCGACTTCTAAGAGAACGAATTAAGATACCTACCCAAAGCTCTCTCTCTCTCTCTCCTCACACCTCCCCGACCTCTCTTACCTCCCTCCCCTAATTACCTCCTCACTTGTTGCTGTAACAATCTCATGCTCTTTCGTTTCCCGACTAAAACCTTTAGTCGCATGAACGGTTTGAGAAATGTGCTTTTAAATTCCTGCAGCTCCGCATTTCACTGACCAGGTATTCTTCCATGCTTGTATAGGAGGAGCGCTCCTTGTTATTGTAGTAAGTGCCTGTGCAACGCAATTTGTTCTTCCGCCTATATTGATACATGTGTTGGCATCTCTTTTCCCTCACTGTCTGTCTTCCTGCCTGTCTATGTCTTTGCGTGTGTGTCTGTGTGTGCGCGCACGTGTGTGGCTAGCGCACCGTCTAGAATAAAGGACAGGTTTGGTGTGAATATGCTGTAAATAAATAAACTCTACCCAAGCCTTCCCAGCAAGCCATGCGTTTTTAATCGTATGCCCTGTATTCCGTTCTTGGCTTGTGTGTATTCATATCCTACGTCACTCTGTGACGTGCAGGTTTGACCAGGAAATTATTCACGGTATGCCATTATCACTTCGAATCGACTTTCCAATCCCGGAAACCTTCTCTTTCAAATCTCCCTGACCCTCCGTTTCCCAACAGACCTGTGTTGAGTGCATGTCGCTTTTTTCATAGATATAAAGTATAGGCAGTGGCCACTGACCGGATATTGTTGTCCAGAGTGTTGTCACTTGTCAGGCGTGACAGTCACTTGCTTTGAGTAACCAGGAAGAGGATATTGTTCTGTTGGCACGTGCGAAAACCAACACGCATACTACTTGAATCTGTGAGTTTCTGCATGCATACATGCTGTAATTGTAAGAGTGCTAGAATCGAACTTGTGTTGAGTGCATGTCGCTTTATATTGATCTAAAGTATGAAAGATAACTTCTGCATAAATATATTAGAAGAAAGTATTGTTTCTATACATAAACATCACAAATACAAGTCTGGTTTGGATTTTGTGTTGCTTAACGTTCAATCGAATAACAGGGCAGTGTTGCTTTGAGACCAGAACCAGTCACATTATACTGACACCGGGCCAACCGGTCGTAGTACTGTTACCTATAGTGGCAGGCGTCTGGCAGGGCAGCTACTGGATTTCAATGTTTTAAGTTTTAAATATGACTCGGCTGGGGCGCTTAGTTACTGGTCACGGACCTGGGACTTTCACAGTACCAGTTCATGTATAAGCTTCAAGGTGTCTTTCACTGGGACCTTTAGTGTGGAAATATATCCAATATATTCGTAGACAGTTCGCTACATAGATGCCAGACATATCATACCTGTGGCCATGTAGAATCTTGTCCATTTCGCGAGCCACGGAAATCATTGCTATGGTGCAGTTCTGAAGTTCATGTCTTAGCAAAGAAGTAGGAAGTTGGCCGCGAAACTGTTGTACTTTGGACCTGAGACAAAGTACCCGCGAGGCACTCCGTTCTTTTGGGAGAAAATTAGAAGCAATCTGTGGTAGAGAGCTAGATGCAGAAAAGACTTCGGTGGATAAAATGAAGGTTCTTGTCTTATCTCTGGCGCCCATAGCTACTCTCCCAGGCCAGTTTGGTCGGGCGTCCTTGATTTCTCATCCGTTCACAAACGCGATCATAAACTCTGTTCGCGGAGAGCATTTACGTGTAGAGAGAAGACGCTCTTCTATGACACCCACTCTGCTGTTCTCAGGGACTCCAGTTAAATATGTTTACATCTACTGTGTTATTTTCCGAAGTAAAGAGAGAAGCAACAGATGACTGCGGCTTGGGGTAATAAAGCGACAACAAAAAGAACTTAGCCGAGCTGGAATTAGACAGACAACAAGTCGACGTTTCAGGGCCCCTTCTTGAGGACGGCACGCACAGACAGATCAGATAACAAACAAATAAAAATCACTTAGCTGACAAGGACGCTCATCATGCGCAGTCGATGTAGAGGAGGAGAATTCTTATTTCCCGCAACCGTTCCTATCTGCTGTTGCCACGTGATGGTGCACGTAAAATACACAAGGCGAACGGGTCTTATGACTGCTGTTATTACCGAAAGTGCAGATGTGAAAGGTCAAGCAAGCCAGCCTAGGGTTCACAGTATGCTGCGTTGCCTTGGCATTTTTACTGAAATTACTTCCGTTATCTTAGTTAAAAGTAAAATCAGTTAAAGCTTCCAGGCATGTTCTCTCCTGTTAAGCCACTTGTTCTGGCGTAGTTCAGTCGTCATAGGATTTTTCTTCGCGTTTTTTTTCTGAATTGTCTGACTCTCTGGTAACAGAACTATGCATGGCTTCATAACTCTGACTTAGTCCTTGCTTTGTCGAGACTTGTGAGATTTCTCTCACGTGCCTACTCCGTCCCTCCTTCTTTCTCTTCCTTCCACCCCCCCCCTCAATGTTAATTATAAAGTCAACACACTAATGAGGGAGCGACGGACGAGAGGACAAAGGGACAAGTAAACCAACAGACAGAAAGTCTGTTACACTTTTCTAAGTTTCTTTTCTAATCAACGCTCCATCCGATGAAAATCAAGACGTTAGAATAAACAAACCCAAAAGCTGAATTTAATCATCCCCGGAACCACTGCTGCACGTGCACAGCCTCTTCCCCAAGGGTTCTAACTCAGGATCCCCGTTTCATCCCCCTCTCGTGTCCCCTCTCCTTTTAAGAACTCAAGACTCTTCAGTTATAGACTTCAAATCGATACTTAGAAAGCGGAAGCCAGCCAGCCCCAGCAAATGCACCCCCTCCCCTCAACCCAATCTCTGCTATCGAAGGTTTTCATCCGAAAACCTTAGTAACCATGTCCTGGCTCATTCATTAAGCAGTATCATGCCCTTCCCACGTCACGGCCAGTCCAGCAGTTGTCTCCTCCTTGTTCGACGTGGAATGCAACCTTTCAAGGTTTGGCTTCAGAAAACAGAGACGGATTTGCTGCGGCATGGCACTCGACCCCTTGCACAGCCTTCCCCTCTACAACTCTCGCGGCCTGCTTCCGGGGTCTGGCGAGAACCAAGACAAGGACACACAACACAGAACGTAAAACCTCGGTAGAAAGGGGGCCGCCAAACGTGACCTGGGCTGCAGGTCAGCGCAAGAAAGGATCCCCGCCGAACTAGAAAGACATGGCTTCTCTCAGTATACTGATGGGGATCTTCTAGACTTGATCACTTTTACTGTTCTCTGTTCTCACGTTTGTGCGTACAGGACCTTGCCGCTCAGTGAGTGGGTTCTCTTTCTTCTTTCTCTCTCTCTCTGTCCCTCTTCTCTCTCTGACCCTCTTCTCTGTCTTTTCTCTCTGTCCCTCTTCTCTCTCTGATCCTCTTCTCTGTCTTTTCTCTCTGTCCCTCTTCTCTCTCTATCTCTTCCCTCTGTCCCTCTTCTCTCTCTATCTCTTCCCTCTGTCCCTCTTCTCTCTCTGACCCTCTTCTCTGTCTCTTCTCTCTGTCCCTCTTCTCTCTATCACTCTACTGTCTGTCCCTCTTCTCTCTCTGTTCCTCTACTCTCTTTGTCCCTCTAATCTCTGTCCATCTAATCTCTGTCCCACTTCCCTCTGTCCCTCAACTCCCTGTCCCTCTTCTCTCTTTGTCCCTCTACTCTATCTCTTCTCTCTGTCCCTCTTCTCTCTCTATCCCTCTTCTCTTTTTCTGTCCCTCTACTCTCTCTATCTCTTCTCTCTGACCCTCTTCTCTCTCCGTCCCTCTTCTCTCTGTCTCTCTGTCCCTCTTCTCTCTCTGTCCCTCTTCTCTCTACCCCTCGGTGGTCTAACCGTTAAGGCGTCAGCTTCCGACACGGGAGGTCGAGGGCTCGCGACCTGGCCCTTGCTGTTCACACAGATAACAGTCATAGTACTAGTTCAGACAAGTGACAGGCATAAGCGGGTGTGTGAAAGAGCAGGCGTCGATGATATGACAAAAGATCAACAGGTACCTTTAAAAGGGCAGAAACGGTACAGTAGCAAAGGGTAGTGGTGAGAAGGAAAAGCCAGGATTACACTGTGCGATTTCAGTTCCAAGCAACACACATCCAGAGCTTCGAATTCAAACAGGATTAAAATAAGGCAAAGAAAGAAAGAGATAACACAACCAGACAAAGCAGTGAACTTCCAGAGCAAGGAGAGAGCTGCCCTTGCCAAAACAAGAAGACCTTTTAGGGGAAGGGAGAGGAACGAAAACAAGAGGGGTTGGGTGTCAAGGTGGATGGAGGGACACCGAGGAGAAAGCCAGAAGAGGTAGCCTCCATTTCCGATCAAGCACTGAGCGTAAATTGAAACCTAAAGAATTGAGGTCCAAAAATGAGCAAAGCGCAGAGAGAAGTGTAGTAGGGTGTAAAATTCAAAGCGGAGAGGAACAAAAATGGTCTTGAAGAGTTATCGGCCGTTGACGTCGAGGAAAACGAAAGCTTGAGTGCAAAGCAAAACGCGCTCCTCAATAAAACGATGCGTGAGGCCTAGCCTAGCTTACAGAGCGAGACGAACATGTCGCTAGTCTGTGGCGAACGAGGACTGTGCGATGCAGCGAGGTGAAGAGAGAGGGAGCTTTCGAAAGTGTTTCTGTACCCAAGTGTCGCATATAATACTTGGCCATAATACTTGGCCATAACACTTGGCCATAATACTTGGCCACAAAAATTTCATACGAAAACAGAAACAGACTGCGAGGCGAATTGAGGTGAAAGACAACATCGCGATGAAGATTAATTTTGTATGAGAAAGCAACAAAAAATGAGTTAAAAGACAGTTTAACTTATTTACTAGTTTGTTTCTTTTTAGTTTCTTTAAGAAATTAAAAGATATGATCCGATGTCGATCAAATACGTAGTTGCTCTTCTTGTTTCACACACACACACACACGGTCCGTCTAGCGGGCTATGTCTCCAGAGCACGACATTTCGATTTTGGAAAGTCGTCGTCAAACTTACATCGCTTAGGAGGTAAATGGCGCCTGCCCCGCTAATGTGACTTCCGGTCCATAGAGATAGGAACCGTCTTAGGGGGCTGGGTCATCTGACTGCCGTGTACTGTTGTCGGAAAGTTGGCGTTCGACATGCTTTGTTTGCAAGCCAAATGACGCGGGCACTGCTAACGGCTTTCGCTGCATGGGAAGACGCGCAGCCTCGAGTGTGAGTGGCGGAAGGGGGCGGCTTTCACTCTCCGACTGCGCTCACCCAAGACTTTGATCTGCGTAAGAGAGAAACCGAGATTGAAAACTGCAACACACTTATTATGAATAAAATAATGGCTTTTTCTCCCACCCACCCCCACCGTCAGCCACCCAATTTCTACTCCCGCCCACCGCGTCCAGCATGTCACGTGTTTGCTTGAGTTGTTCCCCTTTCTCGAAAGCCTTGTAAGTGCCTGACTAACAAAGACAAAAAAGGGGGTAGGGAGGGAGGATAAAACAGCGCAAATGGGTATTTGATATGCAGAGACGTTTTGATAAAACACAAAGTAATTAACAAACAAAGAATCTTTTTTATCATTATATTTTTCATTATACATCTATAAAACATCAAGAGAACGCCACAACTAAATGTATTGCTGGCTGTTCACTGGTTGTCAGCTGCTTGTAGAAAACTTGCAACATTTAAAAAATATTAATGGAATTTTTTTAAATATATATCTTTGATTTTCCAACGCAGAAAGAACACGGCGTGTGTGCGTGCGCCTATTTACTTATGTGTTCCTGCACGCGTGCGAGCTTTTGAGCATGCTCTGCATGAGTGAAGCAGAAAGCGACTGAGCGACTTTCTACCTTTGACCTCTTTATTGATCAGCCGTTGAGGAGGGTGGCTGAGCATCAACTACATGCAGACAATTTTCAGGTCATGCATAATTCACACGTAGTCAATATGAATCAGAAAAAAGAAAGCTTTGGAAAATGAAGCATATGCGCTTAGCGAAATTTAAAAATATCTTTCTATCTTCCTTTCTTTCTGTCTTCTTTGGCTAGGTTGTTTTTTCTCTTGGTTTTGAATTAAAGAAGATGTAAAAAACATCCATGGCGTTTACACTTCTTGTTGCCCGTTTGTTTTGCATAAGCAGCAGCAGCAGCTAGCAGCAGAAGTACCACTGATTATGAAAATTCCCCGTTACTGTCTTCAAGGTTATTTTCATCTACTTCCTGTTCTTTTTTGGTTTTATTCTTCTTTCCATATTGTGTAATTCTATTATTATTTCTTTTCGTTCTTACCTCCTTCCTTTTTTCAAATATCTTGCCTACCCACTCTCCTCCCTTTTTGTTCTTTTCTCTTTCCTTGTTCGATCCTTCTGTTCACTATTTCTTCCTTCTTTTTTTTTACTTCACAATGTGTTCGCCGACCAACTATCCCCTACTCATTAAGACAGTCATCAGAGCAGTCCTAGGAGAGAAAACAGTACGTGCACATTGACGCTGAAACGGCCAGTCCACAGCCGTCTCCTAGTGTTTAACGATCCGGCTGGCAGACAAAGAAAGGTGACAAAGGGTTAATCATTTGATTGCTGGCAAAACCGCGGGCTTTGTTCCTCAGGGACGTCTTGTGGATCCTGTCCTGCTGCTGATCCTGAGCTTTGGGAAAGAGGGGTGGGGTCAATGGATGGAAAGCAAAGCGAAGTCAATTCGAGGAAGTCATTTAAAGTCCGCTAACAGCTCATGGAGTCTAGAAAGGGCGAGCAACGAAAGACGGCCCTTACACGAAGTTTGAGGGAGAGGACCAGTTAAGCAGGGTTAGATATCGTTGTGGAGAAATTACAAAGGGGGGAGATTTTTTCATGGCAGTGTAGCCGGGTGGGCTACCGCTCGACCCTGTTACAGCAGCATTGTAACTATACATTATGCAAAAGCGATTTTTAAACACGCATTCATAATTGTGCGTTGATTATACCGAGAAACCGGTTAGAAGTCAGTTCTATCTCTCTCGATATGTATACATGGACACTTAAATGGCCGCCTTCGTCTTCAAATATCGACAATCAATTTCATTTTATTAAAACAACGAGCAGACGGTTTTAGTAACTAGCACACATTTTCTACTATTTGAAGTATAGGGACACTTTACGATATACGTTTCTAGATATGAAAGTCTACATATCTAATAGACCGATTTTCGGGTATGGGTAAGTTACTACATCGCCTTTAGTGTTACTACTTGTTATTTTTTGTTCATGTTCACTTTGTTCCAAAACCCCACCCTCCTGAACCCACACTCTCTAAGAAGAAAGAGGTCAGATTACTCAAAACCACTGCTATGAAAAGGACGCACCAATTACACAGCTCGGCCAAGTCGGGGGAAAAAAAAGCCGCGACAAGAAACTAGCCCAGCCGTTTTCAACAGTAAAATATAAGTTTCCTATGAAAACTACTGAAAATGTCTGTGAAACTGCAACCCAGATTGTTGCGAACTGGGGGTTTTGAAAGAGACAACCGACCTCCGTGTTGCTCTCCCCGCCTGCGTGACCTTGTCACACGCACACAAATGGCTCGTGGTGGCGTTCCCCCCTCGTCCGCGAACAATTATTTCTTACTTATGAGTGGAGACCTCAGAAATCACTATCTCACTAACCTTCCCTGGCCCGAGCCCCCACTCCACTCTATTACACAACTAAAGATAACAAAGATGATTTCTGAGAAAGAGAATAAAAATGTAGTTTATTTACAAGGTAATTTTGGTTTTCATCTAATACGATAGGGCTGTGCCACAGCTCACTTCCTCTCCCTTACCAACATACATCACCCACCTCGCCATTAACCCCAATGACAAAAACACGTACCTCGATCTCGCCTC
>SMGT01011401.1:73727-135836 GCA_004794575.1 Lanistes nyassanus
CCTAGTGTGGACACAACTACCCCCCTCCCGTTCCTGGTTGTTTACCTCGCGCGGCTACATCAAAGCTCTTGATGCTCGACACTACGCGTCGCTAGTTTTCTCCAGCTACGTAATCTTCCCTGAACAACTAACGCACACCTGGTGAGCCTGACATCTTCACGAATCCCACCCTAGCAACCCCAGGGTATGTAACACCTTGCCCCTGGTTTCTAGGGCCAGTAACCCCGATCCTAAGTATAAACAGGGAACTAATCCTGGGCTGGTGATGACGTGAGCGGCTAGATGGCGGCTTGAACAAGGGGATAATAGACCTTAATTAGGCCTGAGAGTCGAGGATGGTTCACACCTGGAATCTATGGTGCAATCTCCTTGACCCACCAGACCCCAACACGTGACACAGATTTTGATGCAATCTCAGGGGGGAAAAACATGTAAAATTCGATCCTCTTCATTATATATCGCACTGTAGGCGAGAGTTTTTTCACAGCGGATGGGCTACATAAATCCCGGATGAGAACAAAGAAATAGACATGTCAAGAAGTGTTGTGTAGTCTTCCTTCAGATGGAGAGAACTGTCAGAATAAATTCCTTTTCCATCAAAAATTGCGAAGGGAGCGGATCGATGCCGCTAGACGCAAGGGTTCTGAGCGAAGTTCTACGCAGGCCAGACAACTAAGAGTCATTTAGAGGCCACAAAGGTTTTGAACTGTCTCGATGAAAACGAGTCTGGACGACGTTGGTTTAATGATCACGGAAATGCCCTTAATAAACTGCCTTGCTCTTTTCCCATAATCAGTGGTGCAGAGAAACGTCTTTGAAGAGGTGCAGTACAGTAAGTATCGTTGGGTTGCACAGCTTGAGGTGTTTTTTGCTATGAACACCAAAGAGTCTCCAGTCCAAACACTTTTTTTAAACACTTTGCGTTGGAATCAAGTTCTCAGACATCTATGCAGATCAAGAATGCTTAGATCCGCCTTAGGACTAAACCCTTTTCCTCCAGTGAGTTATATGGCTTCCAATCTTATAGCCTGCTTTTTTAACATTTTTTTTTATTTTCCATTGCTTTGAAGTTTAAGATAAAGGGTGTTGGTAAATATATCCAGAAACTTAAATGCACTCCTAGCCTTCTTGGCAATAACTTTGTTTGCGGTGTTTCCGGTATGGATAAAGTAATTTGCTGCAGTTCGACGTATCGTGTAATAATGTCGCTTCTTCTGCAAGCCGGGCGCCGCGTCAACGAATCGGGTTTGACAGTAAGGTTTATTGAAATCCTGCTATTGTTATATTTATCGGCCATGACACTTTTCCAATAAGATATGCGTGCATAAAGTTAAAACAACTCAAAGTGCTATTCTGCCGTTTAATCATGAGAGTTCCTGCTTTAAAGAGTTTTATAATCCGCAAAAAATATATATGTAATAAGTGACGTCAGAAATAGTTTCCAGACAAACTCGTTCTTGCTTCTTCAGTTTATTTCACTGTTTCTTAAGGTAATATCTCCCCAGCCTACCCTACCCCCCACCCCTGTTCACAAGGTACAGCAAAGTGGTGGCTTGTACTCTAAATTAAATACAATTTTCTTCCCTCTTTATTCTATGTAGTCTGGTTCTCACCTCTCCACTTCCATCCCACGGCATCCTCTAGCTTTTCACACACAGACGCAGCGATTCCTAGGTCACAATTTCCTGCCCCATCTATTATTAACACTGTGTAATGCGGCATTCATTCGGCGTTCACTATTCTCTTTGTGGTCTGTCCCCTGCTGTTGGTCCCTTAAAGCCCTAGTGCGACCAAAGACAAAATTTAGTTTATCAATGCCAGTACGTGAATAAAATAAGAGCGCGTTCATTATTTTGCGAACAACTGAGCAGTTAATGTATAATTATTTTCGGAAAAGCTCACCTGGTCAAACTCGAAAAGCGGAAGTGAGATCGCGTGACGTGATGATTGTGTATTAGTAGAGGACACTCAAAACAATCATGTACGCGTCTTGTGCAGAAAACAGACTCCAAAAGGAAAGACGGGGTTGCACTATGGTGTTGGAGAATGTGCATTTACACTGATGGTGTTATAGTTTACATTCTCTTTCTGCTCGGACAAGATAGGATAAAATTTGTGCAAACGTCCCGAGCAGCCTTCAGGCAGCTTTCGATCGCTGCTCCAGCTAATAATTCCATGACTCGTTCTGCATTTCAGCCCAGACTGCTATCCGCATGCATAGAAAAGAGAGTTCGGTGTGGATGTGTGATAGAAAGGTTTGCTGGGAGGCTCTGTGTAATTGACAGACCAAGGGGTACACAGGCAACTGTACTTCGACTGTACATGCCAACCACGTAGGAGTACAACTGTGTGCTGACACGGACAGTGACATCATCAGCGTCATGCCCATTAGTGTCAACTGCACGCATCAGAGGAGCCATAGCCTCTCGACTGGCTAGCCTGCACACTAGTTACATCCAGATAGTTGTGATAGCAATGTTAGCAAGAAATAAAATATTTACTTGTTTTGGTTTCTGAAGTCATAGCCATGCTATTGTCTGTACTGTATTGGTTATCACTAAACTATAAAAATTACTCGTACAAGCTTGTAGATAAACAATGTACAAGCTAGTACAGAAAGAACCTCGTTGGTCTTATACTACAGCATTTCACAAGTCCTTCTGTTTGCTTTCAAATGCATGTTATTTGTGCTTTTATCATAACACCACCTGCTACATCAGAGCACAGCCAAATGCATGTACATTTGTGAAATTTATATATATATAAATTTGGTGGGAGAGTCTATGTAACACCTGTCACATTCAGATTCAGTTAAAATCAAAAATTATACTATACATAAACCATGAAAATTGTGAATTTAGTTTCCGGATGTACATACCAGCACTATTCAAGTATACTTGATGACTTTAGTACCGATTCAGAACTGAGTTTTAAGTGTGATCATTCCAGGTTGTTGTATTACGTGGTTCAGGACAGGCCTACATCATGCAGAAATCAAAGAGAACCTGAAGTGCCTAAAACACAATAAAAACGCATTTTGAATGATTCGCAATCAGCTAAGAATTAACGATACAAGACCAAATGTGCTACTAGTGCGTTGCTTCACTTACCAGTCAGAAAGAATTCTACTATTTGGATCGTTCTGTGAGTTAGACTGCAGATTGTCATCGTGCTGTGTAGCTCGTGTTGTGGTTTGTTTAGCGAGGAGATCTGAACTTGAAGGTCTGTGTGGTTTGGACCGGTAAAGCCCATTTTCAACATCGTGCATTCATCACTGTCCACTGTCACTAGTATTAACTCGCGTCAGTCTGTCAGAACTGTCGCCACTTTCGCTGGTTTCGCAGGATATGAAGCGGTTCACTCTCCTCGCCATTGCATGCCAGCAGACGATCTTAGCTGATGCAATCATGACGTCACAGGTTCGTTTCCGCCCAGGACAGGAAGCCTGCCGATGTTTTGGGCGGGCAGGTGAAAATGTCCATGTTCACAGTCAAATATCTCTACAACGGGTTCGAGTTTTTCATGTGGTTTGCGAATCCATTATGTGCTAAAGATGCTTAACCGTTTCTTTAAAAAACTGGCGGTCCCATTATATAATATCTCTTTAACGCTGTTACGCCTATAGATACGTCACTCCGCAGGTTTTATGAAAGAAGTGGCAGTACTGTTTGTGCCATCTCATCGCAAAACGAAATGAAAAAAGGAACACGGGAACAAAGAAGTGGGTGATTAGAAAGGAGGTAGAAAAGAAAAAAACAGACAGAGAGAAAGAAAAGCAGGGAACAGTGGAAGTAGACGAGAAAGTGAAAAAAAGATGGACGGAAGAATTTTGAAATTGTTATTTGAAACAAACACTGGTCGTGTTAACGACAGTTGTCATTCTTAACAGTGTAGAATTTAAAAAAATACAGCTGATAGAGAGAGGCGTGGTGGGTAACGAAAAGAAGTGGCAAAGAAGAAAGGAGGCATTTGTCAACCCGAAAAATGTCAAACAGACGCCAGTCTATGCCTCAGTAATAAAAGCGCATACTGATTGTCACGTTACTCGATGACAGTGACAAATACAAAAAGCTGGACAAAGGTACACATAAATGTGACGTCACGACAGCCTAGCGACCTGTCACAAGCGCCTGAAGAGGGAACGAGACTAGTTTCGCGAAGAATGATTCAGTTAGCCCTGTGTTCGGTCTCACTGCTACGCATGTCCACGAGGAATAGGAGTTTAAGGTATGAATAAGTGCCAGGCCATAAACACAAAATAGAAATCTTGATTAATGTCAGATGTAATCTGAAGAAAGATGTGGTTGTCGAACAGTGAGGAAGGATCAAAAGATACAATACAGCTTTAAAAAAGCACCCTAAAACTATAATAGGAAATAAAAATGCAAAAGGGAAAACTAACACAGCTATACGTCATTCTAAAGACTTCTCTTACAAGGCTAGAGATTGGGCCAGTGATCCGTTGATACAGCCTTATGACTGAGCTATTGCTGGCGCCAAATGCCACTCGCCATGTGACGCATGCGTCCCTGGGTTTGTTTTGACAAAAGACGAATTTAGGCCCGAGAACAAAGAGAGGCTCCCCTCGTCTAACGTTTCAAAGAGACCAGAAATATGGCTGGAATCAAAGAGCAGCACACGAGGGACGGAAGATGAAGATGTCCGGTTCTCGAGGAGCTTTTGAGCTTACGATGCGGTTAGCGTAACAGCGAGGTGGTGGGGTGGCAGTCCAAGGTGGAGGAGGAAAGAGACGTTGAAAGTAAAGAGGAGCAACCGTCTGTCTGTCTGCCTGCCTGCCTGCCTGTGTCTGTCTGCCTGCCTGCCTGTCTGTCTGTCTGTCTGTCTGCCACCACGGATAAAGCAGTTGTTTCTGTTCACTTCCCCAGATGTTTTTCTCAATTGTTAGGATGTTTGAAATGCAACGCACAACGTTTTGTATATTCAGGAAACAACTTTATTTTTGTAACGTACCTTGATGGCATTCCGGTGAGTTATTTTCAAAGGATTCTCTACCAGAAATGCTAAACAGTTCGTTATGTCACCACAAAACAAGCGATTCGGCTACTAAATTTCGCCCAACGAGGTATTTTATTTACATGCAAATTTTAAAATAATGTCTACCTAGAGAATTTTTTTATCATTGAACTAGTGATGCCAGCCTACGGCCCGCGGGCCACAATCGACCCGCAGCTTTTGCCTATCCGGCCAATCCCATGTTGCATTTCTTTATCACAAACATGTCGAAGCAAGGTTTTATAAGTTGGAAAAGCCACAACATCCTGACTTACGATCCTTCACATTCCAAAAGACGGAGAAACAAATTTAGAAAAGACTCCGTGCAGATAAAGATCTGCCTGAACCCGTTGGCGAGAGGGACTAAGAAAAGCGTTTGTGTGCTACAACGTCAGAGGATGTTCCGCCCCGGAAAGATCATGCTAAACTTTAATGTGGCCCATGGGCAAACAAAGGTTGGGGACCATGATTTAAACAATAAACATGTATTGCCAAATTCGTGGTGAAAACATGTCACACAATAACTATGTGCGGCCGATGTCTACCCATTCATAACACACACATGCGTTAAATTATACACAAAGTCACGTGGGGGGTACCGACATTACATACATACATTACAAATTGTGCTGTCATGTAATGTTCGGTTGACTTCTGTAATCAATGACGTCTAAAAACATCATAAGTTTTGAAATAGACATAAAATATCCGTCATGAATAGGATCAGCCCTTATAATTTATTGTGCAATAACATAGTCTGTAGTGACCTTAGATTGGCTGACGCGCACTTGTAGCATTTCGGCTTCCCAGATATCCGACGACCATTTGCTAACAATGATGAGCTGAGAATCGCTACTATTGTGTGCAGACGTGCAGAACTGATTCCAGTGAGTTTATAGTACACTTCTGTACACTAGTACAGATACTCAGACACTTAAAATAGAAAGACCAGCAGTAAATAGTCGTCCTGCTTTATATGTTTCTAATCAATAATAATAATGAATGTTCGCAGCCGAAGATGAAAGCCGTAGTCTTTCTTAACATGTATTCAGTCAGGTGACCAGTCGTTCTCCTTTCGCAAGAACTGAAGGTCCGCTTAAGTTTCTTCTCGTTCTGAAGGCTGTACCTTGTGCTTCGACTTCCACTCTTTCTGTCGTTTCTTCTCCTTTTCCTTGGCTTTGAACGATTCCTGCAACAGACGCAACATTTTCTGATATGCTGTGTTGTTTATATTCTTTTGATTTGGATTTTAGTTTTTTGTTTTGGGGATTTTTTGATGAGGTGAGGGGGGTGTATGTTAAAATGGTCTTTATCCTTTCTTGTCTTTCTCTTTTTAAAATCTTTTCCTTTTTTTCTTTGTCGCCTGCGTTATTTCCATCTTTCTATTCTCAATTTTTATGCCTTTTATTTCATTTTTCTATTTTCTAATTATATCAATCATTCGTTGTCTGTCTGTTTTTCTTTCTTCTTTTCTTCCCTGTCTTCATTTCCCGTCATTTCATTTTTTGCGTCGTTTCTCCGTTCGTCCGTTCCTCCCCACACACTCTCTTTCTGGCTTCTGCCACCGGACCCCCAACTGACCTCTTCCTTGATCTTGTTGACAAGGAAATCCACCTGCAGCATCAGCGTGTGCAGCTTGCCGATTTGACCGTCTTCCTCGTTCCTCAAACTCATGGCACGGTTCAGGGGAAAGAAATCACTGCTTCTCTTTTTCCACTATAGGCAGGTCAGAGTTAAAAACAGATCGAAAACCATTGATAAACAATTATGAATTGCTGTCCTCACGTTTATCAATTCTAGATGAATGTATGAACTGTACTTTCGTTCGACAGAGGTACTGGATTTATATTCAGAAAAAGCCATGGATCACCCACGATGTTTATGATATTTTAATTCTTACAAAATTATATTATCAATAACCATGGATACAAAATGCTTCTTGTACAAATCCATTGAGGCTTACAGAGCCTGACAACACGATACGTATCAGATTTCTTTAGTTTACTTTAAATGTGTATCTTATGTAAGTAGAAATGTAGTGAGGGTCCGGCAAATATTTGTCTGCACACACACACACAGACAAACAAGCACAAAAACACACCAGTCTGAACACGTGCAGTTCCAGAGCAGAATAATCGTTAGGATGAGTCTCGTCCAGGTGTATAAAAAAGAACACGTAGGCCCACTGATTATGTTCATGTTTGACGTGTTTTTCGAATCCCTGTTGGAGACAAAAGCAGCAGTGGCTCATAATATTTTAAAGAAAATGTTTTATTTCATTTTAAAATTTCTTTGGCCAGAAAAGAAAGATTGATTTCGATTTCCGATTCTTCCTGTCCAAAACGTTATGGAAATGCAGTATTTTGAGAAATATAAATTAGAGGTTTTTTTAAATTATGAAACTTCGAAAAACCTACCACAGCTTGGCGTTCGAAGTCATAGCTTTCACAGCTGCAGATGAAGCAACGATTCTGCATGTCTTGGTCAGTTTGCCACTGTCATACATAATTATAAATATGTGCAAAAATTTTCAAACACACACATGCAGGCGCATGAACACACATGCGACATATTTAGAATAAATCAGTGTATCCAAATGCCGAAGATATTCCTTTAAAAAGTCATGGCTTTATAAAAATGCTGTATTTGAAAATTACTTTCGAAGCATACTATATGAAGCAGTCAAAAGCGTTGTCAGAGATACCATACCTTGGCATTCCTCAGTTCGGCAAATGTGTCAACGATAATGCCGAAGACGATGTTCAGGCCGATGATGGTGATGATAATGAAGAATACAACATCAATCGCCGCAACAGCGAGCGAGTAGGGGAAGCTTAAGTTGTCCAACTGCTCTTCGAACGCCTGCAGGAAATGGCGGAAACTCGTCAGTCCAGCGAGATTATTTATAAGCAGTGCGCGCCATCGCCACAGCTAGGACAGGTGTGCTTATACAAATACAAACAATACACACAGAGCGTACAATAAAAATGTATGTAGCATTAGCTCTATTAGCGAAATTGTATTTTGCAGTCAAAGCTACAGGACGCTGAGAAAATGCCTCGAACAATCATTAAATTTTTGTTGTGAATAATAATTCCCGCTTTTTTACAAAAATAGATCACTTATTATTCACAGCTCTCTGTTTCTGTGTTGTTTCAAATGCTACCAAAAGTATTTTACAGAAGAGCTACATCGCAAGTGCTGGTCGGAAACAGAAAGTCTAGAAAAAAAAAACAAGACGAAACCCCAGTTTATCCGCTCTGTTGTTAGCAGTAAGTATACAACATTTCACGTGTCAGTGTCGCAACAACATGTCTTCTAGGCTGATTTTAAATGCCGTAAGGTCTCTCTAGGCACAACATTGTATAGTTTGTACAAACAGTACTGTGTACAAATTGTGTACATAACACCCACATACTGTGTACATACGGCGCACATGCTGTGTGCATACCGTCTACATACTGTGTGCATACTGTCTACATACTGTGTGCATACTGTCTACATACTGTGTACATACTGCGTACATACCGTGTACATGCCTCCCACCAGCCCGTAGTGCAAGACCGTGACGAAGCATTCATAGGACGTCCGACACTGGCGGCTGTTGTCGTAGTCCAGCATACCGCGGAAGAAGGCGAAGCAGACGAGGGAGAAAATGAAGATGAAAACGAGGCCCAGGACGGCCACGAGAATCAGCGAGAAACCTGTCGAGAGGACGCAAACCATACGTAACGAGCGGCCCCATCTCCTCCAAAGAATAAGATTTAATCCTTTGTGCCGGCAGGGGAGTGGAGGTCAAGACGCGAGAGGGAGGGGAGGTGTGAGAAAAAGACAGTCATGTAACAGATACTACCAAGAAGACGTCTATGACGTCATCAGGGTGTGTGTGTGTGTGTGCGCGTGTGTTGGCGGGCGCCCTTGTGTGTATGTACGTCCATATGACATACAGAAAGAGTGAGGCAGACCTGACACCAAAGTTGCCACCGATTAAACAAATGAATAGAAAAATAAGTGAGTGCTATATACACCTAATTGATTTTAATGAACAAACGGATGTATAAACGAACTAATAATCCCAAATCCTGAACAGAAGTTTTATCATCGTCGTGAGGTGTTTTGTTTGCTTGTTTTTTTTTTAAACAATCACTGCAGTTAGTTTGAGAGAAACGTTTGATGTTCTGTCTTGAGGTCCGACGACGTTTTGAGTGCAGATTTTAACGCGACAGACTCCTTTCAGGATGGATGGCCCCTCGTATAGTTATAATTACTGTTTCGGAGCACTGAATTTTATTTGAAAAGAATTAGTTGTCGTTATTATTAACCTGATTGTTACCTTTGAGTAACACCGGTGCGCAAGTATTACCCAGTATTCCGGTACGTACTGCCATCTCTACTGGTACAGGCTGTCCTTTAGACATCTAGGTTTATCGGTACACGTGCCCGAAGAGTAAAGGACGCACGTACCGTTACGGGTGACAGACTGGATGACCCGATTCAGCAGCTGATTCATGAGAATCATGTGCAGCAGGTGAAAGGAAAAGAAGTAGGCGTAGAACACGGTGCCCAGAACAGACAAGGCCAGGAACACCTGCACGTGCACGCACATTTTCGTTATAATGTCTTTGTGTTTGCACAATCCATTTTGCTTTTACTCGAAACCAAGCTCTAGAAGTAAGATAATCGTTACTAAATACATCGATATTCAGAGTCTACGTCTCATCGTCTGCAGAACTGTCATTATCGTGTAGACTTAAATATCCAAAAGTTTATAACGATTTAGTACAAATGAGTGAAAGCAATGTCACACTGACAATAAGCGTCACTTCCCTACGAATGTAATGTCTAGCGTAGCTTGTGTGGATGCAAAGCACAGTTATATCACATTTCATCACGTGAATTGTTCCATGATAAACGTAATGTGCAAGATTTTGACTATATTGTGGCTTAGTTTTAAATCAAACTTTGCAATCTGTTTCACTTTAACATCTTGTTAATTAACCAAAACACTGTAAACATGTTAGTATGGAGACGAACTCTGCCCGCAGTTAAATTACAGTAGACACACATTAAACAGACTGAAACTGCATGGTTTGGGATTCAGGCAGCCTCTCAATAAAACGTGAAGCATCTGTCGCACATTCAGACTAAAAGCTTTTCAAGAAGAGACCATGTGGAATGATGTCTACGTAACACAGTGAAATTCAAGCATGCCGGTAAAAGACACGTACCAGATAGTACAAAGTTATAAAGCTGAAGAATTTGACCTCCAGGTGTGACTTCCGCTTTCTCTCTGTCGTCTCGTCACCTTTACTTCCAGAAATCTGTTCAGAATTTCCTGCTGCACGGCTGCTGTCAATAAATATGTTGAAAAGACAGCGACAAAGAAAGTGACGGGTAGATAAATAAATAGAATTTATAGTTCCGTGATAAGAAATCAAGCAACAAATAGAGAGGTAAATAATTGTTTAAATATTGCATTCTGAGAAATAAGGCAACAAAGAGAATGAGGGCTAAGGAAGTTTTAAAGAAAAGTGAACGAGGTTCGATATGTTCTGAAAAGATACGCACGAGAAACAGCTGCCTGTGAGGTCGCCAAGGTCAGGAAAAGTCGGTTTGTTGGACAAGAAGTAACTGATGACCACACACAGGGACAAAAAGATATGCACCGAACCCAGAATGTAGATCAGGTGCTGGGCGCCTGGCCACTCGGACATGTCGGGGGCAGGGCTGACAAACACAGTGTCAAACCACCAACGAACACACACGCGCGCGCACACACACAAACACACACGTCACAGTTTAAAATGTCGAAGGAGCTTGACATCTGCCTGATTTTCTCTTGGTCTAAGCGCGTGATATCTATAAAATGTTTCCAGTCATTTACGGGGAAGGTAGGAACGCGTCATTTCAGCTCTACCTCACTTTGGAGGTCAGACGTCGAAAACGTACAGATACAGAAACACGTCTACGCCGGGCTCTGTAATAACAGTATTGGTTGTTTGGAGGCAGAATGTTCGTCTACCACAACGGTGACCCCAGTTGGATTTCGAGTTAAGGTTTAGGAATTTACATTTTAATTTTTAATGATCAATTTCAAAGCCTGAGCTGGTGGATGAAAACTTCCCCAACACCCCTCAAAAAATGACCGTTATGACAAGGGAGATCACTCAAATTTTTATTGGTGGATTCAGCTCACTCTGCAGTTCTCTCTGGAGCTCTCCACGTAATGAAGACGAGGAGACACAGGGCCAGCGACAGCAAGAGAACTGCGATATTCCACGACCACCTGGAAAAGATCAGCATTTGTTTTGAACCGTCGTAAAAAAATATCTCATCGTGAATTTTGTTCATATTCTACGCTTACTGCATGATCCTATCTTATCCTAGTATACAATTATAATTTGTTTTCACTCCAGAAAAAATCAACCCTGATATCTGAATCCCAAGGATCCCATGGTTTTCCCCCCTTTTTTTCTGCATCACATTATCCGTCAATAATCAAATCAGAAACGAGTTTTGCCAACCAAAAAAAAAGGCAGCCAGTGGGTCTCATTTGAGGGAAAGGAAGAGAGAATATTTTTAAACTTCGCTGTCAGTAATAAGATATAATACGTGATGTGAAGCATTAAGATTCTTGTAAAAAAAAAATCTGACTAAACGGCTTTTTAAAAATAAAAAGTGGGCAAACGCGAAAGACAGACATTAGCTTACTGCATCTGAACAAGGACGCGCGACAAAGGGTTGCCGTGAATTCGCCTCTGGTATTTGATGTCGTTGATGATGTCCTCTGACCAGTCCATAAACGCTCGAAGCTTGTTGCTAGGCGACGAGCGATCTACGTCATACTTGAACTTCTCTTTGATCTCTTCTCGCAGAACTTTCTGGAGTCAAGCACAATCAAACCTTGTTGGCAGGCACGCTAACTGATGGCGTCTTCATTAGAATGGGCTCTTTCTTAAGGAAATAGTCTTCTCCCGCAATTTCTACGCCCTCCTTGTGTGTTAGTTTGCTGTAAAGCCTATTAGGTGACGATGCGGAGAAAATGTAAATGATGATTAGAAAGTACTTTTGAACGAAGCATTCTAGTGATGAAGACGGAAACCTGATGTTCCTAAGAAAAGAGAGCCTATAATGACAAAACGTGAAAATACCGACTCGCTTAATACCTTGTCTTTCACCTGGAAGTACACCTTCTGAAGTACGTTGTTCTTCACAATTTCGATGGAAACAGTGTTCCTGTTATAGAAATCCCATGCCTCCATTTCTTCTCGTGACCTCACTAGTCCTGTTAAAATAACAAGAATTTAGTATTATCTGTGAAATCAAGGTTAAGTACAGGCAATTACAATACACAAGTTGCTATTTAGAATCCAAACTGAAAGATGACATTAGATGAAGGGGGGGGGTAGAAAAGATCTCAAGACACAGTTGCCGTTTATCAAATCTAGCTGTTTACTGAACTGCGCTGTTTGAGCTAGTTTCGGCGGACTGCTAGTGCTCAACACGTTTCTGAGACAGTTCCCTGGCTCAGCGCCATTAAGTAATGTTCCCAAACACTGACCTTCTCTAGTACAGGAGCGGTGAAGGTCCATTTTTCGGCACAGCACGTGAAAGTACGCGAACCCCGTTTCTCGTACCAGTAGCGACATCTCCTCCCACAACGGCCAGTTCTTCTGTAAGGCCTGCCAAAGTGGGTGAGAAGTACAGACGGACGGACGGACGGACATTTACTCCGACATGCTAAGAAAAACCTTTACATACTAATTTGCCTCTTTTTTTAGTGTTTGCAGCAACATAGTTTAAGCTAACCATAACACAGTTCACACTAGAAAGGCATTTTAACTGCATCTTAGGACATCTTAGCTGCATCTTAGGACATTTTCTGCACATTATAGTGTCAGTAATTGTAACGCCTTGCCTACACATTATAGTGTAAATAAATTTGCAAATGGACTTAACTCTTTATGGGCTTTCTTAACTGGACGAATGTGACACATTCGCCCAGTTAAGCCTTGACAAGAAGAAAGCAAGTACTCACATTGCCATCTTGGTACGCTTGACAGACCGTTGCCAATAGAATGCCACTATCCAAGTATTCCAGTACTTCCTGTACGACAAAAAAGGGTGCAAATGTACATTTTCCGCAAAGAATCGGCATTGTATTTTTCTGAATTCCATTGTGGATATCTGTACACAGTGTGCGAAACCTTTCTTGAACAGAATAAAGTTTTTTGGTTGAGAGGAAACAAAAACATGAGATTACACTTTAATCTTAGCCGAAAGGTTAAAAGGCTGTCTATATTGCCGAAATAAGCAATAGGATTTTCATTTCGTATTGTTGTATTAAATAAAATTTAAAAAACCTGCAGGACGTTCATTTCGGCAAAGAATTGGTGTTCGAATACTACAACCTAGTCCGAGTGGCCACATTTTGTTTGTTTGTATGATTGTCCATTTGTTTTTTCACTCGCTCGCTCGCTCGCTTGTTTCACTGCCCGAAAAACATGCGTTCTCCCTAATGTAAACGTGCGTAAACGGGACGTTTTTTCAGACGTTTTACGCAAATCATGACGTTTACGCTAGCGTTTATGCCGACTTTTCCCGGCTGTTCACTTGACGCTTAGATATGCGTTTTTTCTCGCTCGCTTACGGCAAAGCGCTTTCTTGGAGTAATGCGGTGCGCTTACGTATGCGAAAACGTGGCATATAGGGTTTTACGCAAACTGCGTTTTGCGTAAACGACTCTTTTCGGCAGTGTTTGTTTTTGAATATCGTTTTATTCTGTGGAATCAACAGAACAGTAACAGAGACGTTGTCTGTGGTCTAAGTGCTTGAGTATTGGTGTGTGCTTTTTTCTGGGTGGAATTTGTTTTAAGACACTGTCTACAAATGAAATTCAGTAATTAATTAAAATCAACTATTGCTTGCTGAAGAAACATTGTCAAATGTTAGGTAAACACGTGTAAACACCGACATAATTCAGAAACAAAAATACTGTCCTAATTTATTTTAAAAAATAGAGTTACCACATGAGTTGTCTTTTTGAGTGATGTTCTCGACTGATCCTGCAAAATACACAAGACCAGTATTCCATGTTGTGAAACAACCGATGAATGTCTTGAAGCGTGTGTGTAGACCGTAATTCACAACGTAGACAGACAGATCAAAGACAAGGCAGACACAATGTTCTTGCTAACGCCCAGTTAACGTGGTTAAACCACGAAACGAGCGTTTTTGCGCTGTTAGCGTCACTAAAGTATTTGTTCGAACGTGTGTGTGTGTGTGTGTGTGTGGTGGGCGTGTGTGTGATGGGCGGTGTGTGTGGTGGGCGGTGGGGGTGCGTGTGTGGTAGGGTGCGTGCGTGTGGTGGGGTGCGTGTGTGTATGTGTGCGTGCGAGTGCGTGTGTGTGTGTGTGTGAAGCATTCCAGTTTATCATCATCCGCTTTTTTCCTCCCTAATCTCCTTCCTGTCCCCTTTCTCCTAATTTTTTCATCATTCTCGCCACTGCTTGTGTGCTTTTCGTTCCTTGTTCAATCCATCCGCCGCGGTTTCTTTTCATTGGTCCATTGACTTTTTCTTTTTGAAAATTCTTTCCTTTCTTTCTTTTCTCAAGACTTGCCTATGGGCATAATTAAGAGGTTCTCATTTAATTAAATAAAAGGATATGCGAGATTAGTCTTTAGTCTTACCGCATGTCTGTCCTTATTTGGGGGGTTTTCTTCCGTGAGAGATCGTATCAAGGTGGCAATAGATTTCCTTAGCTTGTACACCTGTCATAAAAATTACAGGGCCAAGGATTAAAAGAAGCGGTTACAACCCTTAAAGGTCTGGCGTTGACTGTGATGCTTATGAAACCAAGATTACGATCCTTGACAAAGGTGGCACTAGTTTTTAACACGCAAATGCGTTCACATTCTTCGGAGACACAAACGCTTGTTCCAAAAGAAGACACATTATGTCCCTTTCTAGGCGTGTTACAGGATAACAAAAATCGCTCTCACCTGTTCCAGTGTGCAACTTTTGAAGTCCCTGAGTCGAAGGATATAGTTGAGGTACTCGCATATCTTGTTGTCCAGCACGACAGCTTGGTTCTCAAAGTTTCCCTAAACACAGTAAACAATCTTCTATCGATCAGGTGAAACGTATTTTTTCTTTTAAACATTATGGGATAATGGGATCTCTTTACTCTCGCGGAATAATCTGATCAGGCTTAATATAGAATTGTAGCATTCAATACTTAGTAATAGTCGTTTAAAAAAAAAGACGCAACTTGCTTATACTACTCATGTTGGTGGCGACAGTGGTCTTAGGCAAGGAACACCCTATGACCCATGGCTCAGTAGCGTGGCACGATACTGAGTGCTCAGCAGCTTCATTGCTCAGCATGACGTAACTGCTCAGCACGACTTAATTCCTTAGTGTAGCTTAGCTGCTTAGCACGCCTTAATTGCTCTGGTGAATCGTGCAGGATGCCTTTATTGCTCAGCGGGAATTAATTTATCAGCATTAGTTTGCCAGCGTAGCTTAATTGCTCAGCATGACTTTAACTGCTCAGCGTGGCGTGGCTTAATTGCTCAGCAGAGTGCAGCGCTCACAAGCGTCAAAAATAAAGATCGTCATTAGACACGACAACAGCATCGGCTTGGTTCCAGTCTCCGACGTCTGCGAGCATCGGAAGATTCTGTTGCACCTGCGCGGTCTCGACGTTTGACGCTTGCGAGCGCAGCCCTCTGCAGGCTGCAAGAAACACGATCCCCGACTCACGGACGTGAACTCCACCAGCGTGTCGATCAGCTGAATGACCAGCGGGGCGCTCTTGTCGTCGATGTTGCCGTACAGGAAGCTCAGGTACTGTGTGACCTCCGCCACCAGATTGACGACGTTGATGTTCCCCGGCTGGTGACGCAGGTAATCCTAACGGCAATTAAGCAAAAAGCTGAAGAAGACTCCATGTTCCCGGGCTTCTCTTCTTTGTACTGTATAGTGATGGTTTTGTTTCTAGTTTTGCGTTTTGTTATATGGCTCTGTGTCGTGTTTTGCGTCTAGTTTTGTTTTTTTTGCCTTCTTTTGTTTCTAGTTTTTTGTTTTTCAAATCTTGTTCCTTGTTTGATTGCGTCTTAATGGTTGCTTTAGTTTTCATATTTTTGCTTTTTTCCTTTCCTTTCTTTCTTTTTTCTTTCTTTGTTCTGCTCAGTTGTAAAACTGCTGCCTTTGGCAACTTCGCGGACAACAGTTAAAATACCTGGAGCTCCTTGTGCTGGTTGTCACACATTAGCCCCAGGACACGTAACACTAGCTCTATATAGCCGCTGTCCTGGAACTCAAAATCGCCTTGGACAGGCACTGTCGCTGGTAGCAAGTCCGGAGGTACCTGGCGAGAAGACAGACACGTTACTAAAACGACCGTGTGATAACGACTGGTTTTAATTAGAGACTATACATTGAATTGATGATTATTCAAAAGAGGCTTCAAGTGCATACACAGGAGAAGACAGAGACACATACCCCTCACATGTTAATACGCACACGCGGGCACGCACAATCTGGTATTGCTAGGGACTGCGCCACATGTACACACTTTCACCTACACACACACACACACACACACGCACGCACAAAACCCCTACCTCGTTATGACTTGGAGGCCACATGACATTTGACCCCGCATACATCTGCACAGCAGCACTGTCACGACCCACAAGCGGGTGGTCGGGAGCGTCAGGCAGTGATATTTTGCCCACCCATGGTGCAGCTTTAATCTGGTCACCAGGAAGTGACTCATCTCTGTGGTGTCCTGGGGGCGTCTGTAATTGCCGCCTTCCAATCACCGCCAGCCGAAAGCCATGCTGGAAATTGTGCTTTCCTTCTTTATTTAGATCAGTTCTTAACATATGTATTTAACAGAGGGAATTGACTGTATCACCATCACCACGCCCCCACCAAACCTCAACCACCAACAACCATTCCCACCCTATACCCCTGTCCTCACCCTCACCACGCCCCCACCAAACCTCAACCACCAACAACCACTCCCACCCTATACCCCTGTCCTCATTTACACTTGTTTTTCTGTGGCTCCTCCCACCTTCGACATCCTTCTTAAATACACTTTCTCCATATTTCTGAGTCAAACACGCACAGCTGATTCCTTTTTCAAAAACAAAATAGAAAACTTTTGACTGACCCCATTCTGCGGTGTATTCTTTGAGCTGGCTGAAAGTTCTGGTTCCATTTCAATGCTGTTCAGAATCTAACATACACAAAAGCTTAAACCAGAGTGTAGTCGAGATGTTTGATTACACTACGGCACACACGTGAACACAATCGATGCACTACTCCCCCTCCCCTTAGAGTATAAACATATTTGGAATGGAGCATTTTGTTTCAGTACTTTGTGAAAACTGCTGATGACACAAACAAACAGAACTCTATAAAGTATATGTAGTCATTAGTTTTGCTAATGTACTTCACATCATATTATCATACGCTCCCTTTGCGTAAACCCACATTTTCGCAGGGTTTCCTCTGCATGAACGTAAATGCATGTTTGATTGACGGATTACCCCTGCACTTATTCCTACAGCGCTTTGGCCCACTATGGCTATAGTCTATGAGCACACACGCACCTCTGCGTCCTCCGGTTCGCTCATCATGACCTTCAGTAGCATTTGCGCATGCGCCTTTCTGTCTTCTTCCTTCCCGACGTACAGAGCATGCAGAAGTCGTCTAAAGACAAATGATTGACAGAGTAGTTGCGCAGACTCTACAGCAACAGTCTTACTGTCTGCTACCAACACACCAGCCAGATGGTCGGATTCCCAATTACCTTAATTAGAATGCGTGTGCTGCGACATGATTTCCATTGACTAATGTCAACATGTTGAAATGTAAATCTCCTACCGACAAAAAGGAAACAGAAGAAAACAAAAAAGTGTATCACTTGCGAAGAAGCCGACACGACATCTTACTGAAGGCTATAGAATGTAAATGCTAAAGAAGTTCACAAAAATTAGCAAAATTGATGACGGGCCATTTTATGACTTAAACTTACTGTTCTCTTGTTGATTTTGCCGACAGATTCAGGCGGTTCTTGACTTCATGAGAAAAGTTCTCTTCTCTTGTGCTCGCAAAGTAATGAAGCATACTTTCCTTGTTTCAAATTAAAAAAATCAAATCATTACAATCACGGAAACCAGTATATTTTCATCAGACGTAATGTTATGAAGAAAGTGAGTTTGTTTAGCGTGAGCTCGTTATCACCTACTTTGCACTGGTGAGATCTACATGTGGTAGATGGAAATATTTAAACTTTGTGTTTCCACCTGATTCGACTGTCTGGGTTTTTGAGTTGCAATGTCCGGCCGTTTGAAGGAAAAGATGTGTCAGTAGTTTCTTGTCGACGGACTCGTTTAGAGCGCCAAATGGCGCACAATGTTTTTAAAGTTGGTCTTTTTCTTTTCTACAAGTAATAGATCCGGAGTTGGAAGTAAATGAAATCACTCATTTTCTGAACAAACGAACGAACGAACGAAAGAAAGAACAAACACAAAGAAAGAAGGAAAAAACAAAGAAAGGATGGAAAGAAAGAACGAAAGAAAGAAAGAAGGAACGAGCGACATAAAGAACAAACGAACAAGCGATCAGACCAAGAAACGAAGAATCAAAATAACAAAACAAAAGAACGAATTATCCAGACAGTTCCCAAAGAATACCTGTACATCACCGTTTCCGTTAAACAGCAGTGCTGCCAGGAACGCCAGCACTTCCTGCACAACCTCATCCTCGGGACGCCCCAGGTGCCCCAGCACGCTAGTCACGGCGCCATGACAGTTCAGTGACGTCTGCACGATTTCGACAGATCTCAAGTGTCTAAACAAATAAACACAAATTTGATTGCAGTGTGTTTCTCTAGTTTGTACATTTAAGTTCTTGTTGACAAATTTGTGAAGTGAAAAAATATCTCATCGGCAACTTTCATCGGTATTTTTCGTATGAGTTGGCTTACATCATTTCATAACATGCTATCTATCCACAGAAACCTAAAGGCGCAGCTACCATTCAATCTCCATAGTATTTAAAATGTAAATCTTCACCCGAGTACAAGGCAGAACTGGTGAGTGATATATAGGCTGAATTGCATGAGAATTTCTGGTCATAAAACCATCGTTAAGTGTCCGTTCGTCCTGCGTATTTTGGTTTCATTCTCGTTTCTTCTTTGCTCAAGATACAACCCATCTTTGAATTCTAGTTAAGTCCCTTGTGTCAAACATCTTCTTCGCTCAAGATACAACCCATCTTTGAATTCTAGTTAAGTCCCTTGTGTCAAACATCACCGCTTCTGCTTTCGTTAACCTGTTCTCACCTGGCGCTTTCCGCTGGCTTGTGTTCCCAGCCGTCAGCCAGCCGCACGATGTGGTTGTGGATAAGCCCTCGCAGAAGCTGCAGACATTTCACGTCCACTGCCAGCTGCACGCGCTTCTGCTCTTCTGACAGGCCTTTTAGCGTCCAGGAAATTCTGTCGGCACCACCACACCACGGGGTCACACACCACGGGGTCACAACCACATCGTTACCATAGTAGTGGTAATGTTGTCATCATAAGCGCCGCCGCCACCACCACCACCACCACCACCACCACCACCACCACCACCACCACCACCACCACCACAACAACAACAACAACAACAACAACAACAACAACAACAACAACCAAGAACTTTCTTTCTTCTCATGTGTCATCAATGAATGTTGTACATAATCTTATTTTAGTAAAGTGTTCCCAGATAAATAAGCAGCCGTGCACGCAAACAATACCTTTGTTTCGTCAGTATGTCATCATTTTCATCAATAACATCAGCACCGCATCACTACGTGTACATAAACCGAAGTGAGTAGGTGAGAGGAGAGAAGTCCAGTGACTAATGACTACAAGATAGGGGATTTTTTTAAATGACGAAGTAAATGTGCAAATTCTTTTTTCCCGTTGGAAATATCTACTTATGCATTAGGCAGTGTTTGGATCTGTGACTTTCTGCGGGTCTAATTTTCTCTGCCACCCTTTCTTCCTGCTAAAGTTCAAGCTGATCCTTGAGCACGCACCACACTCTTCTGATAATGGTCTATTCAGGCGTATTGTTTCAGCATCTGTCAAAGGCCTTGGCATCTACATTACACATCCTGGTCGAGATTTTCAAAACGAGGCTGTCTCAGTCTATTCATAACTATGCCAGTTGTAACCGCAAGAGGCCGATACCTGCCCAACAAATTTGGGCCATCGGGCGACATTGCTGGGGATAGGGTGGGGGGAGCTGGGAGGGAATTCCTATGACCTTGTCTTAAATATGTATTCCCCATCAGCAGGTCGACATGGCGGTACGCAGGGACTGGACTCGGAAGGGTGTGTGTGTGCGTGGGGGGGGGGGGGTGAATAGGAACACTTTTGCAGATTTCTCCTTGAAGAAATGACCGCAGGTAGACACAGCAAATACCGCCTGGGGAATTTATTTGCCTTCCTTTCACCCCCCCCCCACCACCACAATGGAAATCAACTAAAATTTAAGGAGAAACTCACTGAAGCTGTTTAACGAGCTTGTCGGCCATGGCGTACTGTGCTTCGGGAGTTGTCGCCCTTTCGTCCACGAAGCACTTAAGGTGATCCTGAAACTCCTGGCCAAGGGGAAGTTCTTCATCCCCGTCCACCTCCGAATATCCTGATTCACGTGACATGACAACTACGTTACTCAGAACTTTGCCATTTAAAGTACAGGATGACTGGTTAGACGAGCGGACACACAGATGACCAAAGACGAGGAATTAAGCTGCCAAATGTTAATCTGAAAAACCTGTGCTGCTTACTGCTGTCGCTGGGGTAGCCCGTCTGTGCCCGGACTGTGTTGAGGCCGCCGTAAACTGCCTGGATGTTCACTGCGAAAGTGTTCAGCTTGCCGTTCAGATGTTGTTCAGCTTCGTAATAGTGCGTGTAGTTCTGGGATCAGATAAGAGCATCAAAAACCACAGTTTATGGAGCAGGAGGACAATACCGCACACTTATATGCTTATAGACACGTTCGCGCGCGCGCGGGAAAGCACGCACGCACGCACAGTTACACCTTCCACCCTCTAGATGTACAGCCGAGTTTACGCAGACATCAATACGCGCAAATGAGCGTTGACGCACAAAGGAAAAGCGGTTGTGTTTCGCGTAAACGCACGTTTCACACACATACCTTCCTGGCTTCACTGACATTAATTTGCGATCCATGAACACCGCCATACCTCTCGTAAAGAGACTTTATTTTCTGGAAGAAAATACACCACAGAGGGTTGCGTCAGCAAATGTGTTGGCAAAGAGCTTAAACCAAAACGACACAGGTTGAAGTATATAGTAGGCATCAAACACATTCTTGGAAGCAAACGACTTTTAAAATTTCAAGATACCTTTGCAGATTCTTGACACTTATAACGACAACAAATAACCAATCAAACCGCTGACTAGAAGCTAAAGAAACAAGAAACTGCACAACATATAAACTGAAGAAAAGAAAGAACAAATAGATAAACAATAGAAGATGACTTGCAGAGACTGGTACAGCCTTTGTTGCCGAGATGAGGTATGTCAAAGTTGAAAACAGGTTTTTTAGCTGTCCTTCGATTGTAACCAGTGGAGCCACAATCTGGGCGAACCTCTTAAAAAGAATAAAATAGACATAAAGAGCGTCCTCGTGAGAAAAACAAAACGGAAATGTCCATGTCAAAAAGAAGAGATACAGATAAAGAATGAATGAAAAAGAATGAAAGAAAAGACAAGAAAGTCAGAGATCATTTCAATATATAAATGACCTTAAATGCTAACCAAACTCATGTGCACCAGTGTCTACGTGATGATTAAATTGCCGATCCACCCACCCTCTCCTTAAGGAAAGACACAGAGAAGTAACGGATATCGGCAGAACGAGAGTACATCAAACTCACCTCAAATGCCACGGTCAGTGATGACAGTTTCTGGTGTTCGTCTGGAAACGTCTCGGGATCAGATTGGTAATAGCTGGCACACAAGACCTGACGTCACAAACACGAAAGTCCTCTGTTACGCGACTCAGTCAGGATCGCTGCTCCAGTGCAACGCACTCAAGAAAACAACGAAATATTCTAGAAGCCTTTACGATTCAAAGAAAAGAGAACATCTTGTCAAGACAAGTTTACATCCATACAACATTCTGCAACTGCAAGACAGTCTCCCATTGCAAGATTTTGCATCTCTAAATTCGTTGGCCTCGCTTCGGTTTCGGTTTCTGCTGGCGCAAAATGTGAAATGTAAAACACCTGGCCCAATCACGCGATTGTTCTCACAGAAAGTATGAAACCTGTATGACACCTGTATGACACCCCCATGCTGGAATCTGTAAGGTGCCTAATGAGCTACGACACAAAGTTGTTTGCCAGGATGATATCCAGTATCCCCTGACTCATTATTTCGTTGTGATTTAATATCACCTGCCTGAAGGAATGGCATGACAGCTCCGAAGAAATAGTGCAGAGTGCTTCGGACCCCTTCGTTGTCTCCGGCGAAATGCTTGCTGCTGTCAAAAATCATCATAAAGTGTTAGCCCTGCTGGAATCCAAAAACTCACCAAGCTGCTAGCGTGGCCTTTTAATTAGACATAAGCTGACTGACACCAAAAAAAAAGAGACTCATCCACGAGCTACAAGAACAACTAATCATGTGCACGTGCACGTGCATACGCACTAACCCAGACCTGCACTCACACACGCGCGCGCGCACGCACGCATGTACTCACCCGCTGGTACGCGCGCGCATTCCAGCGCTTTTACCTTCTGCCTGGATGACTTTTCAGCTGATGCCCCGTAACCTGTGGCGCAGCAGCAACGGCGTCTGTCAAGCTGTCAAGCTCTTGGGTCACGCTGCCCAGGTACTGCCAGAGATTCCTGCGGCAGTTTTATGGACCCTGTCAGCCTTATTACCGGGCGTCCATTCGGCGCTCATCAACAAGCCAACATCACGTTACGCGTATCTTTTGTCATTTAACGATACTGCTGCTGTTACTACTACATACACACCCACTACCTCACCAACCAAAATGAAGAACGACCAAAACTTCTGCAGCGAACACAAACCGAAACTACGTCAAGAGTGAGCGGATCCTGTAACAGCACTCTGTGACATGGAACCACAATGACGAACAAGTGTAAAACGTGTCTGAAAGCCGGAACTTGCCTGTCGTGAGACAGATCTCCCGCTCCGCTATCGATCATTCCGTTTTCAGTGTTCATGTACACCTGCAGCAGGAACTTCAAGAACGGGCGCTTGATGCTTGTTCCAACTGCCGGACTGTTCAGCACTCGCAACAGCTCGGCGATACTGAAGACGGTCTGGCAGATGGACTCAATGTAGCGATTCTCTCCCTTTTAATGGCAGAGAGAATGATTTTATTGTTGTATCCACTCGAAATGGCTAGGTAAACGAGGTTTCAGATAACGAGGGAGATACTACATGAAAGATGACTGGAAGTACGTAGTTCTGAGATAATTATCGAGCCCACGGAGATGAAAACAGACAGGGATCATGTGCGCACGTGCGTGAGCGTGCGCGCTTTCTCTGCTCTAGAACGTTAGGGGAAATAACAAATGAGGGAAACACCAAGACAACATGCAGTCAGAACTCTGAATCTAATCAAGCATTTGTCAATGAAAATAACAGGAGAAAAACTGAGGAGGTTTCTGAACTATTTCGAAAAAAATAGTACATAATAATAACACTCTTGGGTTCTCACAATGACTTAAATAGGTTAGTGAGGTAACACGGGCCTGTGTCCAGCTGTGGCTTTTGTGAGCAAACAGAACTAACCTCGGCACATGTAGCCAGCAAATCCACTACTGCAGCAATATATAGAACCTCCTTTGGATCTTGTGAGGTTAGGAGTCTTTCTCTGAATGCGGAAAATAAATAAGCATGAAAACATAATCAATACATACATAATTTCGTCCACGAATGTCTCCAAACAATTTTTGATAATGAACACGAAATAAAGAAACACTACGAGGGAAAAGTAAGTTGAAATAACGGACAAAGACTGGTAGATGAAATCTCTCATTTGTCATCTGCTCACTCGAATAGAGGAATGGCTGATCGAATAAACGAATGCAAGCGAAAATACTATCTTTCTCTTTGAACTCCCTAAACTTTCCTACGTGATGATCACCTATTAGTCGATCCTTACGAATGGAGTATTTAAGCTACACACCAACATTCTCGACAACATAAGACTAAGTACAGAATACAAGAAAGAAAGAAGGAATGAACAATGTAAAAAAGTAATGGATCAAGGAAGACAGGCAGGCAGGCAGGCAGGTAGACAGACAGACAGAGATATCGACAGATTCAATGACTCAGTTATTAATGTATTGGAGTTGCAGTAAGGCATCTAACCTCACATCTTTTGGCTGGTCCAAGATGGCAGCTATGTCCCCGCGGTACTGCATGAAGAAGTTCATGACCAGAGTCTGGTTGCGCTTGATTGGCAGGTCCAATTCCTCCACCTTCATGATGGAGGTCAGAAGGGCAATGAACTGTGGGACTTGCGATCCATGCTGGGCTGCCAGATTTATGACCCTGTGAAGCTGGTAGCTGGTTACTTTCATGCAAGCGGCCGTGTTTCCTGCGAAGACCTGAAACCAGCAACAGTTAGAAATTTTGCAGACTATACAGAGGAATTTGCAAAACCGCACTAATGATACTGCTACCGACTTAAAACGACGTCTAACCAACGACTGACGAATACAAATATCGGTCTCCTTTTATCTGTTCCTCTGTGTGTGTGTGTGTGTGTCTAGAAGAGATAAACAGATAAAAGTCCTTTTCCTTCCCACATAATCCCAACATTTTAAAACTCAAGTCATGGCCAATGAAGGAAAGACCATCCAAAGATTATGGCTTAATTACTGCTGCTTCCGATAAAAGTATTTGTCAAGTCGACTAAAAGCCCAAAACTGTCTCTTGAACGAGAACGGATGTGACAGAATAATTACTGGAAATCTTGTGCCTTCTAGAAATTCACCTCAGTCAGACACTGGGCAGTCTCGGCCCCAGCTCCTTCCAGAGACAACATCATGTCCATGCAGTCAAACAGCCGGCTCTGAATGGTCGGGTTCCCACGCGCCATGGTTCTCAGGAGCACAAGGGTTTTCTGCAATACCTTGTAGGCCCCTTCATGCTGATCCTACACAATTTGAACGAACAAGAGGATGAAAACAAGATGTAACGAACAAGCGGATGAAAACAAGATGGAACGAAGTGCGTCAATCATTTTCGAGCACTACTGGGTTATAAAATGGGAAGGTGAGAGATAGGGGCAGTTTATCTGTCATGTGAATCTTTTTTTTTAAAATTTTAAGCTACAAAGATTTATCTGACATTTATACCATAGACGCGTTATGAAGGATGGTATGATATATTTACCGGAATCCTGACGTCAGTGCTCTGATTCAGAATTATAAACATATCGTCTAGCACTCCTGAAAAATAATAGCAGAAAAATAATCCAAATGACAAAAGGTTAACAATTGTCTTTGTTATTTCCATTTAATAATTGAACGAAAGAACAGTCAAAAGCCTATACTTGCTAAAGCCTTCTGGGTTGTTTTCTGTATGGTCGGTTTTGTTTCTTCAAAAGTATTTCAAGAGAGAAAGTATTGATCAGACAAAAGAATGAAATCACATTATTTTTAGAAATAAAAAATAACCTAGACATGACTATATAATACATTATAATATACACAATCACTGACGAGGGAATACAAGCAGTGATCCGAGTGGACAGAGTCGGAAATGGAAAAAAATGAAGACTAAGTTGGGGGGGGGGGGGCGGGACAGAAGGAATGAATGAAAGATAAAGTAAAGCAGAAGTATCACACCGACGAGTGTACTCAAGATGAGAAGCGCCCCCTACCGTGATTGTACAAAATGTTCTGATTTATACTGTGCGGTTCTTCAGGCTCCCCTTCCAAGTGGCACATGCTGACAAAGTGTGAAAAATAACGCATGCTGTCATGCAATGTCAAAAAAAATATCGCACGCAGTGACAATACCACAATCCATCCATCAATCTGTTACTGAGAGAACAGTCTGTCTGTGCGTCTGTGTGTCGGTCGGTGGGTCGGTGGGTGGGTGGGTCGGTGGGTGGGTCGGTGGGTGGGTCGGTGGGTCGGTGGGTCGGTCGGTCGGTCGGTCGGTCGGTCGGTTCGGCATTGGGTCGATGGGTCGGTCGGTCGGTCGGTCGGAGGGGGGGTGGGTGGGCTCGGCATTGGGTCGGTGGGTCGGTCTGTCGGTCGGTCATCTGTCAGTCATCTGTCGGTCAGTCGATTAATCAAAATAATCTTTAACTTTAGCTACCACATAGAGTTTGAATGAGGTAAACAGCTGAATGCACGCATACGTTAATGACAAGAAAATGTAAAAAAAATCCTAAGTAAACCATCATATGTAACACAACATGTACCACAATATGTAACACTATACAGGGCATTGTCAAAACAAAGGAATGTCTGATTAGTCTGAAGAGAAGTGCAATACCTCAAAGACTAACATTTAAAAAAAACCTTAACGGAAAAAGTCTAAAATTTATCGTATCGCAATGTCTCTCTCTCTCTCTCACACACACACACTCGAGGGGAAAAAATTAAGAAATAAGATGAAAAGAACACAGCAGAAACCTTATCAAGTCGTCCAAGATGTTGACCAGTTCCTCTGCATTCTCCCCGCTAAGCTGTGTTGCTGACAGGCGACGGAGAACCGGTACAAGTGTCTCAAGTTTTCTGACAACGCGGACTGAGCTGTCGGTGATAAAAATCTGCAGACCCGTGAATATGTTATTCATTACCGTGTTCATTTTTTAGACTTCTTCACAAATTTTTAAAACTATGTTAATGATGCGAGAAAATTCGGGACGTCAAGTACAATGACCTATATCATGTTAAATCAATTCCTTAATCGATGACGGTGTGGTCTCTCAATACTGAATGCCGAAAAACCTTCCCTCGAGCATCTAACCCAGTTACAGCATTGTCGCGTTAACATCAGAATTACTCTCCAGTTACAATGTCCATTTCAAGCATAATTTAGGTTGTAAGCTGACGACCTAATGTTCACTCCCCACCCCAACCCCCTACAACACACACACACACACTCCCTCAATACCAGTGTGAGACTGTTCGTGTTTGAAGGCTTTTTATCTCGCGATCGGACAAGGAATAAGAGCTGAGATATTCTTGTGAAACGAGGTTTTTGCGACAAAAACAAATTCCTTCAGTGCGATGAAAGCGAAGCTCAGGTAAGTAATCAAATCGGTTCTACACAGAACGGTAAGCAATGAATGAAAAAGTCCAAAGCTCTGGACACACCTGTGCCTGCACGGCGCTCTTGAAGAGAGTATGGCGGGTTGAGAAGTACCTGTCGAGCAGTTGCATCGATTTGCACACCAGTTCGTCATAGTCGTAGTGAGCCAGGTCCTGTAACGAGATGCGGTGGGGAGTTAGGGGGGATGGGGGTGAAAAAATCTCGCGTAAGTTGATGTTATATACAGTTCGTGATTGGGCAGCCAGTTAATAAGCACTCTCTTAGCAGACTTGCCCCGTCTATCAGCGAAAAATGATCTTTCGGCGCCCAGAAAGAGACTTATTTAGGGGCATTGTTTAACGCGCTCTCGAGGCGCAAGAAGACAAAATATGGCAAGCGAGTGGGAGAGACAAAGGAGATAACTCTGCAGGAAAGAAAATATCATCGTGAGAAAAAGGTGTCGTCTGCTGTGTGAAGTTTGCAACATTTTTTCTTAAATAGAACGAGAAACGATCGATCTTATTTATAATTCCATTTCTTTCAAAAAAAGTGCTTCTCACTAGCCTCTCGCTATTTCTGCTTTTCGTCACTTAAAACCAGAGTCTTTCCGTGAAACCTTCTGGTAGCCGAAAGGCCATTTCCCACGTGTAGCCTATGTATCAGCAAGAGTACGATTCTATGTTAAGCCCAGCAAAGCCTTGGTTTTAACATCTTGCTTAAACGGAAACTGCTTCCTCTAAAAAGGACTTCACTTGTGATTACTGCTGAAGATGAAATGCAAAAAAAAAAAGATAAAATGCGAACGCGTTAAACCTTATGACACAGAATCAAAGCGAGACACAACTGTATGTTTACCAGCAAAGTTTCAACGATGTTACACCCAGCAAGCATGTCGGTGTGTTCGAATATATCCTGTAACCATTTCAAGGCTGTCTGACAAACTCTAAAGTTAGAACAAACAAGAAAGAAAGCAAACACTTTTATAAGTCTAGAAAGTCAGGCAAACAACAATGATGTCCTTGTGCGTGTGCGTGTACAACTGCATGTGTGTGTGCGTGCGTGTGCATGTGCACATGTGTATGTGTGTGCGCGCATGTGCGTGTACACCTGCATATATATATATATGTGTGTGTGTGTTTTATGGTTTATACGTCATTGTAGTACCAACTGCTTACGCCTCATTCCCTTGTACAGCAAAACGCTCATCCAGCAAAAGCTGAAGAGAGGATGTCTGGTATCGGCCAGGTCTCTGTGCTGAAACCTCCACGAAGAATCTCACGAATTTCTGAAAAGAAGAATTCTTAAGCGTTTGTGTTATTTTTAGAACAGCGAACGAGGCCATTGTGTTTCCCGCCAACGTACACAAGCATTTCGAGAAACACGTTTGGTAGTCCACCTCGCCCTTCATGTTTTCCTTTCCTCCTTTTCTTTGAGTTTTCTCCTTCTCTTACGCGGACACAATTAAGCACACTTCGCGTTCATAGTTGGCAGCTGTCAGAGAGCTGTACAGGTGCACAGTGTTTCGGGTCTATAGAAGGATGTCCGTATGAGAGGACATTTTCTAATTGTAGGGGCGGCAACTCCAGTCAACACCACAATGTAGACCAGCGACTATAACAAGTTAACAGTTTTCGTACGAGTGCCTCACCGGGTTTAAACAATGAAAGTTCACGGTAGACTAATGGTTTTTCTTTACTGGATCAACGGTGTCGGGACTCCGGGTGAAAATTATGAAGTCACTGTTTATAACAATTGAAATTAGCAGACGAATTTCCATACATTACATGAAAACTAACGCGACTTGTGCCTCTGTAAATTCACTGTAACAAATTGTTCTGTTACTGCTTATAGCGACCGTGTTACGGCACTGGTTCCCACATACCTGCTGCCCCGTCCAACTTCCCACTCATCCACCCGCCCCACCTTCTTACGACTGCGAAACAGAACTTCGCGAAATAAAAATAGTGCTTACCTCCATTCGTAGATTGAACGTGTAGTTAAACAGTAGTTCAAGGACATCAAGAGCCCTGGGATGTAGTCAAACAGTTTAGGAACTAGAATGTGCACATTCATAAACACACACACATACACAGCGTCATGCAGGCACACGCGCACCAATTCGCACGTGCACACACACACACACATCGTCTCTCTCTCTCTCTCACACACAACAACAACATATACGCAGTGTTTGTCTTGACTGTACATGCATACTCACTGTAGTTTAGCATCCACGATTGCTTCCGTTTCGATGCCCTTCTGGAATCTTCCTTCTCTGCGGTAACGTTTGAGGGCATCTGAACTTGTGTCAAAAGAGATTAAGATAAAGAAAGACGAAATGGAATATGCAGACAAAAAAAACGAAAAAGAAACGAAACGAAAAAGGGAATTAAAAAAATTCAAATTAGAAGGACGGAAAGACGCACGGACTGAAAACATGCCAGAAGGACTGACGGGTGAACGACCGACACAAGCACGAACGGATGGACGTGTATAACGACTGATAACACAGAAAGACAGAATGAAATAAGACAGAAGAATGACAGAACGAAGGACAAAATGAAACAACGAATGAAAGACGAAGAAGAAAGAAGACACAAAAATATCCAGAGAGTAGGCCATTGCCTTCGTCAGCCCCGGGGTAAGGTCTGTCATTAGAACCGTCCAACAGTCCCATCAGAGGGGGTAGCAGCTTTTTAATGTCACGTGATTCTGCGAAGAAGCCGTATTTCACAAGAAACAACACCAGCCGCAGAACCTGCAGATTCCACACAGAAACGTCAGCGTTTACTTCCCGAGGTCACGACATGTTCTTTTTTTGTAGACAAGTGACAAAATAAGTTCCAAAGGCTACGTTTAGTTAAGGCCACGTCAGACGGCGCCGAGCAATACCGAGCGAAACAAGGAGCATCGAGTAATTTACCGCTTGTATTGATGCCTGTGTCCTGTACCTGTAGCGGAAAATTACCGCTTCCTGTTTCGCTCGCGATTGTTCGGAATGGCCTTAAGTGTGAGACACTAATGTTACATCTAGTTACTGTGCGTCCTACTGTGTGTCCTACTGTGGGAGATGCAGTTCTATTACATGTTACCTTCTGCTGCTTCCAGATTTCATATGAGCTCTAGAAATACCTTTCTTAACATTTTGAATACGCTGTCAATGCTTTGTTGATACTGTAGGCATCGCACATTCCGCAGTTGGCGCCACCTGCCATACCTGTTTGACCAGCATGTTGTTGCCAACCAGCGAGGCCGTCATGTCATCGTTCTCGCTCAAAAACATCGCAATCCAATCACGAAGAGGGGGGAAGTACTCATTCGTGAGTGATCTGCCCTGGTCGTCCGTGTCCTCCTGCTGCACACAGGTCGGATTATAAGAAGCACGATAGTTCGTCGTCGTCGTCGTCGTCGTCGTCATCATCATCATCATCATCATCATCATCATCATCATCATCATCATCAATCGTCGTCGTCGTCAGAAATAAACACTGACAGATAAGCAGGGAGACCAAAAGGGCTACAGACAGACAGGTTGACAGCCAGAAGAAAATATTCTCCCAACAACCTTGGCCGAACTTGCCTGTCCGTCGGTAATGTCCGTGTAGGCATAGGACAACCTCACTCTGTCCATCACCGAGACATTTTCTGGGATGTCTACAAACAGAGCTAGGAAGACGAACAGAAATCATACTGGGAAAACAAATCACAGTGAAGAAAAATAATCCTGGACAAACTAATCATACTGAAAAATCATAGTGTAAAATCATATATTGCTGTGAGGAACGAATAATGGTGGAAAATTCATCTTCATTTCCAGCTTAACCGAAGTCAACCCGGTGTACAACTTTGGAGACGTGTAGCCCCTTTGTAATAAGGGTTTCAAAATACTCAAGAAAAACAGGTGACTGCCGCTTGCAGGAAAAACCTTTCTTAAATTTAAAACGAGGGAACTGGACCAAGCTAAGACACGACAAAGACGAAGACAATCTACATGTTTCGGGGCACTGCCCCTTCATCAGAACGACAAAAAAACGACGAAAAACCGAAAAAAACGAAAAAAGAAGAAAAAGACTTAGCTTCAGTAGGATTCCATATTCTTACGGTGAATGGAATTCATTATTCATTACCAATTTTGGTACCATGGCACTTACTGGACTCAACCTTAAACACTGACCCTCCACCTCCCTCCTTTTGCCTTACCCCCCTCATCCCCCCTTACCCCTCCTCCTCTTCCTCTCTCTCACCTTCTCTCTCACACTGACACCTCCTTATCCGCGCTTCTCTCTCCACCCCTGCCCCCTCTCCACCCCAACCCTTCCCTACCCACCTTGCGATTGGCTGCCCCTCTTTTTAACCCTTCTCACTCACTGTCACTTGGTCATTTTCCTGCTGTCCAGCCCATGCGCCACATCTACTGAAGCTAAGTCTTTTTCTTCTTTTTTTCGGTTTTTATTTTCGTTTTTTCGTCGTTTTTGTGTCGTCCTGATGAAGGGGTAGTGCCCCGAAACATGTAGATTGTCTTCGTCTTTGTCATGTCCTAGCTTGGTCCAGTTCCCTTGTTTTAAATTTTCAAAATACTATCAGAACCTCCAGCTGCCGACATCCCATGTTAGTCAGCTTTCACTGAATAAAATCGCCAGAAGTGCAGGAAGACCCGACTTTCTCCATGACCTGATTTGTGGACACAGGTGTGGTTTGTTATATGCAGTGGCCTGAAATAGAGCTGATACATTTTCTGAGTTTTCCATCTACGTCATGAAAGTGTTTCTGTTGTTAGGGACCGGCATACACGTACTGATGATGAGCTCGCAGTACTTGGCACGCAGCCTCTCGGGAAGGTCTTTGTCCTGCAGGCAGGTAAAGGCCTCGGTCCAACTCAGGTAGTTCAGATCCTGCGTGATTACCTTGATGGCAAACTCGTTCTGACCCTGTCGTTGAAAAGCCCATCGAGACAGTGAATTTCCGTTCTATCATATCTTCAGACCTACTGATCGCTTTCCCGCCCCCCCTCTCTCTCTCTCCACCTCCACCACCCGTTCTCTTCTCTGTTCTTTCCTTCCATATTTCTCCCTCTCATTCTCTCTCCTCTCCTTCTACTGTAGCAGTCCCTCCATCATCGGCCCCCCTTCCCCCACCCCCCTCATTACCCGTCACAGGATTGTCGTGGTTGCTGACTCGACGCCAAGCAGCCAAGCAGCCAGCCAGCCAGCCAACCAACCATTCATCAATCCGTCCGTCCGTCCGTCCGTCAAACCATCCATTTATCCATCCATCGATCTTCACATCTCATGAAATACTCACATGACACAACTTCACAAACAGCTCCAACTGTTTTTCCAAGAACAGATAATCATCGTCGTCGTGTGTCCGCTGCAAGGCATTGATATTCCGCGTTAATGTAGCACAGATTGGCAACGTTTATACCAGATTCACGGGTGTATATAATATGCATATTTTCGCGCAGTACAGAGTGTTTTTATTTCTGTGGCTCGGTGACTGCGGCTAAACCCCATCACATTTACGATGTTCACTATTGTAGGATAGGAACATCCATTCTCAGTTCTTTACGTGTGACTAAGATGTCATAGGCTACGTTCAACGCACAAGTCTTTAGCAGAAAATAATTTCAGGTTCTGTACACGTAAGTACTTGAAATGAGTTCCTACACCTAACTATATGTATTAGTTAATACTCTCAAACACAGTCATCAAGATACGATTCTAGACTGCAACCAGGAATTTCAACCAGAAATAACGTCCCTTTTCTTTCAGCCCTAAGGAAGATCTAGTCACAGACATTAATATCTGGTCTTCTAAACGCTGTGAATCCGGCCAGTCGAAGCCCTAAGAAACTTTAAAATCATTTATCTTAATCTCAAATAAAGTTATAGAGATACGAATAGTTTGTGGATTGCTCAAACAACTCATCAAGCGAGCAATAACAATAAATACTGAAAGGGAATAGGGTTGCAGTCATTACCGCCAATTGCTAATCAGTACGTTCATAAAGAAGAGTGCTTTCAGCTAGGAAATTCATTTCTTAATCAAGGCAACTGTCGGCAGAAATGGACGTCGCCAGCAGACGAGAATGGGTAAGATCTCGCGGGAGAAGGATAATTGCACTGTTTGGCACAAGTAGACACTATATTCTTTTCGTTTAGTCTGAAGAGTATAACATTTCTTTGCAGCTCCTGTTAAGAATGTTTACTAATGCGATTTAAAAATGTTCAGCCGACAGAGCGATCGAAGCCAATTTTGTCTTAATAAAAGCATCCCTAGTCCCACTCATGCTCTCGCGAGAGATTTTCTCGTTTCACGCCCAGACTGAGCACGCCTTTGGTCCCTTACGCCACACGAAAATGTTCGAAGATCTTTCCAGGTTTCTCCGCTGTCGACGGACACAAAGACTGTCTCTGGGTAAAGTCCAATCTTGTCTCCGAACTCCGTCAAGTAGACACAATCCTGTGAATGAATGAATGAATGAATGAATGAATGAATGAATGAATGAATGAATGAATGAATGAATGAATGAATGAATGAATGAATGAATGAATGAATGAATGAATGGTTGGTTAGTTTGTTGGTTGGTTGGTTGGTTGGTTGGTTGGTTGGTTGGTTGGTTGGTTGGTTGGTTGGTTGGTTGGTTGGTTGGTTGGTTGAGCGTACGAACAAACAAACGAAGGAATGAACGAGTTCTTTCATATGAATTCATATGAATCAGCAAGGAAAGTCGAAAACACAAGAAGGGGAAAGTGTATGAAAGGATAAAACAAAGGAGATCAGGGAAAACCCAAATAGAGAAAAAATGAAGTACAAGCAACAGTTAGAGTATCGACAATCCAGTCTAGAGCATAGCTAATCCAGTTCAACTTGGGGGAAGGTGGGCTACGTACAGCGGGAACGGAAGGTGGGGTAGCGGTGGGAGAAACGCACAAAGAAGTACTTCTTTACACACTCTCAAGCGCATCTGTGACCGTGTGCCCGCGCATGGCACGCGTTCAACGTTTTCGCGACGCCCAAAGGACTGTCGGTCCTAGGGACTTAGCAGCTACTGCTTTCCAACAGCATCAAACAGTAACTTGGCGATGTGTTTGTCTAGACTGTGTGTAGCCGCCCACCTTGTTGCCGCTGGCTAGCCAAGTCTCGGTGATGTAGTTCTGGTTGTCCGAGATGGAGACACCATCGCACACACACAGGACGCTCAGCAGCTCCAGGTAACGGTAGTTCTGCAACAGGTGCAACTTGGGCTGTTCACAACGCTCATGATGTGTGCCAGGCAGTACTCACCACGTGACTGTTACAGTATAACACTGAGACATTTGGTATTTTAGTTCAACTTAACTTCCATTCTTCAGATGTGCTTCAGTAAATAATCTCACATGTCTACCCTCTTTATAAAAAAAAAACGGTATTGTCTAGTGAAACCACTTAATACTGCAGTAAAAAACGAATCTTGAGATGTATTGTTGAAGTTTGGTCGGTATGCAACAACAAAACAAAAAAAGAGAAAATGCATAGTAATCAAGGAAATGAAGTAATAATTAAAACTGAAGTCGGCCAATATGGTCTCAGTTTACTTGCTTGGAAAGACGTGAAGTTCCAACTATTTGTTTACATGCTAACAAATTGAACTGTTCCCTTAGATCAGAGTTCAGACTTGCTGGAGATACAGTAATTTTCTAAGGATTAACATTTATTAAGAAGTTGTAACAAAATAGGCAACAAAGATTTGTTCTATTTAAAAAAAACTCTAGCAGCATATAGTTGCCCCAGAGTTAAAGTGGTTAAAGGTTTCTCGCCTTCTCTCGCTGAAGATGGCTGACAAATGTGTCGATGTGCGCACGCGTGACGCGGTCCAAGACCTTCCGGTTGTCGCGAATGAGCTCCATCACCATCTGTGCTGCGTAGACCCCAATCTGACCAAGCAAAAACAGTCACCTGACATTCCAAGTTGGTGGTGCCAGCTTCTGTGCGCACGCCACTCAGGGTGGCGTCACCACATAAACACAAAAACCAGGTAAACGTCACCGCTACCGAAAATGAAACGTAGAGTCCAGGCTAACGTCACCTCTGTAATACCATCAAATACAGAACCAGGTAAACCTGAACGTCACGGCTGTCATACCGTGAAATACAGAGGCTATGCAGGCGTGGCGTTTGTCATTACATGAAATGCAGAGGACAGGCAGGCGTCACAGCTGTCAGTGCGTGAAATACAGAGGACAGGCAGGCGTCACAGCTGTCAGTGCATGAAATACAGAGGTCAGGCACGTGCCACTGGTGTCATACGGTGGACGTCAGATATACACCTATGTATACATCTATGGGATTAAGTCAATGTACGGAAATGAAATCTGCGGAGGAGTAAACTTTCAAACGGTAAACACTTATGTAAGCTTCCTTGTTTACCTGACAGCTGAACGGCACATACACATGAAAGAAAGGTTTTTACAATCACAGAAGCTCACGCTAGACAGACTCTGCACTAGAAAAGAGAGTCCGGTAATAAATAAGCTATAGTAAGAAAGTTCTGCTATGAAAAGAATATAAAAAAAGCATTACTCGAATTTTTTTTCAAAAGAAATGGCACTCACTGCCTTATATTCAAACTGTGTGAGGAAGACATCGATGTGTTTGGCGATGTATAGTTCGTTTTTGCGGCTATCCCCGATGAGCTGGGTGCACAACACGTTGTAAGCTTCCGCAAAGACGTTAGTCAGGTGCCTGCGAAAACACATCAGCGACACATGTATGGCCTAGGAGTTTTCGCACGATGTAACATGAAGTGAAAATAAAGGCTAGAATAGTGGCTTAGCGTGCACCAATTACAGGACATATTTGTTGTTTGTGTGCCATATCTATAGGGTTTACACACCAGTCAAATCCAGCAGTAGTTGTGACCCCGCTTTACGTTCTTAGTTTTGCTCTAGTCTTAAGGAATCCTGGTCCTTGGGGCTAATTTACCGGTCGACTTTAGCTCAAGAAAAGCACTAAGCTGGACTTTTCTGTGCAAGCCCATTACCCAAACTTGCAGACAAACAGGGAAATCCGCAAGCGTATGAGTGCCTGCCTCTGTGCTTGTTAGTGTGTGTATCATTGCCTAAGTGCCTGAGCGCGCGCGTATTTATTGTAAAGTTCCAAGCGATACAAGCTGAGATACAAGCCATGAACTGTGCGGACAATTGTTTTCCTGACAATGGAGTATCCTACAGAAAAAAAAGCGTTTTGAGGCCTCGTAGTAATTCGAGCCTAAGGCTGTTCATAATGCCATTGGCGGATCTTTAAGTGTTCCTTAAAGGCAGTTCTCGTGGACAAGAAATTAGTTACGAACAGCTTTGCCTGGTGATTGTGAAAGGCTTTTAATTCGATCAATAGATTAAGATTGCATGCAGATCGTCAGGTAATACGCACTGCTGATCTGGGCAGCCCAGGTAAGACACCTGAAGTAGGTTCACCAGCAGCTCCACTATCTGAAAAGAATTCAACAATTTTAAAGAATTTCAAGCATTTGAGATCTCTTCAAAACAAGCTGCCTAACAAGGAATGTTGTCAAGATGTACAGGTCGAGAGATCTTATGCTGAGAGCCAAGCAGAGCCTGAGCTCAGCTCAGGGAGAACCAAACTCTAGTCTGTGTGTCTGCAGGACGATGGAGGTTGCCTCACCCTCAAGTTTCTGAGAAGTTTCTGGCGCTTCTTGCTGGCCACATTCTGGTCGAACATAAAGTCTTTCATTTCTCTCAGCGACTGCAATCAATCAATCAATCAATCAATCAATCAATCAATCAATCAATCAATCAATCAATCAATCAATCAATCAATCCAACCATCCAACCAACCAACCAACCAACCAGTCAGGTAAGCAAGAAAGCAACCGACCGACCGACCTACCAACCAACCAGTTCCTAAAGTAAACAAGCAAGCACACAAACAAGCAAGCGCATCCAATTCACGTCTGCTGTCAATGACGTTTGGCTTTTATAACATCTGAATAAAACCTATTGAAATTTCAAACATCTTCGCTTACCTCAATAGCTACAAATGCCTTCTTAGCATTCAGAACATCGCCACATTGTTTCTGAAATATAAACACGTAAACCGTGTTCACGGAATCTACACAGAAATAACAACATACAACTTTAGCCAGAGCTGATTTGATCTAAGTTTCGAATTGTGGCATACGCCTTCCTCCATTAAAACCAAAAAACTCCGAGCAAAGGGCGGCTGGCGGAGTAGTTGTAGCGCGTGCTCTCACTAAAACTGAGGGTCGTGTGTTCGGAAACCGCATATTCCAAGTACTGTCTCTCAACGTCGCTCCCATTTACAAGGCTCGCTGCCGGAACTTTTCTCCATTTTACTCCCCCTTTTTCTTTCCCCACCACCCCTCTTCATCTTGTCCTACTACTGCTTTCGTGAGGAAATACAATTCGTTGCTAATTTGACACTAACCCACCAGCCGTGTCCCCGAGCGCAAGCGCCAGCTCGTAGTTATCGTTCTTGGAAGGCAGATTGAACTGAGTGAACCACTTGAACATTTAAGATATGTTGTTGCACTCACGTCCTTGACCAGTTTCTGCACGCAAGGCACCATGCCAGACATGAAATGGAAGATGTCCAACAGCTCGCTGTCCACGTGCTGCATCGTGAAGGCATCGTCGTACTGTTTCTCCTCGATGGCCCCCACCTACACCAGGAACAGCAACGACAGCTGATTAGGATCACCATCCAGTAAGCGTGGAATGTCAAAAACGCCCAGATGAGCCTTTTGTTATAACAACTTGCGCCGTGGCAATGGAAATCGTTTTGGCGCCACCATTACAGTCCACAACCAGTCTTCCTGATGTACGTTTCCGTTCAGCCGTAGACCACAGTGTAATCGACTTGTTCAGAGCTGCTGCTGGTAGATAAAAATCTCTGCATGCGTTCCTGAGAGCGCGAACGTCTGCATCATGCGCACGAGCGGAAATCCACGGATGACAGGGAAGGACAAGGGAGAGAGTTCGTTTTGCATGTTCGCTCACGCGTGCAGTCGCACAGACATGCATTACATCCGTCGCTCCCATTTCTCTCAAATGCACGCACACATAAATTGGAGAAGTTGTTTAGTCTTTTAATGATCCCCCCTCTGTGTGTGTGTGTGCCCGCGTCCGCGCGCACGTCTCTCTCCTAGATAGACTCATATGCAGGCATCGTTGTTAAAACGCACATAAACATGAACAGTGCAGTTGCTTACTGTCCTATGTCTTCCCCCTCCCAACCAGGCATCCCCCTCCGGAGGGCAGAGGCACACACGTGTACACGAGAGCGCGTATGCATTCACATCCTTATAACTGCTGACTCGGTGCAAATATCATTCTCTCTTTCTCTCTCCCCCACTACCTTCCTCTGTGTTCGTGTTATATCTAGCGCAATCTTGAAGTAGTTACCTGTCTACCTAGCAACTAGCTGTCCCTCCATCCAACCAACCAACCAACCAACCAACCAACCAACCAACCAACCAACCAACCAACCAACCAACCAACCAACCAACCAAATGAAAATAAATGAATAAGTGAATGGAAAGAAGAAAGAAATGAACGTCAAAATAAATCAATAATCACAATTTCTGAACCTACTTTTTTCAGTTGTGCTGTTGTGTATTGCAAGCCTGCCATGGAGTTTATGTCGTCAGAGCTGTGTACTGTGTGGCGACGCTCATATTCATCTGCAACAATGTCACCCTGATCAGCACACTATGGTCAGCACAACCTGATCAGAACACCGTGATCACCACACCATAACCACCACGCCATGATCACCACACCACGATCAGCACACCATGATCAGCTCACCCTGATCACCACACCATGATCACCATACCATGATCACCATACCATGATCACCATACCATGATGCGGTCATAGCTAAAGGCATTGATCTAAAGCCCTGGAGTTATTGGTATGAAAGATTACACAGACATTTCACTGTTAGAACACAAAGGAAAAGACTTAGAGATTGTCTTACCTGCGAGAGCGTGCAGCCAATAGCCTGTGACCACGTGTTTGATGCGCGTATAGCTTTCGAACAAAACGATGTCTGTTTCCTGTAGGTTTAGAAATAAGTTAATGAGCAAAACAGTTAAACAAACAATTAACAATGAATTCATGTCATCTCACATCAGTTTTGTAGTCCACATCCCAAAAGAATGATGCATCACAACGAGTGACTGCCTTAAGCTGTTAGCTGTTTTGGGCCTGCTGTGAAAAAACTATACTGTAAAATCACTGCAAAATATGAAACGGCGATTTCTGTTAAAGGATAAACGTTGCACGTTTCACAACCATCCGCCCTTGTGTCTAGCTTGCATTGCGTCACCTCGAAACAGACAAACACTCGATCGGAACTCTACTTAAATGTAATCTGTTATAGGTGGCATTCAAAGATTCACAAGTAACATGATATATAGAATTGTTTATATATTTATTTTTCCGAGCGAGCGCAGATTACTTAAACAGTGTTTACTGAGCCGGAAAAAGGCGTCATTTCTTCGGAAAAGACTATGATACAACGAGCAACGTCATCATCTACAAGAAGTTTTAACCTGGACGTTATTGGTGCACAAACCCAATGGTTATCCGCACGTACTTAATAACCACTTGATTATAAATTAGATACACACGGCAGTTACCTGCATGACTGCGTGCAACTGAAACACTGTAGATGGGTTTCTACTGTCATTTTCGAGAGTAACCTCCCCTTTGTTGTTGACGGCGAGATATCGTCTGGTGCACATGTGAACGATTCGACAAGGCTGCTCCCACTTCAGCACGCCACCTGTCACAGAAATGTAGCCTTTCAGCTTTCTGTTCAGATGGTGGTGTCTGGAACTAGCATGCACAAGCAACTGTTTGAACGGTTTTCAGCCCGATAGAGTCAGCAGCTGACGCATGTATGCCCCCCCACCCCACAAGTGAGGGCGGGAATCCAGAGGGAAGCTGACTTTACGAATGAACCATTTCGGGGAGGATTTCCCCACCCTGTGTGTTTTAAGTAACCTTTAGTTGTGCACAGGAAATAGCGAGCGCAAGGACGCCCCGGACAGCTTTGCACCATATCATTCCATGTTCAACTCTTTGGGCAGCATTTCCTAACCGATTCAGCATCCACCCCCTCCCTCCCAACGTTCGCTCCGTTCAGAAATATTGGGAGATTTGATAAAAACACCCAATACCTGCCACTGGCCCGTCTTTGAGTTCTATTTGCCAGTAGGTAATGGCTGAACTGCTCGGAAACCTCGTCTTGGGGTTGTTCTGATCAACGGGGCGCAATCGCAGATGAACTGCAAAAGTTGAACGTGCTCCCATCAGTCCGTCATGTGGGTGGCCGCATCCATACTTAGCATAAAACCAATATTTGTAGTCCTTAACTGTCATGAACACGTGTCAACTGTAAATTTTCGCTTCCTAAACCTTTGTTGGGGGGGGGGGGGATAACGTTGTCAAACACATTCTTGAAAACAAAATTTCAAATATATAATGCCTTTATTTTCTGCAAATACAACCTTTGGAAATACTGCGTAATGAACCCTCTAATCGTTAAATTCTGGCCAAAGAAAAGTTTTATACACTGTATTTTAAAAGTCTGCCCTTTCTCCCTACCTCTCTCTCTCTCTCCTAGTTTTCTCCAAACTATCTCACCTTCTTTCTGTAATCTTCGCGTGCTAGCTTGATTGACTGTTTTACTTTGTTGGTTGGTTTGCACGGGGTGTAAGGGAGTTCATATACACACATTTAATTAACCTACGTCTCTTCCATTAAGCTGCTACACTCAAAGCTTGCCAACTGTCAAGCGTCACGTGACACCAGTAGGTGTCCTGCGTGAGGGAAGCTCAGTACATTACTCACCGTCTTCTGTCACTTCATCGTCAAACAAACCTTCTGCCACCAAGTAGGCCTCCAGCTCTTTGTGGAAGAAGCGAACTGGGTCACCTGCCTGCAGAGTAATGCAACTGCGATGCACTCAACAAACCATCTTTCTAACCGCTTATCAACAAATACAGACAGCAACTCCTTGCATCCCGATGTACATAATGACCTGCTCTTTGCAACGCTACAGCTGTGGATTTGTCCATGGCCAGATGGCACGACAACTCTTTAATCAAAGCTAGCAACAAAAAAAATCTAGGTGAACTTTCGCAGAGTCTCGGTGCTTATAAACAGACTTTTTGAGTTGTCTCTGTTGTTTTCTCTTCGATTTATGGTTCCCCCTCACCCCTAATAAAAAACCCAACCTTAGAACCACTTTGTCAAATATTACAACCTTTTCCTCAGTGCTTCGTGGATCTTTTGTTTGTAATAATATATTTGTAGCGTACTTATCTACAGCAAGTGTCACAAATGATTTAGAAAATGAAAATACAAACTATTGTTTGATTAAGACGGCAAGATCACGGAAGCTTTTGCATGTAACAAGAAATTGGAGAGTAAAAGAATAGATCAAAGGGGTATACCTTCACTTTAAGACCGTCCTCAGCAGAAGGCTTGTATCTGCGGTACAGTGTGAACCCGGACTGGCGCACGGAGAGATTGAGTTCAAAGCTGGAACACAGTGACGGCAGAGGAGCTATAAGAGGACAAGTCTTCGTCCAGGGACAGGGAAGAAATAATGAAAAAGAAATAGGAAAGAAATGGAGACGATAAGAACATAAAAGAAAGAAAGAAAGAAAGAAGGAAAGAAAGAATGAATGAAAAAAGAAAGAAAGAAAGAAAGAAAGAAAGAAAGAAAGAAAGAAAGAAAGAAAGAAAGAAAGAAAGAAAGAAAGAAAGAAAGAAAGAGTTTTTAACCTTGTTTAATCTTTTGTTCTTTATTTACAACACTCATCCAACTGTGCCCCCGATGACCTACCATGCAGAGCAGACTGACTTACTAGCAGTATAGGAACATTCTTTTTAAAATGCACTGTGATAAAATGTGGTGACGCTGAAAGGTGACGTGGGAGGGTAGGGGGAAGCAAACATGTCACCTGTGCCAGTAGACAGATTGCTGTCCCATCTGCTGGTGGCTGACGTGCAGGTATTGCCCCGGGGATTTGACACTCTCCAGCAAAACCTGGTCCTCCATTTGCACCTGTCGCATAATACCCGAAACCTGATCAAAGACTGTTAATGTGGGTAGGCGGCAGCGGCTGAAAACTTTCCTTAAGCACGAATATTATTTTTTCACGCGCGCTGAATAATTCCCAAGTGCTTATGTGTGCCGTTAGTACTGGCATTAAAGTAAGATGCAGGTATCGATAATACGTGCTCATTTGTTTTTACCAGTTGTGACTTAGATGCAGGTATCTATAATATGTGCTTTCATGTTCTGACCAGTTTTGACTTAGTTGCATACGTGTTAGCGCGTTTTGACCAGTTATGACTTAGATGGTAGATTGTTGGCAACTTGACCTTTGTAAAAGAGTTGAAAAGAGGTTCTAAGGCTTGAAATCGGACTGGTACGTTATATTTCCAATGCCCAAGTGGTAAGTAAACTACATGACAGGATGCATAATCGACATTTCCGCGAGCTACGCCGCACTTACGAGCCTCAAACTAAATGATTGGTTCCATTAAGTTGCCTACTTACCACGTCACCTTCCGTCTTTACTTTGTACCTGGGCATGATCCGGAAGTAGGCTTGTTTGGCGCTGTAAGGGTGAAGCTCCACCTGTGATATTTACAAACATTTTATCAACATTTCTTTTACAAACTGCTATGTCAGTATAGAATTACCAAATTTTAGATCACCGGAAAGATGTTTCTATAACGAACGCGATTCATATTAATTAGGAGGGAACTATTGTCAGCTGTTTGCTTGCTTGCTTGCTGCACTTGTATAAATAATCAATTTAGATAACTTACAAAAACACATCCATACAGACAAATGTATAAGTATCTGTATATCCTCCTTGCTTTCCTCTGTTTAAATTCTTTCAAACCATTCTCACTGTTTTGATAACAAACTTAGAGAAACTCTTTAATTGCGATTATACCATACGATTTTTATACAAACATTTTTGGATGGCAAAATGTGATATGAAATCAGAGCAAAGAAAAAGATGGATGGATGGATGGATGGATGGATGGATGGATGGATGGATGGATGGATGGATGGATGGATGGATGGATGGATGGAACAAACGAACAAATGAAGTAATAATATTGAACATTACATGGTATATATGTGTCATAACCATAAAAGTTACTTACAGCCATATTGTTGCTCTCTTTGTATGATGTTCTGGTTGTGCTGACATGAATGTACTTGTTAGTAAACAAATGCCGCAACTGCGAAATGAAAAACATCCCGCTTGTTCGAATTGTTACACTTACTAGACACGCTGTTATGCAACTGGACATAACTGAGCTTATTTGTCGACAAAAAACAATTCCTTCTGTTTTTTAAGACTGTTGAAATTGTACCCCATATTTCTTTCTTTCTTTCCTTTCTTTCTTTCTGCCTCTCTTTCCCCACTTCCCAACCTCTTTCGCTCCTTCCATTACCCCACTCTCTTCACCCTGTCCACTTACTAAGTCCTGGTGTGCAAGAGGTTTGTATACGCAAGTATACGTGTCTATGCAAGTGACGCATACGCATTTTCGATATTTACGAACAGCTCACCTGTACAATTTGACCATACACAATTTTCTTTCCTTGGTTTTTCTTCTGTTCGAAATTGTTGTCTTGTTTTTCAGAGTCCGCTGCAATCTACAGACAGGTAATAATGTAGCTTTCACTATACCACAATTTACAAAATTTCATGTAAAATATTGTAAGAGATCTTTGAAGCAAGAAATAAGACATAACGGTTATTTCATGGAAATGTACGTATGGGGTGAAGCGATTCTTTGATTTGGACGGGTGATGTAACCATTTAACTAATAATTTCATTGGTTCCCTCTTCGATCTTTCAATATTTTCTTTGATTCTTTGAAAATAAAAATGTAGTATGGCTTTGCCCGCGGGTGCGGGGTGGCTCATACCATGCTTATAATGGGTGCTTGTCAAGATACATGTATAGAGTGTCGTGGGTTCCGATCCTGTTTTCGATTACTGTTGTTGTTGTTGTTGTTGTTTGCACGTGGCACTTGTTTACAGGCTGTCGAGCTTTCTCACCGGGTCCCATTCGTTCCACTTCTCCAACCAGCCCATATGGCATATACATTCTTAATCACCCTAATCCCTTCCTACCCCGCATGAGAAATAATAGATCCGTCCGTTTCCGGAAAATTAACTACAAATGACACACTCACGTTCGCTGGTTGAACTCGCACGCAGATGACTGTGAATTCAGCTAGATTTGTAGAGTCTAAGAATGAAGCGATCTAATGAACAGATTCTCTCATTTTCACCAAGTAAATACGTAAACTTTAAAGTAATTTTAGTGGTCTAAGGCAAGGAACTACGATTTCAAATTGTTTATTCTCCTACAGTGACTTTTCCTAATGTGCTTTTATCTTGCAAATTTGATGGTCTAGGGGAAGTGATCTACGATTTCAACTAGTAAACTCACTCTTTAGTGACCTCCCCTAGCTAATTTGGTCTTGCAGCCTTCTCGACTGACAACTAATTCAAGAGGTTTAGAATTTGAGTAAACCTTCCAAAAAGGCGATCTTTAGCAATTATAAAAGCGTGAAATATATGTTTATTTGATTTGAAAACAAAGACAAAAACAAGCTCTATAACAAGTGGGTGTACAGGACAAATATTGCACGAGTCTATTGCAGCTGTTTCGCATTTTAATATGATGATCGATCGAGTTATTCCAATACCGAATATATAGTTTTCCTTAAGTCACTAAATGTAAGAAAGTTACTTGAAAATCACATAGCGTGGGTTAATTGACTCTTATGATGGACTTCTGCTTAACTTTTTGCTCTCTCTAGGTCGTCCGGGGCCAGATGGGAAACAGCTAGCGTTAGCCTATAAAATAATTTTTAGATTGCAGAAAAAGTGCAGAAATTAGATTTTGTCCATACTTAGGAGTAAGTCCGGCAAAAAATTGGACTTATTGACAGATCAATCTCTATCAGTCAGTCACTGCAGGAATTTACTGAACTATTTCATTAGTGAAAGAAGACTTTTTTTTCGTGGAAAGCAAAATCTTACCTTTGCTTGCGTCACAGAATTTTTTAGCAGACTGTTTTCTGGGTTTGAGTTCAGCTGTGCTTTCAGTTTTTCGTACTGTTTGCTGAGCTTATATCTGTTGGGTGCACAGATCTCGAACGCAATAACTACAATAGAAAATCAGACTGGAGATGTAATTGTTTTTGTTTGTTTGTTTGTTTGTTTGTTTGTTTGTTTTGGGAGTTGAGGAACTTTTATTAAATTTTCATCTTACCATCTGTCTGTTCCCTCACTTTCTCGCAAATTTGCTCATCTTATGCTGTTTCGTTAGGTTTGTTTATTTCATTCACTCAATCATTTATTACAGGTATGCATTTGTTCGTTCGCTTGCTCGCATTCATTTATTCATCCATTCATTTTCATTTAAAGACTTTCCAGGTTTCAGATAACACCAAGCCCAAAACAATATAGCCGTTGGAACTAAATTTTTCTTTCCTAAACTCACCATGCGGATTAGCAAACGTAGGTCGACGCCTGTCTTGTCTAGAACCAACAGCCAGTCCATTATGGAAAGAACTGAATACAAAGAAATAATACAAAGAATTGAAAACAATAATCAAAAGATGTAACATTCGAACACACATTTTAAATCGGATGCGTGTGAACAGTATACACCTAGCTATAGCTATCTTTACAATGAGTCGGCGACGAGAAGGGAAATTATTCGTAACACTTACTTAAATTGTTACACAAACACTGTAAGCGTTAAATAATTTCTGCAGGTGTTTTGGGAGTTCTTCCGTGCTAGCCCCGAGAAGAAAAAACACGGAAAACTGTTTTTTTTCTATTACTTTAGACCATTTCAAACAGCACAAGTTGAATAGCCGGATGAATGAGACCCCACTGCTGCCAACATCATAATAGACTGTGTTGTATTTTATTTTTGCTTGCGTTTGCCTGCTATAGATTTCATTTTGTTTTAATATCTTCATTGCGAATATAATTTTTAATTTCCAAAATATATTTATGCCGTCGAGAAATAAAGCCAGATGCGAATGGGAACCGTACACCATGGGTCAGGGAAAGGGAGGGAGCGATCGAGGGAGGGAGTGGGCATTGCCCACACGATGCCTGCCCACAGAAAAGGGATGTCTCATACGCCCTACTCCCCTACGACCTTAACGTTACGGGACATCATTTACCTTTTAATGTTTAAAATTGCTAGTTGTAATTTTGTCTGTCTTAGTGTTCCCGTTGTTAACACGAAAGTGCTGCTCTTTTCTTTCTTTCTTTCTTTTTCTTTCATTAAATCTCTATAGCTCCCTTTTCCCCTTTCTGTTCCTTTCTTTCTTCCTTATTTGCTTTTCAAAAAAAACAAAAACATCTTGACTAAGCTGCAAAAATTAAATCCTAAATCCTAGGTCTTGCATCCTGGAGGGCGCTGATTTTCGTTTGTTGACCCCCATCAATTCAAAGTCTTGCAACACCAGCCCTTTACATCTTACCTATGAGTTTGTTTGTTTTATTTTGTTTTTGCTCCACCCTTAAACGCAGAACGTGGCCTGGAAATCCCAGAAGCCCATTTGTGAATCTAGTGACGCAGACACCTTCGGGTGGCTTGATCAAGTGCCATTCACCGCAAGACCGACTCTGAAAGCCTTGGTCTTACCTCACAGCTACCACTGGTGGAGATTTTGTGTCACCATACGCACTGCAAATGAATAGACTTTTCAGTTCTTCCCGTCGGAGTGGGGCGTTTTCGTTATCGTTAGAGAAGTTTTGCTTGAGAAACTTCGCATCGAGCACCAATACCCATAAGTGTGTCAGCATTTGTTAGCGACAAAATCGTAGAGGGCATTTCATATGGTGCTTGAAGTTACCTCCTTTTTGCAACTGCTCCTGCCCCCCTCCCCCACCCCCACCACCACTACCACCATCCTCCTCTTCCTCGTCATCATTCTCATAATCGTCAACATCGTCGTCTTCACTACCACCAACATCTTTTTCGTTGTCGCCATCGTTCTTGGTATCACCACGCCATACGAATTTTCAAACGGAAATGTAATGCCAAAAAGGAAACTAACTAAAGAAAGTCAGTTTTGCGACCTGAAATTTTTCCAAGAGCACTTATATAGTCCTTCAACTCGCGCTCGTGAAAACTCGGACGCAGCTGGTTCTTTCCAAGCACGAACCCTGGACAGGGTAAAGGGTGTGTCAAAAAGAACGTGAATTTGGGAGATTTATGATCCATTTTACAGGAATTCCTAACCATTGGTTTACTACATAGCTAGTCATTTCGTCTGCTGTGACAGATGTACCCTGTTATCATGGCTCTGCTAGTGAGTCGTTACTGGGTCGAAGCTTAGTTGTTAAGATATGTTAAGAGATGGGTCCTGGGGATAACTGTAGTGGAGGGAATGGAGCGAGGCCCTGTTATTGAGTGGTGGAGACTGCTGATGCAGGGTCGCTGACAAGTCTGAAATTTCGTCGGTTGAAAAAAGATTGCTGGATCTAAAATTATCATCAAGTCGTTTCTTAATTGTACGATTGTGCAGCATAGCCTCGGTCAGCGAATTAAGACGTGCATTAACCCGGTTAAGAAACCCCTTAAGCTCCCACCCACATACTATTATATATGCACGTGAGCGTGTACAAGCACGCGCGCACGCTCGCTCGCGCATATACACTTCCGACAACGCCCGCTGACACAGAAAGAGGAAAGATCCGTTGTAGCGTGGCTTATTTTAACTCCCGAAAACATACGTTCACTGTGGAGACATGAGCGGTGGAATCTTCTAGGCGGCCACAAATGCACAAACAGCACAAACAGCCAATGCAAAGACTTAAAGATCGCGGGTTGCAGATCGCTGTACTCGTAGAAGTTATAATCCCTGTTTTGCTATTCAGAATTTTGCAACGAATCAGCCAAACGCTTTATTTCAATTAAACTTGGATATGCTATTGCTGGTATCCAGACAATGTGTATAGCTTAGATACTGTATATACGCAAAAAGTACCTTTAGTTTGATTTTAACACCAGAAACTGGACCACGAGGAGACAGACCACTCTGATAATAAAGCTAATACAGTAACTCCCATTTCAATTCAAATACAGAACTATCATGATTCTTTTTCTAAACACTTAAAAGCCCCATTTGAATATTTAATTTTACGTTTTTCCATCATATGAATTTCCTTTGAACAAAAATTTTAATTTTAATATTATGAAACAAAAAAATTAAAACTCTTGACAATAACATTACTGAAAACAGGAGATCAAAATGTTGTATTATTTTGAGACAGAAAACTGCAAACTTTTGACAACAAAATTACTGAAAACGTGAGATTAAAATGTTGTATTATTCAGAGCTTTTTTCCTGTAAGATACGATTTGGATGGTCAACGAAAATTACCTTGTCTGAGTTGAGTAAACGAAACCAAGAGACTCTTCTGAATAGAGACAAAGAATGTCTCCGATGCCAAGTGCGTTGTCCATATCAGTAATAAGTGTTGTGCTAGATGGCACGCAGTCTGATTTTTTCTATCTGTAACACGTCTCCTGTGTAGCTGTCATTATTAATCCCGTGATGATTTGTATCTCAGAACAATTTTAATCTTTTTGCTTGAGAATATATGTTCCGTTTGCAGTCGATTAAAACGAAGGGCGAACGCGTTCTTCTCCAATGAAGCATTAAACAACGACGCCTATTTTTTTTCAAGCTGATGTCTTGCAAATCGTTTTTTATGTTGGAAGCAAATAGTTCAAACTATACGAACTTATATCATTCTCACTTTGCTCGCTACACGTGGAGCCCAAATTGCCCAGTCACCCTACACCTCATCGAAAGCCAACTCAACTACCTGTCCTTATTTCGAAAAGCTTTTGCTCCTTACATGTGAACTTTTTTTTCACATCACGACTGTGCTGGTGTGCACGCGGGCAATGCCCCCATCCTTGTCCCCCTCCTCCCATAGCTTCGATAACTTCTCGTCCTTTCTCTGAAGTTAAATGAACTAAAGAACAGCTAAAAGCGGCGTCAGGGTATAAAAACTGAGCTGAACTTGTCAGACAGCATTCCGTTTCAGAATTGCAGCCTACTTTTCCCAGTGAATACGCACAGTATATGTCACAAGGAAGTTCATACGATGACCTATAAAGATCTATTTGTGTCCTACGGATAAGTGATAGAACCCAGTGGTGAAGGGTTAGGGAGTGGTCAGTGGACTGGGTGAGCAGGTGGGGGCGAGAGTGTGGCAGGCACGTGTGTTGTCTAGACCATGAGACTCAAAACATCGCAGGTATATGGGGACAGCCGCAAACCCCACCTTTAAACATACCTGCCACTGCTGGAATTAATGCGCACATCTTGTAATAATGACATTAAAGTCACCTAAGACCACCTTTTTCTTAGAAATCCCTTCATACTCTGTAGTCTCCCTTCGATATAAGGTGCGACACCACTTCATTGCACTGAATTCTCCATTTAAAAAAAAAGAGAGAGCGTTATCGTTCTCACTCTCGCACGAAAAGCATGAACCGCTTTTTCTTTCTTGTACTCATTCAACCGCTTTTTCTTTTTGTCTTCATTCCTTCGTTCCAATTTGTTCACAATTTCTTGGAGTTTTTCCTGTAATCGAACATTCTTTTATTCTTTGTGTTGTTGCTGTCGTCGTCCTCTTTCTTGCAAATGGCCGTCATTTTTCTCATTCAAACGGGACGGAGTAAATGTTGCAGCACCACGTGACCAGCATGAATACCAGACGATTTTCAAGTGACTGTTTAGCTGCTTTTCCAAAATTGTAACGATCAGTAACGCCACCCCTTTATAGTTGAGCTCCAGGCATTCACAAATTCCCGTGGGAACACAAATCACAGGAAGAATATAGACGTTGGATTACCTGTGTCAGACGGACCTACACTCGGATTTTTAGTATTTCAGAAAAGAAGAAATCAGAAAAAGGGCTGCAGACAAATCCCGGAAAGATGATTATCGCTAACCATCCAAGATGTATCTCGTCTTTCCAGGATTTTCGTACAGTCCATTTTCTTCTGACATTTCGTGAACAAATACTGCAAATCCTGGACAGTAGGTATTTCGGGGCGATGTATTTAGAACTGACGAAATTAGTATATCACGCGCCGATGATGTCACTCAGTTGGACCTGTTCTTAGGATCTGTGTGCTGAGATATGAAAGCTTTTACATGTGAAGTTGTGATACAAATTGTGGGAATTGATGTCTTAAGATTAATTAAACGAAGTCCTTTTTTAAAAATCATATATCCACCCGTCCTTTTAAAATCATACGGAAATTCAGTTTACATCGTTCGACAAAATAGTTTTTCTCACAACCGTCCTAGGGCTCCTTTCATCGCGTACGGCGACCAAATCAAGTCTTTTCAGGAGTTTTATTTTTTCATTGCGCAACCTCTCCTTCGCCGGGGGTGGGATCGCAAAACCGGGGAGACAAGATAAAAGGTACACTGCCACAAACTTGTTGGCTTCTCCCCCAGCCCTCCAATTTCCTCCCCCTCCCTTCTCCACGGGTACTGCAAAGATCTCTCATCGCTTCCTCGCGTCAGTGACCTTGTGCAAGTTCAAGGTTATTTTAGGGCTACGCCCCATGTCAGGGTCCATATTTCCCATGGGCTTTAGCTACCTCAGGAAAACACCTACAGAAAAAAAATACGAGGTCTAAATTTTATTTTCAGATTTATGGTTACACATGTGAAATGCACCCATAAAATTCAGCAGAAATAAAACATACTGAAATGTATCTCCACTTTTACTGCAAGATTTGCTGCAAAACTATACCATTAAGTTTGACAATAACCAAAAGCTCTTGCATTTAAGCAGAACAGGCGTATGAAAAAGACTTTATAGATGAACTAACGTAGCAGACAGTACCAAGCCTGATTTTTTTAAAAGTTGAAACAAACTATGCAAGGACAGATTAAAAAAAGTGAAGCCAGAAGAAGGGGTGTGGGAAAGGGGGAGTGGGTGCAGAAGTCAGGCCAAGAGAGAGAAGAAAAGAGAGGGGGTTGCTTGCACAGACTTCGCCATATTCAAGCATACGGTGCAAGCATCACAGACAACATTCACTGTTATTTCCACATCCCTGAAAAATGACAGATGTTCATCACCTCGTGTTTACTTTATTTCAGCCATCATACGTACACACAGATTATAAGATTCCTACACAGAAAAGTAATATGTTTGTGGTGCGCCCCAAGCATAGGGAGTCACACACTGAGAACAGCATAGGTATTGTTCATGTCCTTTAAGCCATTGGTGTTTTCACATGAGGATGATCAGTATGGCAATATATCTCCCTCCAGCTTTTTCTTTCTCATGATTGTCAGCTTCTGAACCCACCGTTTCATCTTCTCTTCTGGATCACACAGAAGCTGCACACATGTCAGAGGAAACTGTTGAGCTGTAAATATAGCTTTTCCCCATGGTGATAGTCATGCAAGGTCAGGTGCACAAGTTCATGCTTTTATGGCTGTGCACCCTTCATGTATGCAGTAAATTATGTTGAAACTTTCAGCGCATAGTGTGTGTGTGTGTGTGTGCGCACATGCATGAATGTGCCAGCTTGAATTAAGTGTTCTTTCCTGGAAGTGGCCGTGGGTTAAGAGGCTGATAATTTGAGCGTCGCATTCAGAAAACTTTTTTTTTTTAAATAAAGGTGCAAGTTTTTCTTTATCCTCAGTTAATTACTACTCTCAAATTCTCTTCACAGGTAGCACATATATCTCAAATGCTCTGCACTTATTAGCTTGTATAGTCAGAAGTTCTGATCCCTCTAGTCTAAGCTGCCAGATATATATTACATGCAAGCACAAGATGACAGGGACAACCAAAAACAAACAACAAACAAGAAAAACCACTCACACAAGCGTCAAAGATGGATTCTGGATTGTCGTCAAGTGTTGATTTGTCCAAAGGCTCCATCTTGCTGAATATAACCGAGCTGCCTACAGCACCAAACATGGCTAAATCATGTGAGCTATGATCTATGGCGCCATCTTTTCCATCCTACAAGAAAACAATGAATGAAGATTAGGATAGTCAGAAATAGTGTGGTTGCTACGTAGACTGCCAAGATCACAATTTTGTTTAAATACAGTCTATCTGCAGCCTGCACTCTGATGAGGCAGAGTTAAAAGAGAGAAAAAGGTGACAGGCGACACTGCTGTATCTCAGAACAATTCCTAAGTGACTCACAGGTGAATGTAAGCTGTGGAGGGCATGCCGGCACAGTGTGCAGCTTTTCACAGTTTGAAATAAACATTCCCACTAGCACAAACAGCTTACTAGGTAAAGTGGCTTTTCACATTTTGAGTACTGGCTGTTCAAATCCATATAGAGATTTATTCTACTGCTCAATTCACTGTGTTGGGAAATGGGTTAGAATTAGGATTAGCTTGAGGGTTTGGGGTAATGGTGGGATGTAAGAGTTTTAAATAATGGTTAACATGATGGGGTGTGGATAATGGTGAGGCTGAGTGGGGCTTCAGATAACAGTTTGCTGGAGGGGTTTGGTTAACAGGTAGCTTAAAGTTTAATAATAATAGTTAGGCACAATGACATCGCTGCAGATGACACAGTAAAGATCATATAATTTGAGTCACTGGTGCTGGCCTTGACTGTTCCTATTACATTCATTTGTGACTGAGAACCATAAAATTTAATGATATAGGCAACAGTCTGGCTTGAAACATAAAGAATTGCTTCATGTCCAGTTTAGAGCCATCCAGCACCAAATATGAGCAAATAATATTTCACCTCACAAGAAATAAACTTATCTTTTGTCAGTGAATGTTAGCACAGCTGATGTGTGTCTAACTGAATGACATTGCTAAAGTCACTTATCCAACACAAAAAAGATCACTTTGCATAGGTCAACTAATTCAAATTTTTAAAATTCTAGTCACAAAACGTAACTGGTATGTTAAATTATTCTTAATAAATGAACCAACACAGCTTCTGCACACATATGCTGAGATTTTCTCGCACACCTTGTAAGATCTTGATGTCCGACTGGACCTGAAAGCAGCTGGGGTGAAGCCATCAGACTCGACAAGAGCGACTGCATCAGAAAAATTTTTGCTGTCAATGGGATCCATGGCCGAGGACTGAGAAGTTTGTTCTTTCAGTCTGCCATCTGCCATTGCTGCTGCCTTTAGTGCCATTTTCAGCCGCGCCTGGGCCTGTTCGGCTGGAGTCTAAAACCAAAGTGGCTGAAATCAATCTTCTGTATTTTTTAAACTGTGGGGAACACAGACCACAGAAACTAATGTTTTTTCCAGGTTTCATGAATCCTTCAAGCATGCCAGTTGGGGTAGGAAAAAGAAAGTACCGAAACTGGGCCACAGCCTTTAAGACAGCAATGCTCCATTGGCAAATAAAAACACGAATATGTTTAACATATTAATAATAAAACTCAATAAACAAAAGAGAAATGTTTCCCTTTCCAGATCTGGTATGTGAAAGATTGACCTTTTAAAAATAAAAATGGCAGCTTGCACTGTACTGTACAGTACTGGATGTTGGAAATGGAATAAGCAAAAGCAGTAACTCAAACAAAATAAACAGCAACAAGATGAAAAGACTGACATGACAAAAGAAAAAGACCCCCACCCCAAAAGATGAAGAAAATCTTCTGGCAGCAAATATTGCTATTGTATTGCAGGATCAGGTAAGAAGTAACAAAATAATAAGATTTATGTGAACATTATCATGACTAAATGGCAACTCAAAGGCTAAAATAACTATTAACTAATCTTCACTAGACTCATTAAGATTTAAAAAATATTCATGAAAGTGTGATTCTTAAACATCATGGGATCACAAGAATTTAAAAAGTCCTTAATAAAATTTTTTAAGTACTGTACATTTACAAAAGGCATGTACTTGCAGTGTTTGGAAGATGCAATGTTTTATGTGAGACTACAGACAAGCTAGAAATTACCACATTAACCAACCAATTCTTCTGGGCTTCGGGGAATCGCAATAGTCGGAGACACATTTCATGTGCTCAAAATGTATAACTTTATTACTCAAATGTTGTTCTTCACATTGCTGCGTCAGTCAGTTGCTGCCAATTGCTAAATCTTACCATACTCATGCTGCTAGTTAATAAGTGTTGCATTCCAAAGTGCACTTACACTTACTTACATTAATGTTTCCTGCAATAACCTTACTAAGCACAATCATCTGATCTCTCAATACTCCGAAACGACAGTGCTCTGAGTTTCGAAAAACATTACTGTACCTTACACCCCAACCACCAATTTTTTCTTCGAAATTTAGACGATTGACAATAAGGACCTTTCTGGTGATCAAAAAAAAAAAAATGGAAATCTGTTCTTTAAACATGCCTGATCCTTTTAAGTCAGAATATTATTACACAGGTGCAACATTATTTATAGGAACTTTTAAACCAAATGATAATCACTTCAAATACAGTGAATAAATAAAACCAAATAAATTAGGTAATACGCTGTACCATCTCACTGAACCCAGGGATGCTGTCCAAAGTATTGGACCTGCAATAAAGAATAGTAAATGTTTCCAATGAAAGCTTGTTTAATTTGATCTATCTAAAATGTTTTTTTCTTTCTGGGGTTTGATCACTCAGATTTCAGCCTAAAATTTAAGATGAGTTTTGTATTCCAAATGGTTCAGAGGAAACATATTCAGGAACATGTGCAGCATACATGAAGAGTAAAATACAATCATATAGGTTGGTATGCACATACACATGAACAGGCTGATCTTAATACCTTCAACCATTTATTTAATAATTAAAATACTTCAGACTACCTAAGTGATTCTTCTAATTTTTGTAAAGAATAATTACTTGCAGCTTTCATCTTTAAAAAAAAACCCTAGGTACTTTCAAATGCCATTTTATCAACATATTTTCATAGCAAAACAGCAAAATACACACATGCGCATGCACACACATACACACACAGGTATTTACATGGTTCAAAAGTGTGTCTTACTCAGATCGACTTAAGCTGTCGGTCATAGGAAAGACTGACCCTTGTCCTTTCCTTCTGTCAGCAGAAGACCTGAAAATGACAGCCATACAAGTATGCACGGGAACAGTTTGCAATCAAAAAGAAGCATACAAACTGGATAATTACAGTTTTTTATAACCAGCTGTGGTGCAAAAGTACATGATCATGCATATGCAAGCAATGGTGCATGAAGCAGGCACACATTAACACGTTCGTTTATATGCATAAAAAGACAGAAAAAATGTTGCATATCGTCCTAATATGAATGTTAATTGCTTTATCTTTGCATCACACTGTCAATACATCATTCTCTAAACTTTAACAAAATGAAACTAAGTTTCTTCATTATAGTTGATAAATCATTTTTGGGTTTAAATTTTAGAGCTCTTCTGTTGACTTTGCTTGCTTGGTTGTTATTCTTTCTCATCACCACAGTCTATACCCAGCTATCACAACACCGATAAATGCTGAAAAGGGCAAATGACCAGCTGAGGACAGCAAAACAATAGACAGCTCTAATGCTCTGATCCTGTTCCTACCTCCTTGACCTGCTTATGGATCTGGACCCAGAAGATGACCTTCGAGATCTGTCTGGTGAGGAAGACCGCTTTCGACCGGAATAGCGGCTTCGACTGTCAGACCTTGATCTGCGACCTCTGCTGTTTGAACTAGGGACATATTACACAAGACACTGCATTAAACTTGCACCTAAGGTTGGTTTTTTTTTTTTACTGCAGCTAGACCTAGAAAAGCAACATAATTTGGATGAATTCTCACGAAAGTATGAGGAACAATGCCACAAACCAAGTTTCTGACAATGAGACATAATGTAAAGTCACAATAAATTGCAGTAGAGTTTGCTTCATCTTCATAATAATATTCTTCAGCTGTTTTTTACCCCCTTCCTTGGCACAGCAAGCACTCTTTTAGTTTCAAGCATACTGTGATTTCCGTTATACTTTTAGTACAGATTAAGCTCCCATAGAAGGGAATATAATAGGTGTCTAACTCAAGCTTGGTGCGAGACATTCTACTATCACCAGAGACTGATGTTACACTAATGGAACTTGTCTATGATTCCACCTTGTTTGTGAAGACAGTTCTTGAATCAATTCATGCCCTAAGAAAATACTTTTGTTGAAGCCAGACTACGCATGCTTTTTTGTTTAACTCTTTGTACTCATGTTGAAATGTCCTGACAACCATATTCTAATCTTGCAATAATAGCTCACATAATCATTCAATCTGCAGCAGACAATACAATTTTTTGCTTGAAGTAGAAAAAGCAGAAGAAGGGTGCATACCGAGATCTTCTGTTTCTATTCAAAGACCGTGACCTTCGCCTTTCTGGAGACCTTGACCTATGACCTCTTGACCGGGATCTACGACCTCTTTCCACGGATCTTCCTCGCTTGCTGTACCTGTCCTCTGATCTGCTTCTTGACCGAGATCGATGCTTGTGTTTTCGCTTGGACTTCTTGTGTTTACTGGTGCTGCTGTATTTGGTATCACTACTGCTTCCTGACCTATGCCAAAAAAAAAAAAAACCCTCCCGCTTCTTGGTGTACAGCAGACTAAATGACACGCTAAGCTTCCTGATGTGCAGGAGACAAAACAATACACACATCACTATTGCTCCCTGATTTACATCAGACAAATCTTCACAAATTATTTGACATAGCTACTGATATACTGTTTCCTGACCTAGCACCAGACAAAATGTTACACAGTTACTAGTTCCTGACCTACATCAGACAAACTGTCAAAAAGAGATACTGCTTCCTGACCTACATCAAACTCAAACTGTCAAACATTCCTCAGAAAAAATGTGCTCACACACACACACACAATAAATGTAAAGACCCAATTATTTCTAAATTCCTAATAGAAGTTCTCTATAAGCTTATGCTGACAAGAAGACAGGCCATGATAAACACTGAAGTCTACACTGTCACAGAACTACGAATGGTTATTTAGTGGTAGTGACCGCAACATTAACACAACATGCATAATCACTGGCTAGCATATACTGCTAGTAATGTTTAAACTTACACCAGACCTTTAAAAAGACATTCCAGTTAAGTACTGCAGATCGACATACACGATTTATAAACACTCTGGTTTGTACAAAGCAGTAGTGAGTGTGGAGGCTGGTGGCTGATGGTGGTGATGGTTGTGGTAGAATTTTTTTTTGGGGGGTGTTGGCGTGCGTATGTCATAAACATCAGCAAATCTGTCAAAGCATTTTTGTTAGAAATTTTAATATCAGAAGTAAATTTATGCTACTTTTAATTCTTACCTCGACCTTCTCTTCTTCTTTTTCTTAAGCTTACGGCTATATTCTTCATCACTGCTAGAGTAACGACCCATTCTTCACTGTCTTCAACAATACCTCTCGGCTTCAATGACCAATCTGTGGAATTGCTGTTCCCACCTCTTTTAAGACCGTGCTGTTACGGGAAATAAACTAGAACAAAAATTAAGATATTTAAAACTGTAGTCAGTAATAATAGTTTCTTTCAATATTTCATTTATTTGCGGTCTATTGATTTAAACTGTATATTGTTGAGGGAGCTTTCTTTCAATCTTTGAAACTTGTTTAACACTAGTTCGAGTTTCAGTTTAGTCTCACGAATTACTATAATAAAAAGAATAGAATATAACATATTGATATTGAATGGATCCTGCCTTTCCGTGAGGTATTCAACTGATAAAATGAATAGTCATGTAAGCGGTTTGAAAAGTAACTCAATAAGATAATATCTTTTAACATCATAGATATGACAAAGTGTTGATAGAATAAGACATTACTTTTTGTGGTGCAGCATTGCAGCATGTTTAGAGTACAGTCCCCTGTATGCCGTTTACGTAATTCCGGAGTGTACTTAATCGAAAATAAAACTCTATTTAGGAGGAAAGAAACTGTGAATCGATAACTACTTGAAAAAGTAGTTTTATCCAAGACACTTAAATCTCCAGAAACTTGCTCACAGGATGACAGGATTTAATCATTATTGGGATTGACCCATTGACCCACAGTGATCGATTGAATATAAGGATTATCAGAAATTTGAAGATTCATTCTAATATTTAGGGATAAGCCTTACTTGCGCCTCAATCCAAATGGTGATATGATGGAAGAATTATACGGGAATCCCGGTGAAATATTAACATGAGATAATTCTTTAAAAAAAACCCAGAGATTGTGAATTTAACGGATGGAGAATGCAAATGACGGAGTAATAAATTTTACATTCGCCCAGAGACCATCTTCATTTGCAAAACTGAAAAAAAATAAGTTTTGGGGTTACGGTTACCTAAGCGACCGTATTTTTTCTTGCGGAGTCTAAAGTTTGCCACCTGTGAAAGAAGACGCTCGCAAGGGACAGTTTTACACTAGACCTATAGGGATAGCTTTGCGTGTGGGAAATCTACCGACCGCCCCACCCCGCTGTTTTTTTGCAATGCAACCACAATACCTTTTTGGGGGAGGGGGCCTTACCTTGTACTGACTGGGTCTTTTACAATATTAAATACAATTATTTATGTAAGAAATTTGTGCGTGCATGTGCATGTAGTACTTAGAATTCCTTACAGCAAAGATTTCGTGTTGTCAACGTAACACGTTCAAGTCATCTCCAAGAAAACGTCTCATATGGCTAGATAATGTGTACTTGCTCTTCTCTCTTAAAATTTCTGTGCATATGGTACATACTTTGATGGTGCTTTGGAGCTATTTTCTGCACAACAGTGAATTAGTGCAGCATCATTTACAAGCAAGAGGTTTCTATAGCCTGGAACAACCTGGGCTTTTAAAGCATAAAACTACTGATTTTTGCTTAAGCATTACGTCTAATAAAGAACAAAAGCCAAGACGAGATCATATGCTGTTGATGGTATGTGCAGCAAGATGCTATATGGTTACTACTCGGGATGGAAACTGATAGAAAAGCAAAACTGCTGGGTAACAAGTGCAAAGTATTTTTGTGATGAAACCTATTCACACACTAACCTAGCATACAAGTATAAAACCAATTTAATCTTTGTTCTTTCTTGGGGGGTAGGGTAGGGATATTCATTCAGGGGTTCATGAAATCTTCAATTTGACTTTTTACCTGCCCACTGCTTTATCCTTTTTAATTAGTATTTTGCATCGTTTCAGCGAAGAAGTCCCCTGCTACCTGTTAATGATCAGATAGGAATCCACTTACATGGATCCCTCCACTCACAAGGCAACTGCTTTATTGGCAGTTTGTAAATCTTTTAGCAGACATCTATAAACACCATGGGTAAACCATAAAGAATGTGAGGTGTGCATATTTTGGGATGGAAAGAATGGGATAAAGGGGTACATTGATAAACATGACCTAATTTCCTTGCAACTCATCTATAGAGGGAAAACACCTTCAGAAGAAAATACTCGAGTCCAACAATTCTTAAAAATGAAAATCAAACTAGTGCAATCACTCTATACTAGTGCAGTAGCACACCCCACATGGACTTCCCATGGGTCTCAAAAAGAAATGCTGTAATGTAAGATGGGATGACTTGCCACTGGACAAAACAGAAATAAGTCGTGAAGATGTAGTGCAGCATAATACCACAGCAACAGATGTCTCTTCCTTAGTTATCTCCTATAAAATGACGATTAATAGCCCCGCATAAAAAAATAAGAGGCTAGGCTGAATTATTTTCCTAAAAGGATGCTTTTGAGAATGATTGCAAGCCTCTAGCACCAGCTAGGATACCTCAAATATGGCTTTGGGACACCCAGCTGGTTGCAGATGCCAAATGGCTGTGAAATGGGTCAGGTTTGCATGAACAGTCAGTTCCAAATCAAACTGCTGCCGTTTCTTTGAGGATGGAACAGAACAGGCAGCACTGTTGTCTTCAAATAATGTCCTGTGACCAACAGCTGGATTCAAAGATCTAGCTGCCCTAAGGTGGGTATTCCAGCAGTCCCATCCCATCCCCACAGTAAGGACATATGCAAAGCATAATACAGTAAAACGTGCAACATACCACTTTCAAAAAACATCCAAAATCAGGTCTTATAATGAAGGGGTCTCATAAGGGCGGCCTAGTTGCACTGAACCATTAGTACACATAGGTACATTTACTGCGGTGGATGAGGTGAGAAACATATCTGCATGTATGTTATCATGGCAGTCAACTGCAACGTTTTTTTTTCCCCACTGAATGGCACATTAAAATAGTTATTTTTGAATCTCAATAACTGAGATCAAACGTTAGTATGACACAGCTCTCTACCCCTTGCACAGTTTACATTGGATGAAACATTTCAGACATTGACGGGTGAGTCAGCCGAAACAAACGCTTGAACATAACAAATGAAATAAGACTTTCAGGAATAACAAAATCTGATATAATCTATTTGTCCTTCACTGAAATGTTGAAAAGACACGCCAATCGTATAGTCTAAAAAACCATCACTTCCTTCAGTCCGTTAGGGATACAGTTGTAAATGGTTGTAGGATGCAATATTCCCGACTTCTCTTTGCTGCTTGATAGGAGCACTTTCAAACTCTTTTCTAGATTTAAAAGCTTTTTTGCACTTCTCATGAGATTCAGGATCAACATTTAGTGTTTCTAAGTGAACATCTTTCAAAAGCGAGTCTGCTAACCTTTTTTCCGCGCAACCAGGGAAAGTCGTATACTGTACAAAACCGGCCACTTTCGAAAGGTCGTTGGTCAGGTTCAGGAGGGAGTTGTTTATATAGTAAATGGTCTCCATCAAAAATGTTTGGGTGGCATGCTGGAGAATGGCGTATATGGGAAAGTCTCATAAGGGAGATTTTACTGTACCAACTTATGGCACCACTTAACCTTCAAGCATGTAAAATTGTGCTGCTCAAGGGACAAAAGTGTGGTCACTTCCAGCACAACCACACCCAGAACTCCATGGCAACTTACTAGATTTTAAAGATGAAGGCATTTTTCTTTCAATGTTAGTCCTGCCTGGAGACAAAGTCCAGCTAAATAATAAGACTGCTAGAGTTACAAGTCTGTGTGTAGAGTGGTTCCAACATGATCTTGCATGCATGTGCGAGTACAATGACATGGTCTAACTGCCAGTTGCAAACATTTTACAGCTTTGCTCCATTCAATCCTCATAAATATATACCCTAAACACACACTTTAAAACAATTTTTTATTTTTAATCACTGCAAATAGACACTAACAAATGCCCAAAGAAAACTTTTCTATACAGATATGACAGCTGCGAGGATCACTCTCCAGACATCGTGGGTCTCAGCACAGTGTAGCTATTAAGCAGCCCAACTGCCAGGGTTTAAACACCTGTAACATACAGCAGTTTCGCTTTTTAAAACCAATGACAGAATGGATTACATGTTTATACAAATTCCATGCAAGTTCTTACAAACACATAGTGTGTGCACACATGCATGCACATGTGCATGTGTGTGGAAATTCATGCACAAGCACCTGTACCAAAAAAAGCATCTCCAGTCTTTGTGCCTGATTACACATTGCTTTCCATATCATAGACTCTCTGAGAAAATGTGCATGTTAGCTATCACAGTTTGGCTGGTTCAAGTTATCAACAACTAGAGGGAAAAGGGGACAGGAAAAGAGAAAACACAGAAA
>SMGT01011401.1:139855-154804 GCA_004794575.1 Lanistes nyassanus
CCTTGTGTAGTGATGCAGTTTTGTGCAGATGACCTTGATGACTGGGCTCTCGCACACTAGCAGAGGACCATGTACAACTGAGTCAGATGACAGCAGGCCCTGTGTAGTGATGCAGTTTTGTGCAGATGACCTCAATGTCTGGGCTCTCACACCTGCTATACTCCAAAGGATGTGGGGATGTTTTTTAATCAGCTGTACTTCACAGGAATGTGGAAATCACACCTTGTCTTATCACAGTTTTGCTTTTTTAAAGAGTGGTAGTAGTGGCAAGTTAAAAAAAAAGCGAGAAAAAAGGACTTCCAAGGTCCTTCAAGCATTGCATGATGTGTAGATAAAAGAAGCCAACGTTGAGCATACAAATTTCATATTATAATGTCACTGCAGCAAATGTACAAAGGCACGTTAGAGCTGTAAACAATAAGATATCACCAGGTGCACTGAAGCTAGATAAGGTCCATGCTTTACTTGTAAAGTCTACTGTTGTTTTTCTTCTAAGATGCATTCATAAGTTATTTAAACATTTATATACATTCAGAGTTTGATTTGTAGTTGATACACCAGGGTTGTTGGCACTGCCAAGTTACACAATTATGCTCACCATCATACAGCAGCATGAACACACCCACCATGTAAAAAAATAATACAAGTAGACATGTTATCCAGGTATTTTTGTATGTACACAAAGGGTCTTGCAAATACATGTGCAGGCTTATAAACAACCTCTCATTCATTTAACACAGTTAACTTTGAAGTTAAAAAGTATGTGCTATCTTCCCCCACAGTGGAGTTTCATATTCACATGCAAGTAGAATCAGAGTCTGAACTTATTAAAGTGAAAATGACAAGACTTAGACAAGCTGTACAAGAATGTGCACTATAGATTTTACATATGCAGTGGTTGCATTCAAGATTTAACAGATTACATTCATATTACCCTGTAAAAAGACTTTTTGGGATGCCCAGACTTTGTAAACTAAGAACAAAACAGTTTTATTCTTAAAGCAGTCTGTAAATGTTTTTGTTAATCTGCAGTCTGGGTATAATTACTATTTTTTGTGATATGAAGTTTTCTATGGCATAATATCACACTAAAAAAGTAAAATACTAAAACATCTACACTTAAAAAAAGAAGTAATCATCAAAGTTGACCAAAGAGAACTAAACAGTGTGAACAAAGAAGATGGATGTGTTTAAAACAAAAGAAAAATGAATTGTTCAAGAAACCACTGAGAACATTAAATTTTACCAAACCACTACACAAAAGGACATAAAAACTTGTATTTGAAGTACAACATATTCATTGATGAATATCGTAGTATTAAAGTTTTAGTATTTGAGGTGTAATTACACTGTTTTATGGGTGGTTGGTTCTTGGCATTTTACTCCATGTCAGCAGCTTTGGCTGTATCACAAAGTTGACAGTGTGCAGATTAAGATGAGTGCAGATATGATGTAAAAAAAAAAGTTTACAGTAAATTGTAAATGATGGGTCAAAATCGTAATACAAGTTTAAATCTGTAAATATGTATATCTTTTTAAAATGCAAAAATAAGCTCAGAAGTAACAAAAGAAAAATGTTCGAAGGAGGGAACATCTAAATATTGCTCAGAGATGTGGCTCCATGGGGATAAAACAAGATGTTTGACAGTCAGAGGAAAGGACATCAAATCACAATATGGGAGTGGTTCTGCAAAACTAGTGAGAAGTAGGTACGCCCCAAATGTGGGTGTGAGAACAAAATCATTTCCCCCAAGAGGTTCCATATGGTTGATCTGATCAGATAGTAGAATGAACTCTGAGGTCAGAGGACCCCAGTGGGCTGTAACGAAATTGAGACCTGGCGTGTAAGACTAGCGTTGTTTACTTATTAAATTTGTGGGTGAGGGGAGGTTAACCAACCTCCCTGGTCCATGAGTCAGAGACAGCAGACGACAGTATGGTGTCAGCAAGTACAACCGCATCAGCAGTGACCGGAAGGTCAGCTTGGAAACTCAAGATGCCTGTCAACGGTTCATGAGAGAATATGCACGTGATGCTGTTTACAAGGAGGGAGGCACGTGCAGAGGATAGACAATGGGATGTAGAGGGCGTTGGAGGAGGGAGAAATAAAAAAAGGAACTCGAGGATTGGAGGGGGACTAGAAGGATAACCAAGAGGAGAGAGGGAGAAAGACACAGAAGGAGGAAGCTTGCTCGGACTTGCACCCAGACACAGGGCTATGCATGCCTGGCCATGGGACTTAGAAAGTTCTGACCACGAAGACCCAAGGCAGGAGTAGCAGGCAGGAGAATGAGGGGCACAGTGGAGGGTGAGCCACAGGGCTGTCTTCCTCGTGCACCTCTAGGAAAGTAACAGGAAACAGATGGAGAATATCAGGACGTTGCCTGAGCTTCTGGCGGAGCAGCACCTACACCGGCTAGTGGACGTCATTATTGCATCACCCAAACAGAAGGAAACACTGCGGGCATGGATCGCGGCTGGCCGGTGGAAGGTGGTGTTGCTTGAAGTGTTCCTCGAGGTGGCCAGAAAGTACCAGGCAGACGACCCCAACCCCCTCCGCTTGAAGTGTCATTTGATTTTTGAAGAGTGGGAGATATGATCGAAGAGAAATCCACTAGACTATCTAGATTTGTGTTAGTATTGAGAAGTAGTGTTAGATGAATGGCCACGTCTTCGCCTAGTATTTAATTTCTTTAATAAACTTTAGTGTAGTCAAACTATAAAGTGTGCATCCATCTAGAACTGTTACAGGGCTGGCATGAGATTGTGTACATATGAAGAAATAAGAGGATGATAGTTGGCAGAGGGCATGGAGATGGTAAGAGGGCCTCAAAGAGTCAGCTTCGCAGCCCAGTCAACACAAGTTGTCAGGAATGTCAGCATGGCCTGGGACCCTGACAAAGATGTCAACATTCTAGGCAAGAGCACTACTGAAAATCGATGTGATCCAGAACAGAATCTAAGGATTGAGATGCAAGGACACGCAGAGCACCAAAACAATGAGGGATAAAATAAAGTTTTTTTCCAGGCGAACATGCCAGAAAGTTCGGTGGAGAAGACAGAGCTGTGATGTACAAGGTGTGCCATAAGGAGGCGAAAAGGGGTGCCATTAGAGATTTTAAAGCCGTCACTAGCGTCAGTATAAGACGCGACAAAAGGCGGGGTATTTGGAAAGCAGCTGGTTGAAGTTGTTAAGGTGGATGAGACCGTTGATACAGCAGAACCTGTTTTACGACCTTGAAAAAAACTTCCAATACAAGGTTTTAAAAGGGAGGAGTACAGAAGACGCAGGGAGAAGCCCCACTCAGTTTAAAGTTTTAACGCACAGATTTAAAATAAATTCATGAAAAAAATGTCAAAATGATGGTTTCATGCAATGCACACATTTACTGTGGCTGCTGTGGCCTCAGGAAATCCAGGGATAGTCTGTTTCTTTGTTCTTGTTCTGAGACACTCATTCTGAATCTGATGTTGATCAGCTTCAAGTCTCTGTGTCATTCTTTGAATGAAAGTGACTTTCAGGGGAATTTTTTTGTAAAATTTGCTTGTGCTATGATTATGAAGTCTGAAAACGATCCCTGGGAGGTGCAAAAAAGATGAGAATATGCAAAATTGCAGCAGAAATCCTTATAAACACAACTGATTTGAACTTTTGGGGAAAAAAACCCCAGGCAGTGTCTGTCATGCACATTTAAGTGACAGCTTTTGCATCATTGAGAGAGAAAGAACACATTTCAAATCAAAGAATATAAACACAAGCAGAAGTCGTAAAATCCCCACCACATACTTAGCAATATAATTCTGTAAAACTAAGTCTTAAACATTGAAAAGCATACTACAGAAACAAGCAAAGGTCGTAAAATTCAGCAAAGACAAGGTCGTAAACTGGGTAAGGGAGGGGATCATAAAGGGGATGATGTTTATATTGCAGAATGTGTCTCATCACAAGACATGAGGCTGTGGGAAAGAGGTGTAGTCATAAATGGGAGATTCGTAAACCAGAGGTTTTATGTATCAATTTTGGAAATAGTTAGATGAAGACAAAGGTCAAAGGTCAGTTTTGGAAAAGGTGGTTGGATTGATACAGATCAAGGGTAGCAAGGTCTATGATGGTTGAAGTGGTGGGGGTTTTGGGGTTTAACACTATGCCAGCAACAAGGGCTATATCACGATGGTGCAGAATTACATAAAACAGGGGAAAGGAAGAAAGGAGGGTGAAAGAGAGAGGATGGGGAAAGGCAACAGGGTAAAAATGGTGGCTGAGGAAGAAAGGGAGTTGCAGCCATCGATTTCTGGGGCAGTGTGTACGAAAGGTATGGGAAGTTGGTCTCGAAAACCCAGGTTTTAACTTACAAGTTAGCTTCGTAAAGTCTGGTTTAGACCGGAGGGACAGTTGCTGCACATGAAAGGTCTCCCTCATTAACTTTATCAAACGTCGCTGCTAAAGTTGGCAGCAGGGACTCTTTGATATTTATGAAAGGAATTTCCGATACAACAGCTGATTTTATCCAATCGAAAAGTAAAGATGTATTCTCAGCAGTAGAGCACACAGTGAAGAAAATGGCAGACGCGGACTGTGAATCACTGACACATCATTAAAAAGAGGTGCTTTATGGCGAGACAGTGAGGTCTGAATACTGCTGGAACTGGTGGAGGAAGCTAGAGACATCTTGTTTGGGTGGTTCACAAACTGACAAAAAACGAAAAATGATTCACAGACGCTTTGAATGTGACCTCATCATGCAGTGAACTGCAGATAAAGTAAGTCTCAGTCTCCAGCTTTTATGATAAAATGTTTTAGCTTCTAATTCTAGGCATAGTAAACAAGATATTTTTACTATACATAGCATGGAGCGCATTACAATATAAACCAAAAACTCATTTATTTTATTTTGAGAACTTATAAAACAGCAAAAAAGAAAAAAAATCTTATAAAACCACATCCTAGGCTATGCTTTTGCAAAACCCCATTTTAACAAAAAATCTTGTTCACTTATCAAGCTCTTAAACATGTATACACAACACAATTTTTGTCCTTGTGCGGGTGAAAAAGAAATGGTAAAATATATGGTCCAAAGCTGTACATCAACGTAAACTGAAGAACAGTCCAGCAGAGAGGACCAAGAAACAACTTAAAATGCAACCATGTCCTAGACATTGTTAGCAGTGACAAAGCCTCAGTTATTGGCATTAAAGGCTCAGGTAAGCTGTACCAGCAACCATGACTGTGTGCATGCATATAATGTAGATGTGTGTACTGACTGGCCACGTGAGCCTAGGAATACATGTAAAATTTACGATAATTCATTATTCACATACGCACAAGCATACGTACGTTTGTAATCATGTCACCATCATTCATATGCTGACACCCTTGAGCTATGACCAAACAGAATCAAAACAGCTAAGCTGTGAAATATTTTCTGTGCTTGTGCACTTCAGGAATAGATGGACATTTGGTATATATGTACATTGAAAAATGCAGCACTTAGTTTCCTTATGTCACTAATAAGGGATTCATCTTTGTTTGAACCAGGCATTAACTCAATTCGATCTGAACGCTAGGAAACCAGCGTGAAGTATGTAATACGCTTACAAGCATTGCGCCGTTTGACGAGCAGATGCTGTAAAAAGATTTTTTTGACAAAAAATGATTCGTTGGCAAGGGAAGTCACTGGTGTTTTTCTGTACTAGAATAATTTCTCTACAGAGTTCCTTCCCTTAAACAACAAAAATAGACACGTGGCATGTTCTTCTCCCTTGAACACGCCACCTCGTTAGCGGGGGAAATTTGTCTCTCTGCTTCCAAAGCCTTGCTACAGATGATCAGTACTCCAAACTGAAAGCATTATTTCTGGCATCCAGGAAGGGTAAACGGCCAAAACTCTCTGCTGTCCTGACACACCTTCTCTTGAAGAGAGGTGGAAAATCATTTGATGAGACAGTTGTCTTTCTTCAGGAATGTGAGCCACACTCTCAGAGACAGTATTTCTCGGTCAAGATTGCAGTACTTGTTGCAGCAAGCAGAGGATAATGCTGCCAGACAAACTGACAAGATACCCGACTTCCTGTCACAGCCAATTCAGTTTTCTCATGAACTTGGTTAATTTCTTGATGGAATAAGTGCCAGTGCATTGCTGAGTGGTAAATGCTTGTCAGAGGCCAGGTACCTGTGGACTTCTGAAAGATTAAAATGCTTTCAGGCTAAAGCATGGCCGAGGATATGCAGATATGGCACAGATGTGGCACCAGCTGGGTGGTGAATCACTGGAAGAAACTGAAGACAGTGGTGAAGAAGGTGAACAAAAAGAAAAAGCCATTGCAACCAAGCGCTCACCATCCCAACGTAGCTGTTGAGTACAAGAAGTTCCTTCTCTTTTGCCATTTGCTTCTTTATCAATCCTGCAGGAAACCACACAAAAAATCTGACACCGAGGAAAACAGCACAGGTACAGATGCAAGTGCCTCAAAGTCTCCAGAAAACTGTTCCACCCCCAGTTATTTACAAAAAGGCTGAAAAGCCATGTTTGCTTGCTGCTGTTGGGAGAAATGAAGAGGAACTTGCCTGAACAGTTGATGACCTTACAACAAAGGTGTCAAGTGCTCACAGAAGCCTGAAAAGAAACCAGCACAGATCTGAAAATGGCAAATGCTGAGATAGAAAAACTGCAGCACACAAAGATCTGCAGACTTCTAAGGCAGGTTTGTTGGAAGTATCTGAAAAAGACAGAAGGCTTGCCAAATTGCAACAGCGTCTGAACTACTATCAGAAGCAGGGACAAATGAAGGCGTTGGAAAGGCAAAAAGCAAAGGCTGACCAGCTCCAAGCAGACCTAGACAAGGCACACCACCAAGCCAGAAGGCATGAGGCACAACTGAGCGAAAAAAAAGAGGAAACTCCATCTGCAGTTGAATCATGCAACACTGAAACACTGTTTGAAACTTCTTCAGGCCCATGTTAGGAAGTTGAAGCTGCAGATGGACAGTACCAAATGGAGATCAGCCAAAATATCAGCCTGATATCCTGTTGAGGGAGAAGACCTGCCAGTGGTAAGACTAAAGGATGAAAACCGTCATTTCACAAAGGCAGCTGTAGTGTGTGTAATGAAATTTGTTCGAGAAATTGAGGTCCTGGCTCACAAGTGTGGGATGGTGATACAAACTGTTGCTCGACAGCTGTTGGGAGCTCATATACTGGAAAGATATCTGCTATCACAGGGGTCAGTTCTTCATTTCACTGATCAAGCTCACATTGTAAGCCAACCACATGTGACAGAGACCCTTCTCGACTGCAACCGTTGGGATCTGGACAAAGATGGCACAACAAAGAGAGGCAAGAAATATGTTGGCCAACACGTGACAGTAGACAACCAGTTGCTAGCTTCTGGCTTCAGGCCTGTAGCTGCAGAGGACACGGCTACATTAGTGGATGCTGCAGTTAATCTTCTAGAAGAGCTGGCTGAAGTAACATGGAGACAGCCATGAACATTTCATGACAATTTTGCAGAAACTAGCAGGATCAATGACTGATCGAGCCGATGTCATGAAAAGCTTCGACAGAGATTTGGAAAAGGAAAGGAAAATGTTGCTGCAGACAGAAGTAGGGCTACAGATTCTGCACTGTAACATGCACTTTCTCTAAGGCATGAGTGCAGACTGCGAAAAAGTGCTGACAAGAATGGAGTAAGATGGTAAAGGACTGGGCTGCCACAGTACAATATGTTCAAACCGGAACTTCAGCCACAGATACATTTGTCATGCCGCAGACTGTCTGGGACCCTGTGGGGACGAACAAAATGGATGTTGTGAGTACTGGAAGGTGTGCTGTGAGTTTTACTTGAAGGTTTCCAGAATCCCAAGCTTCAGAGCCAATCGGTTCATTGGTTTATTTAAAACAGCAGAAAGTGTTCACTATATCGCCATGACTGCTTTTTTGAGCAAACACATGCCAGCACCAAACAACAAGCTTGTCAGCATCAAAGCAGACAACAGCTGTGATGTCATTGATGCACACATTGTTACTCCTGACCTCCTTGCCTACAGGATCACTGGGCCATACTGGCAACTACTGGGAAGATCTGTTCCATACTTGGAGTTCTATGGCTTTGTGGTGATGATACACCAATTTCTCCAAAAATTGGATACTGATGCCTTTTCTGCTTTTGAGGAGCATAGTGACTAAGAACCTCTCTTTGGCATCAACTACATGCCTGATCAGGAAATTTTCTGCTCCTAACTGGACCTGACGGATGAGCAGCAGCAACGGGTCACTGATGTTCTGCAAGTTATCTGTGCATACAACTTGTAACAATATACATGTTAGTCTGTAGGAACTCGCTGTTAGTTAGCGAGATAAAGTATAGATTAATAGTATACAGTACAGATTAGCAGTACACATTCCATGTAGGTTAGGTTGGAAGTCTGAACTCCACACACAGCAGGACGATCATATTTTAGAAGTCAGATACACTAGCTTGCGTTGTCCAGCACTCAGATAACCCCAAACAGGGACTGCATAACCAAAACATGCATGCCAGTCCTGGCCTCATGCATATACCTTTGAATTATAAGTTGGGGAGAGTGATTTAAGGGGGACACTTCAGAGTTTTGATCTGGAGTCTGGGTTCTGGATATGATTGACTTCAGACAGGGTTAGGGTTAGACTTCATACGATTGATACATTCAGAAGGATGAAGCTTAGAAAGTCTGTAGTTATAGAGAGCTAGGGATTGTAACACATCATCACACCGCTCTGCTTATTTGCTGTTGGACTTTAATAAAATATGAAGATGGAAAAATCTACACGTTTATGTTCAGCGCGGTTGCTGTTTCTACTGTCAATGGCATGATAATGCTACATAGACTAAAGGTGGTGCTGCGATGCCCTTTGGGAGAACAATTATTACAAACTGATAGACAATTATGCGACTTCTTGCCAGGAGGCCGCTACCATGCTGCGAATGACCCTGACATGCACGAGAAAATAAGCATTCTCCCATCACCAACTCGTTTGGAGAGCAGTGCTTCGGTGATTTGGACTTCAGTGTTCAGAAATGCAACACTCTATCATCAGAGCACAGCGAACAAGAAAAGCACTCACAGCTGTTGCATCTGTCTGTTGCTGTCTGTTGAGAAAGCCAAAATGCTCAGGATGAAGCACAATAAGGCAGAACATGATGCTGCTGTTGCCTGGAAGGCCATGCTGGAGAAAAACAACTGGGAAAAGGAGGAGAAAGCAAAAAATATGCAGCAGCAAATAAGAGACAGCATGACCAATCTCCGCAACAATGGGACTTGCACTACCTCCTCTGATGTGGACAACCTCTTTGCATCAAGAGACTACCAAAGATGCCATCCAGAACGAAATTTGATATCACAGGATGGTTATGAATGAAAAATCCCAATGGCTTAAGATCTCTGAGTCAGTCCTCACTCTGGGGATGAACTCAAAAACATTTCTAGGGGAACCCAAAGAAAACATGGAGGGTTGGGCACTTCCACCACTATAGCAAAAAGGTCCCTAGCAAAACCTGAAGCTCTGTACAGCACATGCAAAGTGACCTCGTATGGAACTGCTTGATTGACTGGCCCCGAGTCAGATATATAGGCAATCAGTGATCATGAAGATCCTGAGGATCCAGCGGATGAGTACACCTTTGGGGATTTCCAATTCAACAAAGAAGAAATAGTTGCTGTCTTGGTTGTTCAGAACTACTTCATTGGTGAAGTTGAGAGAAATGAATCTCAACATGTAGCTGTTACGCTGTGAAGGGGTTTTCCCAGCGCTATTGTTGGGAATCTTTTTGTTTCGCTGTATGTTTCTCTGTATAGCAACGTAGCAAACAGTTAGTGGTATAACCGAATCCACTTGTTTCTCGTCGTGGGAAGTTATTGTGCACTTCCACGGCGAGGTCTTTTAGTGGAAGATGTATGTCACCAATTTAGGCTGAATTATGCAAACAGCTGTAACAAGTGGGAAAAGTAAATCAATCCACTAATAAACTACAGCTGAACATTTCCTGACGTAGGGGCATCCAATTTTTGCTGCTGGTTTTCCTCTATGATAGATTTAAAATCACTATTTTTGCAGACGAAATGTTGATTAGGTCATAATTTTGTACCATTCTTTTAAACTTGTTTTATGATGACCGGAAATATGCGACTGCGAGGACACAAGTAAACAAAAATGGCGGCGCCCGGCTACTACAAGGTTGATGTCTAAACCACTGAGCTAAAAGAAAAAGAAAAAGTTGTTCTTCTTTTGCCCATTTGTTTTCGCTAAACTGCCCAGGTCCATCAAACGAATGGGGCGTGTGGTTATAAACAGCTGAGTTGGCTTCGGACATTGGATGATTAAGTTAAACAAGTAGCTGTGCCTTCAACAAATTGGAGTTTGTGTTCTTTATGCCAAAATAACACATCTGAAAAACTGCAGTGCCCTGCAGACAACACAAGAAAAACGCAAGGCTCCAGCTACACCACTCTTGCTGTTAACCTTCAGAGATTAGCTGCTTTGACATGTCCTCTACCTATGCAAATTGAAATTTCAAGGCTTGATGAGGGTTTGGGTATCGAAGGAACATTAGTGAAAAACAGAGCTAAATTCCATCGTACCTGTCGTTACAAATTTAACAATACAGAGCTGAAAAGGAAGGCTGTTTCTGCTTCGAAGCAAGATAGCGCGCAGGCAGATTTAAACGCTACAGATGCAGATTTTGATGAGTCCAGCTTAGCAGCAATACCCCAAAAAATACCAAGAAGACGGAACACCGATGAGGAAGAAAACGTTTGCATTCTCTGTGAGAAAAAGGCTTCTTTGACAGAGCTGAGAAGAGCATCTACATTCAAACTTGATGCAAGATTACGAGAATGTGCAACAAAAATCCAGGACAGCCATCTTCTTGCAAAACTGAGTACTGGCGATGTGATATCAGCAGAAATAAAATATCATCCTGAATGCCTCGTGAAACTGTACAGAAAAGCAGCACAGAGGAAGAAAACATGCAGGGGTCTGTCATGTTACGGATGGTTTTCTGCAGCGCTACAGTTCCTGTATTGATTCATTGTATTCTTTTTAAGATCGTATTACGTCATTTCATTCATTGAAGGGTTGACACGTTAATGACGCATAACATTGTGTAGTCATAGAAGGAAAGACGTCACGCGTTCTTTCATAGAAACGCGTAGATATCAGCTTCGAGGAACCAATGAGAAGAGGGGATTTGTGTTGTTGGGGGAAACAGAAGAAACTTTGGGAGGGAGGTTGAACGCTTCAGGAGTTTTTGGGAAGAGAAGTTACAGAGGTCAGACGTGTGTTGCAAGCTTGCGAATCTTGCCAACGGTTTTTCCTACAGAACTAGACGCGTTGCTATTCCAGAGAGAATATTCTTCGGTCACTGGAAGGAAAGTAGGCCTCGTGTAGCGACAAAACTCATTCGGGAAACATAGCTCGTAAAAAAGGTGACGAGGAACAAAAGGAAATTGTCTTCAACGGTTAGCCGTTAGCTATACATTCTACTACGGAGGCTGTGTCCGTGTAACTACGTAGCAAGCTATCGTACGACAATATTAGTAGTTCATCGCCCGCCGGGGGAAGTTCATTGTTACACTTCCGCAGCGAGTACGTGTCAACCTTTCTAGGTCTTATGAGGGGATCATAAGATAATGTTAGATTCTCAGTGGTGCAAGATCTAACGGACGAGCTATCGATATTCAACACCGTGAATCTGTCATTCATTGGAATAGTCTAATAGTAGACTGAGAGTGTACAGCCAAGCGGACTCCATTCACTTGTGGAAGTGAACCTTTTTCATAGATCAAAAATCTATGAAAAACTGATCGTTACCTTGTGTCAGTTCAGCAAGGTCACCTCAAGGTCCAACGGACTAGCATTACAATACATGGTTCGTAACCAGTGTTCCTGACATCTTTAGACAAGCCCATCTACCAAGTTCTTCTGGCACTGTTCAACTGGTCTCACAGATCACCTTTGACCCTGCTACAGACGTTCACAGATCTGCACTCGTCAGTCGGAACATTTGCTTCTCACTACGAACTGCGTCAGCGTGTCAACTATCATACCGTGTTCGAACTACCTCTGCGGATCATTTCCTGATGTGAACATTTCTTTTTTTTGGATTAACTGTTCTGTTCCGGGTTTTGGATAACACATTTTCCGCAAGTAGCCTGTTACGATAGCACATTGACTCATATGAATTTAATTGTATGCTAGTTGTGTTACTCAGTGTTCAGACAATTGTATCGTGTCTCAAACTGTTGCTATCACACACACACACACACACGCACTGTTACGTATTTGTTCAATTGCACCATTCTTTCCTCTACTTTCATTCTTAATGTTCATAGTTCAATAAATGTGTAAAGTTTTCTGGCCGTGTACCTTTTGGTTGAAAAGGTGAGGGTCTGCACTAGGCGTATGTTTCTCGTGTTTCCTTCCCTAGAATTCTAGCACACCCCACAAAACGTTATAGGGTCCATGGACGAACAGAGAATGCACGGTTTGGCTTTTGGTCAGCTGGTAGAATACATAGATGACGTAAGACAAAGTGATGCAGAAAGTGGGAACTCTGACAAAATGACTGTGTTTAAACTAGCAGAACTAGCATCAGTGTACCAAGAATATCTGCTTTCATTAGGAATCGTAACAGACAAGGTTCACACCACGCGACTGAAAGAAAGAATTCTAGCTTTCTTCCCTGACATGCATGCCTATAGAGAAGGCAGAGACATCCTTCTTGGCTTCAGCTCACAGTTAGGTGGTGCAATGAAAACTGCATATGAAGAGAGCTTTGATGATGAGGCAGTACACCTTGCCAAAGCAGCACGCATAATCAGAAGGGACGTATTCAGTCATGTGAATATGCAAGCTTCATTCAATGGATCCTTTGGCAAATCCTGTCAGTATGACAGTATACCCAAATCACTTTTCATCCTTTTGTCCATGATTCTTCAGGGCACTAGTCAGAATCACAACTGTGCACAAAAGCAGGCAGCCCTTACTCTTTCACAGCTTATTCTGTTTAACTGCACCAAAAACACCAGAGCTAAAAACAGAACCGTATCAACACGCCATTTGAAAGAGAGAGAGACACCTTTACCACTTTTTCTTGGACTGTCTGCGCATGCACAGACAAGGAAACGTGATCTTGTGGACACCCTGCACTCCCTTGGCTTGAGCATTAGCTATTCCCGGGTACTGGAGATTTCAGCAGAATTGGCTCAGAATGTATGTAAGCAGTTTATGGAGGAGAAAGTGGTCTGCCCCTTCAAGCTGAAGGACAGACTGTTCACTACAGCTGCAATTGACAACATTGACCACAATCCAACATCCACCACTTCAAAGGATGCCTTTCATGGCACCTCAATCTCACGGTTTCAGCACCCTACCAAAAATGATGAAGGAACCACACGGCAATTTGAGCGACAACTGGATAGTGGTGTTTGTAAATCTACTCCACCACTCCCAGACTTCTACCAAGAAGTTCCTCCTGCACTCATGAAAATGCCAGTTGAACCACCCACATTCTGCCATTCAAATGAAGCACAGCCTGCTGGAGATGTCAGGTTTAAGGAAGCTGTTGAAAATGAGCATGAGTGGATGAGGTATGTACAGTCTGTTCTTGATGATGATGATCAAACTGCAGAAAATATCTCCTGGGGGGCCTACCATGCATCAACTCAGTCATCAGCAGATTCTGATGTTACACCTGGTATTTCATGTTTGTTGCCTCTCTTTAATGAGCATTCAGCATCGCCAGCGATGATCAAACATGGTATGAACATAATCAGTAACACTGTGGACCATGTGAACCCAGGACAGACTCCAGTCATCGCAATGGACCAGTCACTTTTTGCTATTGGAAAACAGATCCAATGGAAGTGGCCAGCCACACATGGAGAGGAAAAGTTTGTTTTGCTCTTGGGGGGTCTTCACATAGAGATGGCTTTCCTGAAGACACTTGGCCGACTGTTGTCTCACAGTGGGTGGACAGAAATACTGTCAGAGGCCAAGATTGCATCAGCCGGCACTGCAGATTCCTTTCTGAGCATATGTCACATCACAAAGACTCGCTACGCTCATCAGGTGAGTGCGTGTGTATTACACAGCCTCTTGCTAAAGGCCTACACGGAATATGAAGTGTCAGCACGCGAACATGGGCCAGTTCGTTCCCTTGACAACTGGCGTTCTTCAAAGGCTGAAACTTTTCCCATGTTCCTTTTTTGGAATACAGTGCTTCAGCTGCAGGTGACCTTGCTTGTCTTTCTGTCCTCGCTTCGATGTGGCAGTTTTGTTCTTCATGTTCAAAGCCTGAAACAGATTGTTCCATGGTTCTTCACCTTTGATCAGTGCAACTATGCCAGATGGCTTTCTGTTCATATTCATGACTTGGAAAACCTCCAGAGGCTCTCCCCAACAGTGTATGAACAGTTTCTAAATGGGCGTTTTGTGCTTCAGAAGTCTTCACGACATTTCTCCAGACTTGCACTTGATCAGGCTCATGAACAGAATAATGCCATAATCAAGGGTGATGGAGGAGCTTCCCACCGGCCCTTTCAGATGTGGGTGACTTGCGGCAGACACAAAAATCCTCTCTGCTGGAGTGTTTTGGAGACATTATCCAGACCAATAATTCGGTGAATGAGGCTGTTCCGCAGGTCAGCATGATGGTCATTGACCATCATGACATTCAAAGAATATGCCATTCCATTTCTCAATTCGCAGCTATGTCATGTGTCACACCGCATGGATGTTGTGTGGGACATGTACAACAAGAACAGCCTCAAGGCACAGACTAGAAGGGAACGAGGGAAAGGAACAAGAAGAAGAGTTTCTGCGGACACTCTGGTACCTGCGAACTGGTCCAGCTTCCTCAGATGTGACTCCAACAAGACAGAGTTGTTTGCCTTTTTGGCAGAGCACATCGCAGG
>SMGT01011402.1:0-10172 GCA_004794575.1 Lanistes nyassanus
GCTACAAGGCTGGCCACGGTTGGTCGGTTCATCTCGCCTGCCGTCGCTATGTAGGCTCATCGACCGAGGTTCGTGACAGGCTACTTGCCGAATTCTGAGTCACTGCGTAAGAAAAATATGGCCAGGATATCTATAGCTGACAACTAACTAACTAACTAACTAACTAACTAACTAACTAACTAACTAACTAACTAACTAACTAACTAACTAACTAACTAACTAACTAACTAACTAACTCAGTGGTCTGTGCAGCTTGGCGACCTTGTCTGGGACAGTACGGGTACTTTCACTATGTATACTGTACTGGCTTATCACTGTCTGGGACAGTACGGGTACTTTCACTATGTATACTGTACTGGCTTATCACTGGGCTGCCTCACCATGGCGGATATAGATGGTGCATTCTGTACATGAACGTGATCGGGGACTTCGTGATGTGGAGTGAACATGCAGGCGCTGGAGGCTAAAAGTTCACGAGGATTGAAACTTATAGTTTTTGGTCGGCCGTCAAACACAATCTAAGAATCATACGTTTCAGATTTGCATATAATGAAGTAAAAATGTGAGCTTCATTTATTGTTGTTACCAGGAGATTGCGCAAATCTGTTTTTATGGGAGAACTTCAATGTGCATTTAATGAATTTCAAATGTTAACGCATTATGCAAATCTGCCATACATGTTTCTTTCTCGTGTAACTTTTTCCCTTAAAGACGACAAATTAGAATGAAAGCAGAGCTCGCTGGGTTCCATGTTTCCTGTGCTTCTGAAAGTTAATGAAGCTCTGCGGTACTTCAGACAGATTTGTCGCCGTTCTCTGAGACAGTCTGAGCGAGTCGTGCACTGGCTGACCCCAGTCAAGGAACGTTATTCGGGAGGACTCCACAGCTATCTGGTTCTTTATTATTATTTTCTCTTTATAAATGGGATGGCGAAAGCAAATCCAGCAAGTAAGCAGTCCGCGAGATCTTTTGGTTCTTAACAGCGTCTTTGCATTCGTGTCACGTTTGAGCCAGGAAACGCAGCTGGAAAAATGCAGGAGACAACGATCGAACGGCAGCAAGACATGGCACAGCCAAAGAGAAGGGTCACAGGGGACTCGAGACTTGATGCTGCAGACGTACAATCGTCAGTACAACCACACCAGTAGGCGAAGTAAAACCTTTCTGACGCGTCTTCATATTGACGCGATATGCGCTTCTCTCGTACAGGCGTCTGTCGAACCGTCGAAGACAGTTCCAGGCGGAAGTGTCACGATGCGCAATGTTTCGGTAGGGGACGCATCTTGACAAAATTGAAGTCCACACAGTCCTGTTTGCTCCCGGAAAAGGCTAATGCGACAGGTACCGAACGTCTACCTGTCTGCCGCCCACCCTCCCGTGATCCTGCTAGCACATGGAAACTCTTTGTCTCGGATAGGAGTCTGGTCTGGTACAGGGTAGAAAACGTTTGAAAAGTTCGTACTGCGTTATTCTACATTAACACGCGCCTACTTCGGCTGTCACAGTGAAGTGCATGCAATGCTCGTGACTTGTGTGGTTTTCAAACAACAGAGCGATAGTTTTCGTTTTTACGATCGTGCACTGAGCGCCAGTAAATATTATATACTACAGGGCGCAAAGGTTATTGTAATATATTTTCACGATGGGAACACGATCGACGCTGATTCCTGTAAATCCAGCTTGTAATGTTAACCGCCTGTGTTTTTATTTTATTGTAAGCATTTAATGGAGACCGATTTTCCCCATTAGAAGCGCAAGCCGTGACACATATAGTCCACTGGGAAAGAGTTTGCAACATTGATGTGGGGTACGTGATGATGATGTAGTTTTTAGAACTGGATGACCGCACGAACACAAGCGTCCGCTCTGTCCTTGAGTCCAGTAACATGGCGTTTCACAATAACAGGGTCCAGCAGGCAGACGCACGCATGGGCAGACACACCTCGCCAGACCTGTGCAAGCAGACTCGCAAAACAAAGGAAACGATAACAAAGGGAAGATATATGATGCAGGGTTTTTTTTTACGCTTGTCATCGTAAAATATTTTCAGCCACCAGATAACTCCAAAGTTTGGAGAGCACACAAAAAGGGGATGAACTGAAAATGATCTTGCGCTACTGAGTTATACCTTGAAACGATCACAGCTTGACGGTGAGGTAAAACTGTCATAGCTTGATGGTGTGGTAAAAAGGGTCATAGCTTGATGGTGAGGTAAAACTGTCATAGCTTGATGGTGAGGTAAAACTGTCATAGCTTGACGGTGAGGTAAAACTGTCATAGCTTGATGGTGAGGTAAAACGATCATAGGTTGATGGTGAGGTAAAACGGTCATAGCTTGACGGTGAGGTAAAACTGTCATAGCTTGATGGTGAGGTAAAACGATCATAGCTTGATGGTGAGGTAAAACGGTCATAGCTTGATGGTGAGGTAAAACGGTCATAGCTTGATGGTGAGGTAAAGCGGTCATAGCTTGATGGTGAGGTAAAGCGGTCATAGCTTGATGGTGAGGTAAAACGGTCATAGCTTGATGGTCACGTGAAGCGGTCATAGCTTCATGGTGAGGTAAAACGGTCATAGCTTCATGGTCAGTGATGGGTTTTATAAAAAGTCGAAATCCGGTTTTTGGTGTAAAATGGCAGATCATTACGATGCACAATAATTTTCTGGATATAATAAACACATAGTCTTTGTGGGATTCAAAAACTGCAGCCGCAGGAAGAGGCTTGACGTATGTGATACGCACTGGACATCGAAAATGAGATATCCATGTCCTAGAAAGGACCTTTTGAACAGTCCAGCGCGGGAACAATAGAGATAACCTCTCCCTATCTACCCCGCACTCTCTCACATGGGTGGTGCTTCCGCGCATGCATGTATACACATACAAAACACATGCATGTATACACATGCACGCATAGATGCGTGTCGTAAATATATCTGGCTTCTGTTTTGCAGCAGAGTAATCGTATAACGCAATAATTTCATCTGAATGGAAGACATTCCTAATAAAGATTTGTCAAACTAAAATTGCGTAGTACAAGCCGGGTGCTTTTTGTGACGTTAGTACAATTCAAGGACCTGTTACAAAATGGCAGCACGTGTAGTGGTGTAGCTTATTACAAGCTGTTACAAAATGGCAGCACGTGTAGTGGTGTAGCTTATTACAAGCTGTTACAATATGGCAGCACGTGTAGTGGTGTAGCTTATTACATCGTCACAAGCCTACGCACGATGTGGTTCTGTCAGCTGCCACTCGAACGCAAAGGGCAGATAAGCACTACAATCACAGGACAAAAAGGGCAGATAAGCACTACAGACATCACATGCACGAGAAGAGTTGGGTTGGAGATCTTCCAACGGCTCGAACAGTTCTTTCCGCATTTCTCACAGATTTCCTCGTATTTGCCGCTTGAAATTTCCTGACAGTTCTCTCCCCCGCCGAAAGCTATCCTGACAGACAGGGTCATGTTGCTACAAATGCCCCGACTCCGGGCCGTGCGATAAGACTGGGGCCAGACAAACACAGCGACAGCGCAAAAGGCTCAGCGACAGTGCCAGAACAAAACGCGGACGCTTGGAAGTGGCGTATGAAATCGGCAGGAGGGGAGCTCTGTCCTGTGTAATCAGGGACTGCGGATAAAGACGGCATCAGGACTGTGGCACCTTGGTGCTAGAGATTTGACAGAACCATTTCGCCTTCTCTTTGACCCGAGGGGTGGGGTTCGTGTAAGTCGTCTTTAGCTGGGGGGGGGGAGGGGCCTTACGTTTGCCGTCACATCAAACCTTCAGCCTGCGTTGCCTCATGCCTCCCTGGAGAATCAAAGATGGCTGACCGAGGGAGAAGTGCCCTCCCTCGCTCCCCCCCCCTCGCTGTTCTCTCGCTAAGCCACTTCATATTTTCATAAGTGAAAACCACTTAAGTAGATGCTATGACTATTTTTTATGTAATTTTTCATAGAATTCTTGTGATAATGAAAAAAAAGCCCTGAATAACTTTGTAGACAGACTAAATGAAACACCCTACAGGCAATGTCCGGGGACGGTCTAAAGTCGGACGTTGGTAAAGCGTTAGACCATCAGCGGGCATCGCTTTGTCTGCGGGGACACCGTTTTCAGGAAAATAATAACGAAACTCGATTTATCGGACGTAGGTCTGGAAGCAAAACAGCCGCCACCAATCAGTCTGACAGGCGGTGAAAGAAATGAGACGGCGAAAGTGACAGGAGCCAGGGGTGCGCGGGCCTGACAGACGTGCGGGGATCTCTCAGGTAGCGTGCCGTGCGATCCTCATCAGTCAGGCAAAACAGTGGTCTCCGAGTTGCCGCCATTATGCGGCACTAATAGCGCCGGCAGACCGCTCGACGAGAAAAGGAACGGCTCCCTGGCCACGCAGTCCACGACCACCGCAGCTTCCTGTGCCTCCGACTTGTGCCCCGGTGGTAACTGATCTGCCCACACGAAACACGAGCTGGACCCCAAGGAACACTACTAACTTCAGGAACGATAAAAGGAATTCTGCAAATTTTGTGGCGCGTTCTCTTTCTCTCTCTCTCTCACTCTCTCTTTCTCTCTCACAGAAGGAACCGGAGAGCCAGGGAGGGACACCTGGAGGTGCGGAAACGGGAAGACAAGAAGCTGAGGGAGTTGTATCTTGTCTTTCCACCAATCTGTTCTCTAGCCACCAGTCTGTTCTCTAATTTTAGCGAATGCTGGCTGGGACCACCGCAGCTTGAGCAGATCGAGAAAAGACTCTGGCGTTGTTAGACAGCCGGTGAAACGCTGAGTCCTCGGGGGGTGGGGGATAACGGTTCTGGCTCAGCGGTGGTCAGGACACAGGTGAATGTTTTGGCAGGAATTAAACCAATATTGCTCGGCAACAGCGATAAGCAAGCAACACGTATGGCGGCGCCTGATACAACACGAAGGTGAAGAATGTGCTGGGGAGGTGGGAACAGACCGTCAGTGTCTCTGTTATAACTGCAGGGCCCCTCATTAGGGCCACAAGAGGCTTTGCTTTGCTCCAGACTTGTCTTCTTTGGGAAGGAATACAATCCCCTGTTCTGGGTCACATCGATTTTCGTGTCTCCGCCTGTGTTTTAACTAACTGAACTGCACTAATCGTTAGGCAGTGCTCTTGCATCTTCTAATGCACCTGGTCGCACAGGTCTATATTTATTATTAATGGGTTGGCTCATGGTATGTTTGTCTGGGCCACAAGTCGACGTTTATTATTCATGTACTGGCTGACTGTCTGGGCCACAAGTCGATATTTATTATTCATGTACTGGCTGACTGTCTGGGCCACAAGTCGATGTTTATTATTCATGTACGGGCTGACTGTCTGGGCCACAAGTCGATGTTTATTATTCATGTACTGGCTCACTGTCTGAGCCACAAGTCGATGTTTATTATTTTATTTATTTTCTGACTCAGTGTATGTTTGCGTTTGTCTGGGCCACAAGTCGATGTTATTATTTATTTATTTTCTGACTCACCGTATGTTTGCGTTTGTCTGGGCCACAAGTCGATGTTTATTATTCATGTACTGGTTCGCTGTGTGTTTGTCTGGGCCACAAGTCGATGCTTATTATTCATGTACTGGCTCATTGTTCGTTTGTCTGGGCCACAAGTCGATGTTTATTATTCATGTACTGGCTCACTGTCTGAGCCACAAGTCGATGTTTATTATTTATTTATTTTCTGAGTCACTGTATGTTTGCGTTTGTCTGGGCCACAAGTCGATGTTTATTATTTATTTATTTTCTGACTCACTGTATGTTTGCGTTTGTCTGGGCCACAAGTCGATGTTTATTATTCATGTACTGGTTCACTGTGTGTTTGTCTGGGCCACAAGTCGATGCTTATTATTCATGTAATGGCTCATTGTTCGTTTGTCTGGGCCACAAGTCGATGTTTATTATTCATGTATGGCTCATTGTTCGTTTGTCTGGGCCACAAGTCGATGTTTATTATTCATGTATAGCTCACTTTTTGTTTGTCTGGGCCACAAGTCGATGTTTATTATTCATGTACTGGCTCATTGTTCATTTGTCTGGGTCACCAGTAGATTAATTTCATGCCTTGGGGTGTGTGTGGGGTGTGTGTGTGTGGGGGGGGGGGGAAAGAAGGTTTGTACGCTTGTGTTGGGCCATAGGTCGTTATATGAAAGCTTGGGCCACTTTATGCCTACATGTCATGTATGCCTGTATGCCTGCATGCCAGAGGTCACCATGTTTTTTTGTCATTTCGACTGCAGGTGGCAGGATACCTTTCTAGCGCCACTGTGAAATTCTATCGTGGTATCGTGGAAAATGTTGATAGTCTAAGCACTTGTTAAAAAAATCAGCCAGGTATCTCTGGAGGTCTAAGATAAATCTCTCTTATGCTTTGGTTGAAGATGTTAAGATCAACTGCCAAAAGCAGGAGGTGACTAACACAGACTTGATGACTGGGTAAGCGTTTAAATCTAGAAGACTTCTCCTTTTCCCAGTTATTTTTCGATAAGAACCTGGGTGTGCATTCCTGACTAAAACATTTCCAAAGAAAATCAACAGAGATCTTAAAAACTCTCGCAGCACTTGTCCGAAAGAAAGATTAAAAGAATATTAGCCGTATGAATGAATACAAAAATGCCAGAAAGAAACGAATAGCTAATTTGAGATGCAGCCCCGGGACAACCTGTAGACATTAAAAGAGAGGGGTGGGGGTGGGGCAAAATGAAACAGTTAACAGCCTTTAGTCACGTGTCAAAGCTATATGGCAGTGGGTTCCTACCTACAGAAAGATGTGAAAGATGACAGGAAGAAAAAACAAGTCAAGAAAAATTACCTTCAGTCAAAATATACACCGGGGTACTTGTCCTCGGAAGAAGATAACCGTTATGCCATCAGCATACGAATCTCCAGCTTTTCAAAATCCAAAAACAAAAACTGAGCTACTTCAGCGCTAACATTAATTTAAATCTTGGTTTTTATCGATAAAAGCACTTCTGTAGAGCACGCGCCCACAAATGAGCCATTAAAAAAAAGTGTACTTTGCAAAATTCTCAAAAAGCTTTCACGATAGCGATGTACTTTCCCGCTGAGCCTTCTTCAGAAAGGAGGTCATTGCCATATCTTTAAAATTGAACTGATAAGATAAGTTATCGTTAAACATGCTGTACACCTTGTGGGTTATCTTAGTAGCTGATCAGGTTAAAGTGCAGCGACTATAAATAGCTCAGTGAACCAGCGGGGTCCGTATAGAACGGAGATAGGAAAAAGATGCGGTAAACACCGCTTCTCTAAACTTGCTGCAGGCTGGAGATTTCTGGAGTTTTATTAGATTTCAAGAACCTGTAGCCTCAACAGTTCGCGATGTCCAGGTGCACCTAAAGATAATGTGTCAGACGTGTTCGTTGAAGACGTTTGCAAGAATGTCGATGAGTCTTTGTTCTACGTCACGAGTTTAACGAAGGCTTTAGTACTTACATTCTGGCACCTAGGCCACTGACCTTTGTGTACTAGTGCATTGAGATTTCTCTCCCCCTTTCTCTGATGAGATTATGACCAGCCCAGTGACCCTAAAAATGATCAATTCACACAAACCTAAGCACTAATTACTGCCCCTTTCTATGTTCAGTATCTGGTTTCCGAAGGGCAGGTCTCTGTTATGTCTATGTCACATGGGCAGTTGAAAACGGTTCGATAAGCCTGTGTGGCAAACAATCGCTTTGAGAAAACCGTCCGGTAAACTGTCTTCCGCAACTGTTTATGAGTTGTCATGGCGCACTGGCAAACAGTTCGGGAAAACGGTTTTATCAAAACACACCTTGAGCGCGAATAGTCAGTGTCCCTTCTACGCCAGCGTACACTGTAAACAAGAAGTTTTCAAGTTAGAACACTTATTTTGCTACCGAAACAGAACAAATTTTATATTGATCTAGAACGCTTTGGATGTATTGGTGCTAAACTGGTGTAAAAAGAGTTCTTGTCTGTGTTCTTAAAAGTGCTGAAATGACCGGAAAATGTAAAAATGGTGTTTTTATAATCCTCCAAATGTGTGCCAGCACCAACCGTTCAGTCAAGTTCAGTTCACACAGTCAAGTAGAAGCATGCTAAGACGTGTTTTACACCTGCTGTAACACGTTTTACATCTAATTAGTAGCAAAAATATTTAGAGTGTATAATGGCAGACCCATCGATACGGCTGCAGACCAAGTAAAGCTTATGCTGGGATTTTCAATGTATTTAATAAAGAACAGAACCAGAAAAAGAGAAGACGAAAGCTAAATTTTAAAAATAGTAGACAAGCGAGAAGACATCTCTACCAAAAACGACAGAAGAAAAATAACTGACGTATTTCGGGAATCATCCTGACGGCTTTCAAAGTCTCACCTCTTACCATCATCCCACGAGGGCTAAACACATCTGGGTGTTGAACTAAAACTATTTATTGTTCGTAACAAAGCATGCCTGCTTTTTTTTTAAACACAAAGAAATGTTTACACTTCAGGGATTCTTAAATTATATATGCAAATACAAGCAAAACTTCATTCGTATAGGGTACCAAGTACGTTGAAGCAAGAGTTGAATTCAGAATCCTGCTGAGGTTTAGATGATGAGGACAGACTTCGAACTGCTGCAGGCCTCTCGCTAGGGGTAACATAAACACACACACATGTATATGTATATATAGGGCGTTTGGCAGAAAAGCTCACTGCAAAAATATGTAAGAATCCATAGATCCTGGAAACAAATTTCGCTGTTGCATTGAAACTTTAGGCACAACTATGTTCTTAGAATAGCAAGCATCGACATGTGGAGAGAAGCGGGCTGCTCATCTTCACGCTGTTTTCCAAAACTGTTGGGCCAAAATAGACCAGGCTCTAAAAGGAAAACTGGAAAAAAACCTTTACCAACCCCTTTTGCTACACTGGCAGTCGGGTATGTCATGCGGCGAACAGGGAACAGCCTCGTTTTGGAACTGTTTTATGTCACACGGCGAACAGGAAACAGCCTCGTTTTCGAACGGTTTTAATCAAAAATGTTTTTGTCAAACAACGCGTGACATGATCTTTAGACACTGAAATATTAAAACTAATGCTAGTTGGTTCGTGAGTGACCTTTGGAAAATAGTCTCTTGGAGCCTGCTTATTAACGCGCATGGGTTGTTCCGAGACAGCGTCGCATCCCATTCAGACAGCATCACGTGGCCCTGTCGTGACTGTGCAGGTCAGAGGGCGAGAAGCTTCAGTCAAAAAAAAAAAAAAAAAAGGGGGGGGGGGAACTTGAAGGCACCTCATCCATTCACGGCCACAGTTCGCAGCGGACACAGCAAAGAAAACATGGCGTTCTTCCTGGGCGAGCCTCTGGCAAAACATTTAGTAGCTGAGCCAAATAGCTTGAAAGAAAGAAAGAAAGAAAGAAAGAAAGAAAGAAAGAAAGAAAGAAAGAAAATACAGTCCAAGGTAAGTCTGGAGTAGGATCATGGTGTACTGGCGGCCCGGTGTGAACACCACTCCCCTTTCGGCAGGGTTCAGTTTGTAACTGATGCACTTCTGCAGCTTGTCGTTAGTGGGTCGTGTCAGGTGTCCCTGCTGTTTGTCACGCGACATCAAGGTCGTGTCCCTGAAAACACGTTCGACCTCTGAGGTCCCGAAGTCCCCACACGCCGGCCTCCATTTCCTCTGCCGTCGCTTTCCAGCCGCCGAACTCGAGCTGCCCACTGTTGGCCCTGTTGGCCCAGCGTTGGTCCGCTGCTGGTCTGTGCTTTCTCTCTCTCTCCCCCCACCTCTCCTCTCGTTGTTCGTCTGCCGTGTGGCTGCAGGCCCCAGACATTTGGTGTCCTCCATCACTGCCAAATCACGGCGCACCAGCTTGGATAATCAACGCCTCGGTCTCCAGAGGTGACTGCCACAAAAACTCTCGTGCCACGTCTACGGGCAAAAAGCTAGGGGGAGAGAACCCCTGCAGAGGTGTCAATGCCTGCATTTCGAGCCTCTCCAGCCGGGCCGTCCATGCCGTTAGCTCATCCGCATATACTGTGATGTGACGCTCCACCTCTCGTGCCGCGACACCACAGGGTACAGTGATCTTGAGATCCTCACTGGGAGAACCGCAGACGACAGCTGACAGCAGTACGAGGGACATTTAAAAAAAGCCCTGTGTGTGTGTTTGGAAGGGGGGGGGGGG
>SMGT01011402.1:20178-31126 GCA_004794575.1 Lanistes nyassanus
CCTCCCCTTTCTCTACCTTCTTTCTCTTTCCTCCTCTCCTTCAAAACTCTCCCCTAAACATCATATCACTACCCGCCATTTGTTTTCTTTGTTTTGTTTATTTTGATTGACATGGAGACCACTCATGAGCTTTCAGCTCCTTGTGTCGCCACTGATACAAAATATTTGATTTAATGGCACTTCTTCATAAAATAAAAAAAAAGTTGCAGAAGAGAGAAAGAAAGAAAGAAAGAGAGAGAGAGAGAGAGAAAGAGAGAGAAAGAGAGAAAGAGAGAGAACGAGAGAGAGAAAAAGAGAGAAAGAGAGAGAAAGAGAGAGAAAGAGAAACAGAGAGAGAGAAAGAAAGAAAGAAAGAAAGAAAGAAAGAAAGAAAGAAAGAAAGAAAGAAAGAAAGAAAGAAAGAAAGAAAGAAACTACTCAAGAACGAGCGGAACCTGTACGTCACTATATCATGGAGGAAGAAAATTAAGGGCCTGTGCAGACTCATAAAACAGATTCAGTCTGGTTGCTTCTGCTGTTGAGCATTGTTTTGCTTGGTCTGCATTGTGTCGACTGTCGGATTCCTCCTCCTCCCCCCCCCATCCCCATTGCCTTCATTATTTCTTGGGGGAGTGGTGTATGGACTGGCTCTGCTATCACGGTACAAATTGGAGATAAAATGTAGCGGACAGGCGCACAGTTGTCACTAACTCCTTTGAACAGGCTGATCAACCGACCAGCCAACAGCAAGCCAGGAAGCCACACAGACGAACAGACGGACAGATGGCCGCACATTAATAGCCTTAACATCAATTTGTATCATCATTTTGTAGCATAACACGCTGAAGTACAGAAAATCACACAGAACAAAGTACAAAAGGGGTTCGTTGTCATTGTACGAAATGCTGCTGACATCGTCACGATATAAACTTTCATTCAAATATAGACACAAATATCGATACAGACTTCGTTGTGTATCTTGGAGTAGTCTCCGGGAAGAACAAAGGGAAGTAATCCTTTTATGCAGGATACTTTCTAAAGGAAATGACCCATTAGGAGCGCGACATTAAACAAGCGAGGCACGGTCTGAAGAGCAGACGTCAAACTGCGGTCATTGCCAACATTAAAACGGCCTATGGGAGATTACTTGTCTTTTTCCTTACGTGAATTCGTTCGGCAAGATTTCAGCATAAAATTGCTGCAGCTGATGGGAAAGAATTTTAAGAGAACAAAAACTTTAAAGCTTTCTCTTGCAGCCTTCATTCACGGTAGACAAGGGAGTCTACTCTGAACTCTTTGAAACAGGAATTACTGTCGGAATAACTCTAGTTTGAACCCTGTGGGACCGAGACTACGTCCGGAGCACTTTCAAAATGCATCTCGCATTTCATCTCATTCAAATAGTCTAGTCGTTCACTGGCTCGCTAACTCACTCGCTCACTCACCTAACCCTAAATTCCAGCAAAGTTCACGACGCTGTCATACCCTCAATTCGATGTGTTCAGCATACGTGTAACACTGCACAATATTGAGCTAACTGGATACTTGTTACCAAAACTGTACACTCTTCCTAAGTCTACAGTGGCTTGAGGTAGTAAAATCTGCGAACTTCTTCACTGGACGATCACTTGCGTAGTTAGTGTTAGATTGATACCATGCGTTCATACTATTTTAAAGAATGTAAACAATATTGTCAACACTTTTCAAGTACTTGTAGACGAGTAAGTGTGTAGTTTCGAAAACTTAGGGACAAGTTCAGCTAGTCTTAACTTTCTTCAAAGTGCTGTCTTGCAAGGATTTATCAAACCAGTCACTGCTCAACAGAAGGAGCTTAGGTGTGCTGTGTCTGTCCACAAGACGTATCCTGAGGAGGGGGGATGTTTGTTGCTAATTGTCCAACCTCAAACTATGTGCATATCAGGACGGTGTTGCTTAGACAAAGATACGTGCTGCCACACGTGGGACTGATGGCGCAACACGGGCCTCACTCCCACCCAGTCACATTATACTGACACCGGGCCAACCAGTCCTAGTACTGTTCCCTGTAGTGCCAGGCGTCTGGCAGGGCAGCTACTAGATTGCCAATTTTTAAGTCTTAGGTATGACTCGGTCGGGATGCGAACCACCAACCTCCCGGCTCGGAACCGGACGCCTTAATCACTAGACCCCCGAGGCGGTCGATCCTGAGGAGGAATATAATGTAGCACGCTCAGTGCCAACACAGTAACTGATAAAATCAGCAACAAGTATTTGTTGACACCGTTCGGCGTGTCTTGCTGACAAAACGTTCCAGTTCTCAGGGTCTTGAGAGGAGTTGGGGGTAGGGCTGGGGGTAATTTATTTCATCTGTGGTGTCTGCGATTCCCCTAAGCTTACTATGATTCTGATCTCAACCACATTTGGAAGCAGAAGCAGTTGTTGTAACTCACGGCAGTCAGAGCGTACCGAGGTAAAACATTTTTTTGGCATACTATAATTAAGTCGTTTCTCGTCTTTTTTTTCAGGGGTAGGATATGCTGTTGACAACTGCAAGTGATTGAAAAAAAAAGATTTTGGATATGTAGGTCAAAAGGGAGAGTACTTGGAATACAATACTGGAAGAGCATGCTGGAATGCTTTTCCTGACAGAGTCGCTGTCAGGTTTGTTCAAGCAGTTGCCCCATTGTGTGAAGCTGGCTTTCCACGATAGCCCTCGTGCACTGCAGTGAATGCGTCAGCAGCAAACAGGCGCTGTCGTCACTCTCCGACATTCAATTTGCAATAGCTGAGTGACGCGTCACCCCGCCGACAGTTTGGTATTGTGCAATAATGTCGGCAGTTTGAGCAAAGCCAGCGAGGAAAAAATAACAAGCAGCAACTCAAGCTAACAACTATTAACACGAGTTCTAGCTCATTGTCTCCGCCTCTTGACAACTGTGCACCCACAGCTCCCGCTCCGCGCGCGAACTCCATTACGCATGCGTAGAAAACAATGGCGGGCGTCACTGACGTGCAGCATACGTAATCAGCGTTTGAGTTTCCCTCGCATTTTGCCGGCCATCGTTGTTTGCGCGTCATGCTCTCAGGTCGTATGGTTTGGTGTGTCTGACAATTATTTACCCTCGCTGTCTCTTCTTCCGGGCGGATAATGAGTTTTCAGGAAAATTATTTCCACTAATCATCTTTGCGTCGTTAATCACATCGCCTTCATTGTTCTCGGTCTTCAGATGTCGCTGTGTGGTCACTGCTGGTCCAGACTTGCGCATGCGTGCCGGCGGAAAGCAGGCGACCAGGGGTGAATGAGAAATGGCCAGCCTTATAATCAAATGCCAAAGCAAACGACTCAGTTCGACATTGCCAGCCTTACAATCAAGTCCCAAAACAAAAGAATCGCTTTGGCGGCTGTCTTTGCAGAATTATATTTGTCCCCCAGACAAAACCTCTCAGCATGGGATGGAAGTGGGAGGGGTGCTGAGCCCCGCAGATGGCCATTGTCCACGTATAATGGTCACTGGAGGCCGGGGGAGATTGCCTTGCTTCAGGGCTGCCAAATGTCAGTGAGATGTGCTTCAATGAGCATCCAAAGGGCTAGAGATGTGCGAAGGTACAGCTATCCATACGACTCTAGCATCTACCTCTGTGGATACGCGACTGTCACGTGCACGATCACAGAAGTGATCTGACACGGGATAGCAATGAAGACAAGTAAAATCAAAAGATTGGCTCAAGCTTGACAATGTTGAAGCCTTTAGGAGCCTTGACAGAGAATTATCTGTCAGGAGACTTTGAAATCCCAATGAGCGAGAGAGCCACTCCGGCCGAGGTTTGTGATTGGCTATAAGGCTTCAAGGTCTTACCTTTCCTCGCAAGCCTTGCCAGTTGCCTTTAACGTCTGCCAGAGACGGCTCCTACAGAAGTAAACAGACGGAAGTCCGTCGAATTGTCCCGCCATTGGCGACCCAGCTAATTACGCTTGGCTTTCCCCGTGGGATGAAAATATTTTGTTATTCACCTCCGAGGCTTGAGGAAGCGGATGGCGAGTGGTTGGACCACAGTCTTCCGAACCCTAAGGCGCGGCCACAGGCTGGTTCGGTACCCGTGCACCGCAGCATGCGTACCCCAGTTCCTCCAGCTGGAAATGAGTTCATGACCCATCGGTCAGAGAAGGTAAGGCTACGAGGGCCAGGAAATGAGCACCATCTCGAACACCAGCAGCCCCCTATACCTAAAAATATCATGGGGAATTTTTTCTCCATTAGCCTGACCCAGTGAGTATCGCCATGTTGATCTGTGATTGCTAGCGTGTGTCAATCCGACAGGGACAGTCTCTGGTGCCTAACTGGGCTGTGACGGCTGATGGGAATGTTAGACTCTCTGGGCTAGTCATACGCCGACCTCTAAGAGTGGCATATTTCGTTGGGATATCTTAATCTGCATGGATTATCTTGTAAACATTCTGTGCTGCTATGTACACTTGAGTGGATAAAGTAGCTGTCATTTAGATATATTTCGATATATATATATTCCGATATATATTTCACTGTAATGCACAGCTGTTAGTGCTATGTACAGCTGCATGACTGTATTATACAGCTGGTGCCGCTTGATTTGACTATAATACACTAAGTGTCAGAAGTACTAAATCTGCGCCTCCTGAGACCCCATCCACCCACCAGCAGACCGAAACAACTGCTGAAAAGTTGTGCAGGTCAAAAACTTTGTTGGGTCTCTCTTTTGTTTCTTTTTATTTCTTTGTGTACTCGCCAATTTTTATGTCCATCTCTCCCCAGGCTTTTTATCTCGTGAAGCGCCTATGGCCGACGTAAATAACACACAAAATGAAAGTTATGATCAGCTTCCATTGGATGAAGCAAAGTTTCCAGAGAACATTAGGGAATAATTTAAGGTCGCATACATAAGCACGTGCAGGAACATCTGCCCGTCCAGGGCCCGCGCAGCCACATCTTTGAATTGCCGCGGCCCTCGTGGAGACAGACAATGAAATTTGCAGCGGTTGGCCTGATGCTATTAAGGTGCTCTGTGGCGCGTGGACCCCGCTGGAGCAAGTCTTTGACATATTTGTGGGCGCAGCGTCCTGCAGTAGGAGCACAGAAACACAAGCTAAACAAACAAACAAACAAACAAACAAACAAACAAACAGACAGACAGACAAACAGGCAGGCAGGCAGGCAGGCATTGTGGACGAAAGAAAAAAAAATAAATAAAAGGACAAATTGAACTATCATTTGACTTAATAGAAAGTTTTAAATAAAAGGAGATAGTTGCCGTATTAAGTTTCCCATTTACTTCCTCCTTGTAATCTGGTTCTTGTTTCTAGTTTGCTGCTTTAATAATTTCGTGTCTGAAGAAGAAAACAAACAGGCAGGCAGGCAGGCAGGCATTGTGGACGAAAGAAAAAAAAAATAAATAAAAGGACAAATTGAACTATCATTTGACTTAATAGAAAGTTTTAAATAAAAGGAGATAGTTGCCGTATTAAGTTTCCCATTTACTTCCTCCTTGTAATCTGGTTCTTGTTTCTAGTTTGCTGCTTTAATAATTTCGTGTCTGAAGAAGAAAACAATGGAGGCTTAATATTTGCAGCGGAATTCTCACGCCCCTGCCAGCACCCCACTCACAAGCGGTCAGTCACTGTTTTTACCAGGTTCCATTTCAGCCAGCCATTTGCCAGCGTAACGCTTTTCATTTGGCGCGCCCTGACGGAGCATTACTGTAATAGGTGCCCGCGCCCAGCGCGTGTTTCTTGAGCAAATACACCAATCATTTGCTCCGCGGTTACAGCAGCCGGGCGCGTGAAAAGAGTCCAGCTCATCCTGCCGCCTGCCCAGCCAGGCACCAGCTCATTGATAGGCATGAGGCGTCTTTGATCTTCAATGACATTCTCTGCCAGAGTTCTGAGCCTTGACCTACTCGATGCCGTGTGTTCGGGCTGTTGAAGGAATTGTCGGATCAAGTGCTTTCCCTCCTCTCGAGGACCAGTTGAACTCTGCACAAGTGTGAAGTTGCTGGAGGGGGTGGGGTGCGACGTGAAAACAGATACTGGCGGCGTGACAGCGTGAGTGTGCTGAAAGGCAGTGGCAATATTATTTTTGATATCTTGACAGGCACTCTTCCTCGCATAGCATCACACCCCCCATCCCCTTCAGCGCCTTTCTGCTTTGAAGTTGTAGTACTTCACGCTTTGGTTCCCAGTGCGACGCGATCCCAGCATCCCTTGTTTGCTGTCCTCCCCCGCTGCCTGTTCCACCTGAAGGCGTTTACACGAACTGAATGTTGTCCTACATCGATACTGCATCATCATCTCGTTACCTAGGCAACTTAGATGACAACATTAATTTTCGGATTTTCCTTTGGTTTTCAATGGTTTAAAATGTTCGGGGATTTTTGTGAAATTACGAAGGATCAGGTGCAAACTTACCGGTACTCGGATCACGGTCCTGATTAGGTGTGGGGTTAAGTTTATTGGAATAATGAAGTCCCTAAGGGATATCAGTTTCTGAATGAGCTGGGCGATGGGGTAAATGTGCTAGCTGCTCAAAGCTGTCCTCTCTGTCGCCGTAGTGCAGGTAACTGGAGGGCTTTGTATGCAGTACCAGCTGCCCAGTTGGGGGGGGGGGAATCCTGCACAGCACACCTGAGCGGAGTGCCAGAAGCGTGTAATAGTGTTTACACCTGAGATAAATACAGGCTTCGTTGCACCTCCCAAAGGACCGGCTTTGTTCCTGGCTACAGGTGGCGCTCTGCTAGCAGCTGGCCCGTCTGTCAGTCACAGATGAGAAACCAGCACCCAGATAAGACGACTCTTCCCCAACTCTTCCCACTGGCAGTCATAGGGCCAAAGGCGCCATTCTGTCTATCCCATAATAGCAGGCAAGGCCGCACCAAGGTAAGGCGAACCGTTGACTGAGGTAGAGAGAACGCCTTCCTTATGTTTTGTTTGTGTGCAGCCATCTTACTATAAAGTATCCCTATTGTCCGCAAGCGACGAAAACTGTTCAGTCGTCTGTAGTGAAAGACGATTTTATTTTGACATCATGCTTTGGGTACAGAGCAGCAGTCCTCTGATCTGCTACTGAATAGCTAGGGAAGTCTCCGGCTGGGAGCTGGAAACCGCATGCTATCGTTCTTCAGCACGCTCACATACAGACATACATGTTCATGACACACCTGAGGTATGACACGAGTTAATACTCAAGTTCCGGCGGGAGCCTCGTTTTGATGTGGGATTCAGCCGATTAAGGTCCCCATCACATCCGGAGGACTAGATAGCAACGCCATCTATATCAGCGGGGCTTTTGATAGGGGAGAGCACCCAGATATCTTCGTCCCTTCCCTCTATTCCGATAAAGTGAAAGAGACGAGTGAGGACAAACATAGATGTAAACGTTTCTCCCATCGTGCTTCATGCAGTGACCCCGCCACTGCCCAGGTGACCTTCTGGCAGTTTAGGGTTTGGCGGGCGGTGGGAGCGAGGGTGGAATTTGTCAAGTGTAGCAGAAGATTGGAATTGGCTAAGGTTGTAGCAGCAGGCGGGGTGGGGGGTGGGGGGGTGCTACACGTTCCGTATCAATGTACCTTCCTAGCTGAAAGAGAGGTTTTATTTCTTTTATTGCACTGGAACTCGGGTAAAAGGCTTTTCTCTTAATGAAAAGAATAATTTTTAAAGAGGTTTTAAGAGGTTTTTAGTCACTCTAATTATAATGAATTTTTTGTCTACATATCTTCTGGGTGAAGAGAGGCTTATGCACCAGTCAGATAAAGCCGCCCTGCAATGTCCGTTTTCATGCACAATGGCTAGTGTCTGTGTGTCGCATTCTGTTTTTTTTTCAACCCATAATGTGAGAAACACGACAACGGAAATACAACGGACACATCTGTATCTGAAAATGTGCTGTTTTCCATGACTTAACAAGTAGACAATCACACAGCCATTTCATTCACTGCCTGCACAAGCGTCGGTATAACTTGTCGTTGTTAGAAGTGATAGGTATTAAAAAAATCATCTGTGAAAAGAGAAGTTACCAGATTTCTGCATAAACCAGAACATTGTCAAGAAAACGCAGTTTGTCTTTGGCGTCTGGAAGGCCCGATACACAGCAAGAGATTCCTGATAGGGTTACGACCTATGGCTGTAACTCGTGACTATCACACAGTCTGCAATGCAGAAAGGGTGGATCAGGCGCCAAGTTCCAACACAAGAGGCAGTTTATAGGATAGTCTGTAAGTAGTCTTCATCCATAGTCACGACCCTCAGCCCAGGAAAGAAAGTGCCTGTCTGTGTGAAGAGATTGTGACGTGGGCCTTAAAGGAAACAGTACAATGTGATAGAGCGCAGGGTGCGAAGTGCATCGGAAACTTAAATTCCCCGGACATTTCATCTGTCAAAGGACAAACTTTTTAATGACAGTGGACACCAGCTATCAAATAAAGACCATGGACACTGCACCCTTCAAGAGGAAATAATAATAAACATATGAATGTCGTCTATCTGCCTTTCGCTGAATTAATATGGTGTTGAAACCCCGTGTAATATTCTTACTGGATTTTGCATGTTACGTCTGGTCTTCCGTAATATTCTGAATAGCCTGTGTTTATTTCTCGACGTGCATTTATTTCTCGACAGCCGGCAGACTGAATTATTTTCCCAACTGGATTAGGGTAGATGAGATTACCAGGCAACGGAAGCGCTTTGGAAATATCTCTTTTTATAGCTACAACGAGCGTATTTCACTGTTGTGGTGCATAGCTGAATGATAAGTGTAGATTTACAAGATGAAAACTAGGTGGTTTTTATTCCCCACCCCCTAAGTTTTGGAAAAATTTGTTCGTGGTGGGATTATGGAACTGGGTGGAGGTGGTATTAGAGTACAGGTAGGACTCGTTTCCATTACCAAAAACAGCAGGTACGTTATCTGATAGTACTGTACTAGTGTACTAACTGCTACCACTTGCGTCTCTGCTGGTTGGCTGAATCAGCAGCTGGTTCAGTTGTCTGGTCGTTCGAACCTCGTGGTGCCAGCCACTGGCCAATTGTTTAAACCCCAAATAATATTATTTAGCAACCTTTTCGACCTGGTTTTTGTCGTGTCAGGAGAACGGCAACAGCATTCACATGCCAAAAGGACTAGCCAAGACCTTAAAAAGACGACAGAAATTTAGATTATTGGCCGACATCGCCTGCATGTTGCATGTGTGCAGCCTGCCACGTCATTCCGTTCATTGCAAGCGAACGTAGTTCTGACCTTTGCGGTAGCTACTAACTTCCAGGTTACGGACGTACGCGCTCAATAGTCTTTCCCTATGCTGGTACGCAAAGGTCCTTGAAACGCGAATTACCGGAAGTGACGTACCGGAGAAAGTCCAACCTTCAAGTAATGTTGTTATCCGCTGGGTGCGATGCTTTCGAGAGCCCGTTAGGCACGACTCGATCTCTGGCCTGCATTGATCTGAAGCCAGCCGTCACTTGAACGCGACAGAAATTACACCCGAACATAAAATCTTCATCAATACTCGTGCGAGACCCGTGTACACGAGAGACAGGGCTCTAGGCGAAGACGCGTGGCTATTGACAGAACAAGCATTCACCGCCTTTACCAAGACGGACACAGGAGTCCGAGAGGGCAGACGCGCTTGGACTGAAACCCAGAGGGACCAGTGAGGGCAGTGGTAAGGATGTGCCGGCAGGCAAACAGTCCCTGCTAACAGCTGGATTTTAACTGGGAACAGTCAAGCTTTTCGCACCTTGTCGACGATTCTTACTTTGAATATTTTGCTGGAGTTTTCTTCCGGACTGACACCAGCGATAGAGAAAGAGAAAAGTCACCCACCCCTCCTCTTGCACTCCTCCCCTAACACACGCGCACGTGAGCTACTTTGCAGTATTCGCTCCCCGACTTTCAAGCGTAAACAGGAATTTGAAGAGCCCCTTAGAAGTCCTGGGAATACCCAATGAAAAGAGTCTGCAACTTTTCGCTATCACAGACTGCGCCGGGGTTCGACATAGTGCCGGCAGGGCCAGTGGCTGGTGAAGCTGCCTGAAGTGCTGCCAGAGATGTTTGCTGCAAAGCCTCGGTTTGGAAACGCCACGTGAAACTGGAATTCTTCACTTCCTCCTCGCAGGAAGGCGTCGCTGACGCTCCGAACCATAAACCTCAGTGGAAAGAAATGGCATTGTGAGAGCATAATACCAAGTCCATTTTAAGTGACATCATAATACCAAGTCCATTTTACGTGACATCATAATACCAAGTCCATTTGACGTGACAGCATAATATCAAGTCCATTTTACGTGACATCATAATACCAAGTCCATTTGACGTGACAGCAAGACCTGTTGACATGATTAAAAATAAACATTGCAACAACTCAGTTGACTTGCCCACCCAATCGCATACCTGACCACCGATCAGGCTGCTGAACTTTTCCCGGGCTTGCAAGTGACGTTACACAGGGACGGAACTCTGGACAGCTTCCATTAAGCTTCGTCATTATTTCGGCATCCGCTTGGAAATAAAACATTTGCTTCTACGACGTAAATATTCGAAACTGAATGCCTGTTTGTTGAGCTCCACCATCGGTAATGTTATGATTTTATATTCTGCACATTGCCGTTTCGAATAGAAGTAAGTTTTTCTTAGCACACACTTTTGTTGTTGTTTTGTTTGGGTTTGTTTGTTGTTTTTTTTTTTGCTGGGGGGATGTGGGTGGGAGGGAGGATGACTTCTATTAAGTTTGGCACTTACGTTAATTAAGGATCGGGGTTTGGAACGATTTTTGTGGTTGGGTCTGGGGAGAGGTTGGAGATTGTGGAAACCAAGCCACTGGATCACAATTAAGTTTGATATTTTTTTAGATTTACAAACGTGCAGCCATGCGCGCAAACGCAGTGGCACCGTCTGCCCGCAGCAGGTTAATTTTGCAAGCCGTTCAATTCTCCGCGTCACTCTGCGGTACCGCGAAGCCGTGTCTA
>SMGT01011402.1:31740-50046 GCA_004794575.1 Lanistes nyassanus
CACACGAAAGTAAATGCTGACACTGGCGTTTGCCGTATCCCCATCACTGAAGTTCTTATCACGTTGCACGTCAAGCATCGCCGTGGAGTGAGCAGCAGTGTCGATGAAGACGTCGACTACCTTGCCGGGAGTCGCTAAGCAACCTCCAGGAAAAACCAAGAACCTAGGCGGAGAGAACATCAGTCGCGCGGAAAATTCCTTTTGGCTGTCCAGCGAGCCGTACAGAATAGAACCATTCCTGAGTTTCTCTTTCGATTTGATGGAATCCACAAAATTTTCCGCCAGACGACGCTTAATGGACAATTCTTCTCTTCAAATGGCAAGATCGCCGGAGCGTGAATGAGTAGTTATTCCATATTTTATGACACGCTGTAAACACGCGAGGGGTTTCCGCCTGTATTGATTGGGCGTGGCAGCGGGTGCACAACTATCATTTATTCTGTCTCATTATCACAGAAAGTGATCACTCTAAGCGATTCAGAATGCTGTCTTTAGATTCCAAATCCCTTGTCGGGTGACTAAAACGTTAGTGACGTGGAAATACTCTCCATCTGTCACGTTCCTACATAGAGTTCTTTCCCTTGCTTTGTGGGTTGATAAGAACCCAGCTGACCTAGTTTAATAAATTAGGTTGTCTGTCGTTGGGCAGGACTTCCGCGAGCTGACTGGGATTTCTCGAACATCTAGCCTAGGGCAGAGAAAAGTGTGCGTGCATGAGCACTTGTATTACAAATGCGCGCGCGCGCACACACACACGCACGCATACACACACACACGCACGAATGCACGCACGAATGCACGCACGCACGCACGCACAGATAGAAGTGGCGTGATAGACGGAGAAAGAAATGAGAGAGAGAGAGAGAGTGATAAAATAAGAAACACGGATGAATGGAAAAAGAAAATACAGAAAACTGAGAAATACATTTATAAATATGCACACTCGCGCACAGGCAAGCAGGCAGGCAGACAGGCAGGCAGGCGAACTTTTTAATCCATAAGGGCAGCATGGGGTAGATTTTTCCTTTGTTGTTTTTGTTTTAAATGCGGAATTACTAACCGTAAACCCTCTGCGTTAAGAGAGTCACGACGCATTGGAAATCGAATTGTCTTACAAAACTTTGACCTAAGGTACAGTCACGTACTCTTTGCACTTAACCGTCGCACTGCGATAACCTGTGCGATCCAGTAAATGCACGGGAACAATCAGAAGAAAAGCTTGCGTCGCCTAGAGACTGCATCAAATTACACAGCGCCAGTGAACTTAGTCAACCATTATATGTGTCTGGCACCCTAATGAGAAGGTAAAAGTTCTTCGAAAAACCACCTGGAATGTGGCGCTGCCAGAACAGGCAAATGCTTTTACGGGCTTGAAACCAAATCCGCCCATATGTATTCAGACTTGAGATGTCTAATCGATAAATTAACCTATTTCAGTATCAGGAAAGAGATTTTGTGTGAAAATACTTCTGAAAGACTCTAAAAGTTGAACAATGAACCCTGCCACGGCATGACAGCACAGGTAGAGCGAGAGTAATTGAGTAGTAGGTAGGATGATACACATACTGCGGGTGTCATCATAGGTAGTGGGAGTGGAGTCTGGGAAGGAGAGGAAAGATGTTTGCAGTTAGTAACAGACGTACATTTCACAGTCATGGGTCTATTTCACAATACGAAGATATCTCGAGAATTGTTTCAGCTTACCGGACATAGAGATAAACATTTAAAAACAAATATCAATGTTTGCAGTTAGTAACAGTTAAATGTACGTTTCACAGGCATGGGTCTATTTCACAATACGAAGATATCTCTAGAATTGTTTCAGCTTACCGGACATAGAGATAAACATTTAAAAACAAATATCTAGGAACACAACTCTGATTGACACGAAGATCGCATCAGTTATCCGGTAAACATAATTATTAAAAATGAAATGTACAGATTGTTTAGACCGACGTGCGCACATAATTCTGTATTTTGACGTAATTTTATAGCTTAAAAGTTTCCTATCAATCGATCAGCGATCGGTCAATAATTACTACTGTCTTGACTGAACTAAACTTTCCAATCATAGATAAACATGGGATGTTTATAACATGCCAACAGCAGTACAATGGCTGAACAAATAATATGGTCATACAAAAGTTGTTCTCATTTCCTTGCCTCGTACGTTCCATATTTCGTGAATCAGGAGCAGATTCCTACAAGCAGTGGTACCAAGGTAACCACAGCGTTAACCTGAAGGTTAAATCCACGGACAATAACTTCCACCACGCATCAGCCGTACATCTGAGGGTGATCTCCCTTTGGCTGACGTCTCTGCGGACGGCGACGTGGGAGATAATGAGCAACACCACTTCTGTCAAGTGCGCGATCTGTTGCGCCTGTTGCGCGAAGGAAAGGTCACTGACGAGCCAGCCTCGAGATTTGTCCGCCCTGTGGAGCGGGTTATGGCCGGCCTGAAGGCTGACGAGCTCTGTGAGACAGATATGTTTACCAGATCGAGGCTGCACCATCTGCATATCAAATCTCGGTCGATCATCTGCTGGTCAGGCCTGGCGGTGTCCTTACTGTTTACTAGACGCACATGCGTATTTTGGTCACGTAGCTGCAGTGCACCGACTGTTTGTTTACCTTCCAGAACGAGACCGCTGGTTTGAGATTTATACTTCGATTGCTGGGGGCGGGGGAGTCAAGACGAGTCTTGCAGTCCCTAGCACGAAAGAACTAACCCAGATCGAAGACTTAAAACCGGAGTCCCCCTTCCCCGAGAAAATGACACATCCGTTCATAAAAGCGGTCTCTGACATTAATAGGAACATGAAATGAGAGACACCTTTTACTAGAAATTTGCTGACGTCGAAACGTCTGTGGTGGCGACAGTATAAGTGCAAACGCTGGGCTTTCTAATAAGATTATACGCTTTAAGTGTTTCTAGTTTGTTGTTTTCCTTAAATTTCAGACGCAAAAATATGGATGGCTGGATACATGGATAAAAAGGTAATTTACTCTGTAGAAAATAAATACATAAATTGTAACACTTCAATAAGAGGTCATTAACATCCTACAACACTTTTCGAGATAGAACCGTGCACGCATACGCATGTGTAAGGTATCGTCTGTGCATGCTGACAGCGTTATCTTTTCACGTGAAATGATTTATTAGTTGTTTTATCTGCCCGTCATCTTGACAGCACACAGCCGTTACTAACTCAGTAGCTTCATATTAAGGATTCCACCGTCTGGCCGAACATACCTATCTGGTCTATATCCACCTGTACACAGTCTGTGCACCTGTGCAGAGGAGCTTTGGAGCGCGCACTGTCATTCTGCGAGCAAGGCTTAGATTATGTACAGCAATGCAATGTGGGTAAGATTTTGTCTGTGTGCTCGAGTAGAGCCGCGAAAGACAGGTGGGATGTCTGTGTACGTGTGTAGAGACGAGAGAGTGTGTGGGGAGGGGGAGGAGGGAGGAGGGGGAGAAAGAGTGGAGTTACCAGATCCAGGTATGTTCGCACCTCCTTTTTTTACGCACCAACAGTTCACTGAAGGAAGTATGGCTGATAATCTTATCTTTCCTGCACGTTAAGGGCGTTAATTAAGGCGAGGCAATTAAAAAAAGGCAAAGGCACAAAACGATCACCACCTCCCTCCGCCGCCCCCTTTCTTTGGCTGAAGGAAGCCCAACGCGAGTCAGTTGTGTTCTTCTGATCTTGCAGCATCGCTGTGGGTTTTAATAATTCTTATTCACTGATCGAATGGCGAGATAGATGCGATCGGTGGGGAATCAGAGATAGTCTACCCAGCGTCAAATGTTTTGGAGTTTTAAAAACAACTTTCATCAACTGATAACACAGCTCCTGGCCTGCGTGCACTCTTTCTTTTCATCTTTTCGACAGAGATTATAGAAACGTTTCATCTTTCTTTACGTCGGGTTTTAATTAGACAGAGATTGCCACTGGGTTATATGAAAATAAAAAATGAAATAAATTATGCACACGTGTAAAATAAGTACATTTTAAATATCATAAAATGATCATAAGAAACCATGTCTAGCATCCAGGGTAAGGTGTATTCCTACATGTTGCTAAAATTCTGATATTTCGTGTGATCCGTGTCGATGAGAAGAGTAAACATGATGCGCCATCTTTGCGAACAGAACAGACTGTTTACACGTAGCGCCGTCAGCAAAATGGCTTCGGGCAACGTAGGAGAAACATTCGGCAAACTTCTTGTGAAGCTCCAGTCCGGACAACCTCGTCACAGACGCAGTCCAATAATGGTGGAACTGTGAGTTAGACAAGCTATGAGTTAGACAAGCTGTGAGTTAGACAAGCTGTGAGTTAGACAAGCTATGAGTTAGACAAGCTGTGAGTTAGACAAGCTATGAGTTAGACAAGCTGTGAGTTAGACAAGCTATGAGTTAGACAAGCTGTGAGTTAGACAAGCTGAAACGTTTAACAAGAATTTGTGTCATAAAGCTGAATGTTATAAAACAGAATGCGAATGGCAAATGCATCAGCAAGCCAGATTGTCTTTACACTATGCTGATTAAACAAACAAACAAACAAGCAAACAAACAAAAGCTCTGTAAACACATTCCAACAAATCAGGTCCACGAAGTTCTGTGCGTATCTGGAGAGGTAAAACATCCCTGCAGGTGGGCTGAAAAGCTCTGGACATCGTCTTTTATGCAGTCTGCACGACTGGCATTGTCATGGTTTGATTGTGGCAAGATTAAAGGGGCGTAAAACGTGACTGGAGCATCAGTAAGATTTAGCTTTTCAATCTGACTGGCGCTATTTTTATTGGTTATGTGAGCGCATGCGCGTGTCTACACTCTAAATATTGTTAACACTAATTACACGTAAAAAGTGTTCAAGCAGGTGCAAAACGTGCTGCGCGTGTAAATAGTGTGTACAGATGTGTGCTACATGTGTTCTAAGTTTTCTTAGCATGCGCCTTTCTTGTCACATGTCACTCCTAGGTTGTCACCTGTCACTCCTAGGTAAGCCTGTTCCCCTTCCCTCTCTTCACACCTGGTAGGTGGACAGTACGTCATAGCGAGGCTAATAGCTCCGCCCCAACATAGGCTGGCCAGAACTGGTTTAAACTAGAATAAGGTGGCCCCCATGAACGCAGGGCTTGAGGGCACAAGGTACTTAAGGAAGGGGAAGCGTGAGTTTAGGGTTTCATTCGGACACTCAGAATCGGACTAGACAAAGGAGAGATGAAGTAGGTAGACCAAGAGAAGTGGACATGTGTAGACCCACGGACCTATACCCCTCGCCATCTTAGCCGTTGGAAGAGTAGCTCCAGTTCTCACGCTAAATACACTGGAAGTATTTCGCCGACACGTCTACGTAACAGACTAGTAAGTGACTGCTGGATGCGCCTGATAAGTTAAGGACTGCTCTTGTCATAAACTTATCTTAGAGTCTGGGACTCGGGTTGAGTAAGATAGGTGGTTTTATCCTGCCGGAGACAGGAGACGTCATAAGCTAGTGACGATTGCTCAATTAATCTACATTTACGAGATCACCATAAAAGTTTGTTCGGTAATTCTGGAGAAGTCGAGTCCAGTAAGTTAAGGTACGGCCCGTCGTGACATGACCGAACACTTGCTGCCGGAAAATTATCAGAACACCATTTATACATTTTTCGGTCACTTGAAAACTTTCCAGAACACAGACCAGAACACGTTTTACGCTAGTTTAGCACCAACACACCTACAGTATTCTAGATCAATGTAAAATGCGTTCTGTTTCGGTAACGAAGTAAGTGTATTGATAAGCACAGAAGATGATCAGAGCTTGCAAATGATCTGCTAATGATCGTTACTGCTTCCTGTTCCCACAGTAAGAAGACTGGGGTAGAGCAGCGTCTATACTAAAACTCCTTTACCTAAAAACAAAGCTGATTAATTTCTAAAGCTTGTTCAACTGCTGCACACCTTGATATTCACATTTTCAGTTTTAAAAAATGCAGCTGGTTGCAGTCTCAGGTTTTTCTGTCTGTAGATTTTATCTGCAGTCAAACACAGGCATAGACAAAGCATGGTGTTGAATGATAGCATAACCCAGGCATAGACAAAGTATGGTGTTGGATGATAGCATAACCCACCAATATATCTTGAGAACTTTCATCGCCTTTGATTAAATCCGCGATAAGCCGGCTCGCGATTCGCTCTACATTCGTACACTTCCAGGCCCTTAGGGACTGCATACTCTGTGAACTTTGTGGCCGTATTTTTGTGGATAGAACGAAGATACAAAACGCCTTCTCGTGCATTATCTGATCACAGTCTTTCTTCTTTTATTTTCAGGATCTGTGGAAACAGCGAGCTGTACACTGGCCTCCTGACTACTGAGGAAAACGAAAAACTCGATGTGGACCGACACTTTGTCCGGCGGAGAAAACTGAAGTGCAAATGTCTTCCCGGCCTCCCAGGCGCTACCCTACCCCCAAGTTGCAGCCTCCCTCCCACCTCCATGTCGGAGGCCTCTGTGCTATCTCAAACTGTGATCATTTTCCTGACCATGCATTCGAACGGGAATATAGCTCTGTCTTCCGTAATGTTGCGCCATCTCCGTAAATTGTAGACTATCATATTCTCCATGGAGTCAGCCTGCGTATGAAAAAATCCTGTGTCTGTAGTTATGGTGAGGGCGGGATAAGCCTGGACATGAGCGCATGCGCATATATATGTCATAGAGAGAGGACATTGGGGGAAGGGTGAGAGAGAGAGAGAGAGAAAGTTTGTGAGAAAGAATAGCGACACAGTGCATGCTGGACGGAGCGCAAGGCTTTGAGTGTAGGAACGCGGCCATAAAGTGAGACGTTTTCACAGACACTCCAGACCAGAACGGAATGGGCAAGGGAGTGGGGGTGGGTGGGTGGGTAGCGCAGTAGCAGTTGTGTGAGTAGTTGTCTGTTGCCGTGCCCTGTGGAGTAGGGTTCAGAAGCTGGGCGCTAGGGATATCCAGCATATTTGAAAAAGTAAGTCCTTGCTCACGCGACCAATTTGACAGAAACGAGTCCCTGGTCACAGTAAGAGGGGATCGATTTACGGCCACGGTCGATCAGTCGCATTGATAAGTGTCTGGGCTTTGCTCTGACAACGACTTGCTTTCGTGAAAAGTCACAAACGGTTCCCTACCTCCCCACTTCCCCACCTGGAGCTGGGTTATTTGAGGGGGAACTTTAATGGAGAAAGCGTACGCAGGGTAGTGAGATTAGCAAACTTGGAGTGTAAAGGGGGGACAAAATGTGAAACGGAGCTACCCCCTCCATATGCCCATATTTGCTTTTTCTGTTTATTTTTGTCTGGCCCTCTGCTCATCTGTATGTATGTAATGCGGTCTATTTCACGTTCTGTCTTTTCTCTCATTTGCATCTTTGTGCTTTTTACAGTTTCTCTCCATCTCGTTTCGCGCTTTGCAAGTTTAATTTAAGATGGCTACCTAAAGGGTCTTAAAATAGTTTTCCTCTACTTCAGACGAGTCTCTTTCCCCGTCCCAAAACACACACCTCGTTTGGGGCTGCGCTCCCATACATTCATTCACATGCGTGCGAGCGCACACATGCACATACGCACACGCACGCGAGCAAGCATGCACGCACTCACGTACACACACTACAGCTCATTTCCACAGTACATTTTTTTCTCACACAGCATGGGACAAATCGGTCTGTTTGCCTTTGTTTGCCTAACATGACCCTGTTTGGGAAAGTAGGATGATTAAGACAAGACTTATGTTGTATGTGAGTCAAACTGCATTCAGCGAGACGCAGCGCTCAGCCTGTTTGGATGACTCATGTCACGCACTGTATTTCCTGTATTTGCTCTGCCGCTGTGACGCAGTTCTGAGCTGTTTAAACCCTCTCGTTGCTACGTAATCCTCAGTCCTACGCGTGTTATTACGTAACTCGATCAGTACCGCTTAGGCCATGACGTTATCACATAATTTTCCATCACTGAGGATAAATCGTCATTATACAGACATCCCCTCCTCCGCTCTGCTTATAAGTGATTTGTGTTTATTAGGTTACCCCCCTTCCTTGGCTCCTTGTTCCCTTGTTTTCCTAGCTGGCGATCTTTTCACGGCGATGACCACTGCGTCTGCCCAGAATTCCAGTCTAAACCAGTATTTCACTGCCGTACGCATTCCTCCGCTCACCCCCGCCGACACACACACACACACACACAGGTCAGTGCACTTAGTGTACTTCAGAAAGTCTGATTCTGGAGCCTTGATCACTTCTTTAGCCAGAATGCAGCTCAAGAAGAGAAGTGGTTAGGACTGAGTTACCTCCCCTGGAATTACCTCCCGTGCCGTTATAAGTACGCAAACCCTTAAGCCAAAAAGTAATGCAATTTTAGGAAATCCTCTGAAACAGTTCCCTTTCCCTAAAATGCAGATACTACCCTCTGACTAAACACAAACACAACACAAATATAAACCCACATTACCATCCGTTTAAACAGTCCTAGGTAAAAACTTCGCTAACTATCCCTTCTTACCTGTGTGATCGATTATATATATATATATAGTGCTTATTATTAAATGTTAGACTACGCTGTACAAGCCTTTTTGTTCTTGCAACAGACGTATGCGATTGTAGAAGATTCCTGACGCTACGCTTGCCAAATTTGACGGAATTGGTCTGCGTTTCAGGGAGACTTGCGCCACATAGCGGGGCGGTCTGCAGATCGCTGGCAACAAAACGCTTGAAAAAACCCGACTGACGTGTCCTGCTGCTGGACGCGCTGCAAGTTGCAAGCTGCACGCTGCGCACTGCTGACCGCTTGCACACCTGTCTGCCGCCGGATGAGGCTATGACGAGGCCCTCATTTAATTACCGCAATTTGCTACCCAGTTAGCTGCGGTTAACGCAGTTTGTGGAGCAAATGCGCTCACTAAATGCATGTGCAGAAATACGTTTTTGCCTTGTGCCGTGCATTGGGCCGCCATAATGTGTCCTCTTGTTTCCGCTGTTTCCTGTTTCTCAGCGCTCAGCAGTCAAGTCGGATAATGACTCAGCACGCATGCGCCCCTTCCCCCACAACTTCCCCTCTCCGGTCCTCTCTTCAAAATACTTTTTGTTTTGTGGCGGTTTGATGGAATTTTCGTCATAATTTCCACACATTGGATTTCTTTTTGCGTTCCGCTGATGTGGTTATCAAGGTTTGGCAGGATATTCATTGACGCACACAAATCGGCAATTATAAAAATGCATTCAGCAAAATTGCTGCTAATGAAGGTATCGTTCGGGTGGTGTCAATCTTAAGGCCTTTATTAACCAGACAAATGTTCGCCCTAATTCGTCTAACCTGGCCATATGCAAACTTATGAGCAGTTATGGGTTAACAAAGGCCTGCTATTTTGCTTTCACCAGGGTTTCACAGAGGGTAGGAGAACTTACTTTCCAAGTTGCAAAAGCCTCCTCACACTTGGCAAAGTTGACATTTTTGCGAGCATTGCCAGTGTGCACAACCTTCGTCCAATCGTTGCTTTAGCATGTTGCCGCGGATCGACCGCGGATCTATATCATCTCGGCCGTCGCCAGCGTTGCGAAGTTTACAGCCAATCAGAAATCTCCAGCGGAGTAGCGCCCCTTTTTGCTCCACCATTTAACACGGCTTTCAGGTCTCTTCACGCGCACTATCCATATGCATGCTATAGTACACGCATACTATCCATACACATACTATACTACACGCATACTAACCTCCCCCCACCCCAACTTATTTTATGTCACGGTTTCTTTTGCACCTGGAGTGGTTTGTTTCACCTTTATTTTTCCTTGTGCAACATAATAATATTGGTAGCAGCAGGAACCGGTATTAATCGAGGGAAATCGAGCGGAGCGATGCTGTGCTGGTGCTAGATACAGCAATGAGGGCTTAAGGATAAACTTTTGCCATCTTTGCTCCACGTCTAAGGACACCACATGGAACTGTTTACACGAAAAGCCTTCTTGCTCAGCTCAAACATCGCCACTTGTAAACAGTCCTTAACCATGTGAGGCAGTGAGTGGCTGAGATTCAAGTTGTACGAATGATTTCTGTACGTATGGATGTGGGGGTGCTGTGTTGTGACAGTGTAAGCGTCCTCTACCTCTAAAACTTTCTATATAAATGTATTATTATTATTATTATTATTATTATTGTAAACAACAAACGAGGACCGAGCGCTTAAATTATAAATACAACAATAAGTACTTAAAACGCGCATAGTAACCGTATGCAGACGTATGCGACCAAGGGAGCTTACTGTACCCAGACACATACCAAAGAAAGGGTCGAAAGAAAGGGACAATGCAGATCCTCAAAAAGATCTGCCATCCCTTTCTTTATAATGACGCTAGAGGACTAGCGTTGTGCACCGAGGGTCAGCTGTGTGAGGACAATCAGAGGATACAGAGGATCTCTAGTAAATGTAATCAGCCCGCTCACTAAGCGAGTGCTGACAACTAGGATCCAAGACGAGCGTTTCAAGTACGTCTTGTTGTATTGATATTATTACTGTGGTATAATTAAGCTTTGATTGTTGCATCATTCTGAAATGAGAGTTTCGTACCGCACGCACTGGCAGCCAATGGCTCATGTCTCGCGCCGTGCAAACCTGAACCTGTTTCCGCTTGAGAAAGCGTCCTCCGCATTGCGGGTTTATTTCCAGCAATAACGACGTGATTGCACTGGGTTTAAAAAATAGTTTCTCCACGATAAAAATGTGGGTGGAATTACAGTTTTCGTTTACAAAATCTCTTCAGGTTTCATACATTACAGCCAGCCGCCAGGTATTAACTTCCATCAAAGATTATACACTACGAACACTTCATACTCTCTGTGAAAATAGTCTGTTAGGGGAAATAACTGAACGGTTTGTATCCATAAATCCCCTTTGTCGTGCTGGATGACTCTTACTGTGGATAAGTTGCCTTTCTTCTACAAGAAGATTAATTTGTATAAGAAAGATATTTCCTGTGCAGGAAAAATTATCTCGCATGACAAAGGGGAAGATAGCCACAAATCGCACAGTTGTTTCCCCTAACAGTCACACTATTGTTAAGGAAGCTGTCCATCTTGGTAAGTAGTATATAGTTTTTGCTTCCATACACCATTCGTACACTACAGTCAGCCGCTAAATTTCCCCCTCCACACACTACAGTCAGCCGCCAGGCTTTCTCGAGAAGATTTTTCTTGCCTCTGTTAATTGTATCTGCCAAGTGTTGTTTCATGCATACTCGTATTTGTCTAAAAAGGTTAGCTAGCAGAATTAAGGGATTTAAACCCCGGGGGAATTCTTACCTTCGGTGGGAAATGAATGTCTGATGCAAGCTGCCAAGGTAAACGTCCACATGTTTAAACAGCGCAAACGGTGTCCCGCGCACAAACAGGGCTTCGTGATGACGTTTTCATAAGTCACTTTACTATTTTATAGTTCTGTCAATGTTTAGTGTAGATTTTGCAATCTCGGAGCGTGTCACCGCACACGAACTGTCCGGCTAGGCGACAAAATGACGATTTATTGATGTTTAGGAAAACACATGTCATGATTATTTTATAATTAAATCGACACTCACCACCATCAATGGGAAACAACACATATACGAGCAAGCAAATTCTTCTTTCTTAACCAAACACTTCGCGAGCTGAATCCTGCATCCTCTGTCCCAGTGCGCGTGTGATTGAAGGGCAGACGAATTAGCGTGGACGAAGTCTGCCTTCAATGACTTGACAATCTCCTTCGAGCGACTGATTAAAAAAAAACACACGCACACACAACTGACATCGTTATTATTCGACGTTAATAAACACTTATTACATCAGATTGCAAATCCATGCTCAATGTTTAATCGCTTTAAGGTATTTCCGCGCTGACAACATAATGCGAGGATTTGCCCCCCAACCCCCTCCCCCCCAAAAGAGAGCTAGATGAACTCCTGCTTCCCGCTCTGGCAGATACTACCCCCCCCCCAACCACCACACACACACACACACAGGAGGGTTCAATGACGTCATAGTGGAGCCTAGAGGGTGCCGCGCCATTCCACGTCGGTAGCTAATCCCTGGCGCGGCTGCCCAACTGTGTATCCGTGTCGCACGTGCCTGTCGCGCGTCCCTCCAGTTGCGCCCCCCTTCCTTCCTTCCTGTGTTAGAGGACGGATTTGTCTAGCGACCGAAAATAAAAAGTGGAAGTGTCTCGTTTATTATTCATTCTCCCGTCAGAACGCGGGAACGAGGTCACGTGATAGGTCAGTTTTCCATTTAGAGCAAAAAGATGGAACGGTTTTGAAGACTAACTCCGAGCAGGATTGTGGTCCGTCCCGTGGGTAGGGGATTAACCCCTTCCCAGACAACATTAATTGCGTTTATTGTTCAGAGTAAGCTCAGGAATGATTATGTGCAGCGAGGGATTAATACTGCATCGAGCATGAATGGTGGGTGGGGCACTAAGAGACTTCCTGGAACCGGCAGAACGGTGTGACTTTTTCTGCAGGCACTGCATGGATGGCTGCAAGCCAAGAAACAGATGAATTTTCCTCTGTCACAGAAGCGTTGGCAAGGGTTGCTGTACTTGGCCAGAAAAAAACATGAAAAAAGTCACACTTGGGCAGAGCAACTCTAGCATCTCCAGCATCTCTAGCATCTCCAGCATCTCCAGCATCTCCAGCATCTCCAGCATCTTTAGCATCTCCAGCATCTCCAGCATCTCCAGCATCTCCAGCATCTCTATCGTCTTTAGCATCTCTAGCATCTCTAGCATCTTTAGCATCTTTAGCATCTCCAGCATCTCCAGCATCTTTAGCATCTCCAGCATCTCCAGCATCTCCAGCATCTACAGCATCTCCAGCATCTCTAGCATCTCCAAAATGACATTGGAAAGAGATCATTAACATTCTAACTACAAACATACACTGTAAGTCTCTTTTCATAAAGAAGGCAATTGAGTAAGTATTTGGTGTCAGTTGCTTATGCGCAGACTTTTGTTTAGAGCAAAAAGTAAAAAATTTGTTTCAGGTAACACAGGACGAAAACAGGGTAGGTAGGCCGGCTTTAAATTTATTTTATTTTCTGTGTGTGCGTGTGCCCGTGTGGGTGTGTGTGCGTGTGTGAGCGCGAGCATTTTTTTTTCATCAGGAGAAACAATTTTTTGAGTCGGGGAAAAATCTTAGAGTTGGTCGGGTGACCGACCGGAAAAAAAACATTTTTTTGTGCTTTATGTAAGACTATATCTGATTGGTTCTGCCAGATTCGTGCGTAGTTTTCGTCAGCTGACGCGCCAGATAATAATGCAGTCACGGGCTGAAATTTTGACTGCCATGGAGCAATTAGTGAGGATGTTGCGGGGTTCAACTCTTCTGGCTTCTACTGGCTTTTCACTCAAGTTATTTATATCAAGAAAATGGTTCGTTTGTCTATCCTTTTGTGTTTCGCTCAGCTCAGAACCCCCCCCCCCCCAGCTCATGCATGCACACATCGACCTCAACAACCAAAAGAAAAGCGAGCGACTGTTAAAAACAAAGCAGTTATTTATTTAGATATAACTACTGAACTATTTATTTAGATGTAACTAGTAAACTATTTATTTAGAGGCCAGGAAATGACTCATAATCTTATGATTGTTGGTTGGATTAAAAATATTGGTGCTTAACTGCCCTTGCTGACTTCTGTCCGGCGTGTAGCAAGAAAACGGCGATTCTTTTTATTTAGATATTACTAGTGAACTATTTATTTAGATGTAACTACCGAACTATTTATTTAGATATTACTAGTGAACTATTTATTTAGATATTACTAGTGAACTATTTATTTAGATATAACTACCGAACTATTTATTTAGATATTACTAGTGAACTATTTATTTAGATATTACTAGTGAACTATTTAACAACAATAAAAGACTAAAATCATGAACCATTACTGTTCTCATCACCATGCGGTATGTGAACAGATAATACTTTGCATATTATGTCGCATGTCGTTAAGGGAGCATCTAGATAATACAAGAGATCTCTTCAGTACGTAGTCACATTCGATGCTTACCGTGCTTGTCCACAATAAAATGAATCTTTCTCTTGGCGATTAGTTCGCGTAACTTCATTAGTGTCTTATAAATCTAGCTTCCCATCCAGAATCTGGAAGAAAAACCAAAACAAAAAGTCCCCCAGCGCTTTCTGTTGACGATTTAGTAGCTTAAAACACTTGTTCAGTTCTTGTGTTTTAGTGCAAGGGGAGATAACTACCACATGCGCGTGACATTCCATCTAAGATCCCGCCTGGAATTTCACGTTTCCTTTGTGCAGCTTCGGAAAACTCAGCCCACTGCTACATGTTCGTGGCTCGTAAGGTGCTTTGACAGGGGTTGACGCCATGCCTTCAACTCTTGGGCTTATCAGCATGTATATTACACCTGGGCGACAAATTGATATTGAGTTTGGTGCTGTTCGAAATAACCTGTTTGTCAGCACTCTGTTGATCACTGGAATCGTTCTTTATTTGGCTACAAAATCGCCTCCTGCTTCTCGATGTAGTCGAAAAACGACAAAGGTAAGACAGGTGTAAGAAGTTGCGGTAGATCTGCGTGTTTTCCTTTACATTAAGACAGGTCACTAGGTCACACAGACACAAAAACACAAGATGTTAATCGTTGTTGCCTTCTCAGTGAATTACCGCTTTCGTGCTACACGCCAGACAGAAGTCAGCAAGGGCAGTTAAGCACCAATATTTTTAATCCAGCCAACGATCTTACGATTATAGCTCATTTCCTGGCCTCTCCCTGTCTCAACACGCACCCTCCGTCCACATCTCTCCCCACCCAACACAATTTTTTCGCAAAAGAAAAAAAAAGCCAGTATATTTTGCTGCCACTCAGTGTAAAACTCAAACTTCAAAGAGCAGAAACGTGCATGTGTTTGAAGAATAAATACGATGACTATCGTCACGTGGCCGAGGAGTTCCTCCCCGGGAAAAAGACAAACTGGCCCGAGGGGCTTCAGACTGAAATAGCATATGTCTTCTTATCTTAACAAAACGGCAGCTTGCAGCCGGGTGTGGAGCGGGATGAAAGTTGTCCATTCTGTCGATAGCAGCAGAAGCCGTTCCCACTCTTTGCTTCGCCCCCACCCTTCTCAGTTTAGGGCCCCTTCCGCCCTTCATCCGATCAGCCAAGGCTAACAGAGACCGGATGACCCAGACATCAAAGAGAAACCTTAACTGACGGTACGGGTGTGTAGCAAGGATGTAAATAGCTGTCCACGTGTGGTCGATGTCCCAGTGAGGTAACAGAATGCCTGGCTGAGTGGCATTTAGGTACGGGGTTTTAATTCTTTCCCTCCGGCAGCCATGTGGAACTTGCGCAGGGACCAAGGCGGGGCGCTTGCTTGTCCACTCGGCTCACCCGTGGCGCCACCTGCCGTGCACAACAACCCTACGGGCGTGCGCACTGCCGTTGTTCCGTGCTGACGCAGCTTCTGATCAATGCGTCAGCGTTGTTGTCGTTGCCTTCCTCGCGTAATTTGTCATTAGTGTAAAAGAACGTCGATACTGTTTGGCGTTTCTCCGTTAATAACCTTATGCAGCCTTTACTCGCGTAGGTTAAGCCAGATGGAAGCAATAATAATAATAAGCCTGACACAACAAAACACAATATTGTACGCACTCAGATCTCCGGGAGGAGAAGACTGTTGGAGGGAAGATGTCTGCCGAAAGTAGGTGACGTCTCCAATGAAAGAGGATGGGTCAATTTTGTGCGACTGCTGTATTCTATATTGCTGGACTTGGTCGCACCTTGTGAGTTCAGAATTATCCAGCAAGTCAGATGACAGCGATTAGGTGATGAAGATCGGGTTGAGATGTGCAAAAAGGGTGCAGAAAGTTTCAGAGTTCAGACTTCAAAAGCCCAGTGTTTATAAATAAATAAATAAATGTGGATTTGTTTAAGACTTATTAATTCAGAACACTGAAAGCTATTCGAATATGTTAAAAAAAACACAAAGACATGGTATTTCTAAACTGTGGCTTTTAGGAATGAAAAAAAATGGAAGCTACAAAATCTGCAAGCACCGCGCCTAGCCCAGGCTCCACAGGACATTCTGTTTCAACGAGTCGTTAGAACTCAAACACCTGTGTCCAATCGCAAGTTAGACGAATTTTGTTAAAAGCACAGCAGGAATACTTAACGGTAACAGAAATATTTCGACTTGAATGTAGAAGCTAAAAGATAATTTACAGACACGAGTGTAGAGGATAAGACAAAGAATTAGTGACTTTTTACACCAGCCGTAACTTACAAAGCTATGGCAAACACCTATATCTTAAAATAAAAAATGGTACGCATCAGAATGGAAAATGGTAAATGTAAAATTTAAAATCCCAAGACTTACCACTCATCCATTCAGCCGCCTGCTCTTATCGCTGTTTTTGCTCATCATTAGTTTGTATGATGGGGTCAAACAACGTATTACCACACGCTAAGTAAATTCTGTGCACGTTTCATCGACACAGTAAGAGCGATACAAACTTTAATGTTTATTATAATAACAATATGGATGACGTTGAACAGACGCTTAAAAATGAGACAAATTTTACAGAAATGTGCCAAAAGTCGTGGACAAGCTGACTGACACATGAACTGTAGATATAGGAAAGCTATCTTGCCCTGCGACGCGAAGTCAGGTGGTAATGTGCAAAGGCATTAACTGTAGAGTTTTCTTTGATGATTTTAGTGACTCGCCCGACAGAAGTAATATGACAAGTACGCTTTCCGGCACAGCAGAGAGCGAGTGTTTGGCACGGAAATAAGAGGAAATGAGCACTACAGTATTGTAAAGGTGGACCTCTTTGCAGGTGTTGAGAACTGTATAACGATGCGTGGAATGAGGCCTTTGATCAAGTCGACGACGAAAAACTTTAAAAGGAAGGGTTTCTAGAATTGGAATTCCTCTCGCAGTCTCTCCGAGAGATACGGCTAACAACAAGCCATCGGGTCGCCTCCTTGCGGACTTTATGACGGTAAATCTAGTAATGAAAGCCCAAATTACCAGCAACGTAAAGATTACCGACTTGCAGGCCCCACTTTTCCCAGGTTTTTTTTTCCTTGGAGGTGGGGGGAGGGGAAGGGATGCAGATTTCAAGTGTCGACGTCTTCCGCTTGCAGACGTACGTAGTTTTGCTGCAGGCGCTGCTAGAGGCTCCAAGAAAGACAGTGTAGTTCCCCAGACGCTTTCTTACAAAGGTGATGCTGCAAGTTCTGAAATTAGGGGATCCTCTTTTCATTAACGGCGAACCCTTCGCTGCTTTCCGGACGCGAGATAAAGAATTTAAATTCCTTTCATCCTCTATCTGCTTTTGCTGTTGAAACGCAAGACTGTGATACCGCAGCCACGAGGCGCAGAAGCACAGAGTTTTGAAGATTGCACCTGTCTCAGGTAAAGACAGGTGAGAAGCTCATTTCGTCATGGTTAACTTAACGTCCGCTCAGCTTTCGCTGCGAAAGGAGGGGTGTTTACCTGGTTTTTCTGTCACGTGGACCTAATGGTTTCTTACTTCTCGGCATCTTTGCTGTCTTGTTTGTCTGTCTGTCCGTCCGTCCGTCCATCCGTCTGTCTGTGTGTCTACCTACCTACCTGCCTAGTTGTCGCAAACAGGTAATCAAAGGAACATTCGCGCTCGGGCGTCTGGAGTTCTTAACGGTTGTCCACAGCACCCCACGAAATGGTTCAGTTATAATAAGGTAATTCCTGGCAATGAGTGGAAACCCTCGGATAATTAGATATCGTTTACTGGCATACCTGGCGGGCGTGGTGCCAAAAAAAAAAAAGCCAGCCGAGCGCGGGGTACCGGTGAGAGAGAGAGAGAGAGTTGTCTGTTGCAGGGCGCGAAGAGTGCTCTCGTATGTTTGCCAAATATTTTAATTTTGCTTCTTTGATGCAGAAACGAATCACTTGTAACACTGTCTGTCGTACCTCGAAACTATAGCACGAATGTGTTGGCGTTCTTCCTAAAGAAACCTTATTAAATACATTTATAAAATAACAACAGTATTATTCTCCCTAGAGACTAGAAAAAATTGCTTGTATTAGTAAAATATATATATATATATAACTCATTATACACACGGTATGTACATAGATAACGTGTATATTTGGTGGTGGTGGTGGTGTGTTGGTGGTCCTGTGTGTATGTGTATGTGTATGTGTATGTGTATGTGTATGTGTATGTGTATGTGTATGTGTATGTGTATGTGTATGTGTATGTGTATGTGTATGTGTATGTGCTGTGTGTATGTGCTGTGTGTG
>SMGT01011402.1:53138-116794 GCA_004794575.1 Lanistes nyassanus
GATTAAGTTAAACTGAACACAATAATGATCTGATGATAACGTCGTGGAGACTGTAGTCGACTGTACAATGCTGTCCTCTGGTCTGTGCATGACCCAATCGAGAATGTGGTTTTTGACATGCGTTGGGTGGGTGACAGACTGGGTGAAACGAAAAACATCAAGCAGTTCACACATCTTGATTGTGAGCGGGTGATTAGAGTCATCAACGTGCGTATTCATATCACCAAATACTACGGCAGATCCGCCAGTAATGTTGCAATAATCCAGTAAATCGCTGAAGTCCGAAAGAAACATCGTGTCCGTCAGCTTGGTTTTTTTTTCTGTTGGGGGGTGGTCTATATAAACAAAGCAGATGCGCCGGTTTGCTTGACGGAGCAAGCGTCACCTGAAAACACTCGAACGACGGGTGTGGGAAAGGCAGTGTGTTGCTGAAGGAAAAAGTTTGAGAGAGAACATTTGTAGATAACGGCAATTCCGCCACCACGTGTAGCACGGGGAAAGGACCTAATAGAGTAACCCTGTGGGGTCAGGTCTTGGCATATAACTTCATCACCAGTTTCTCTCAACCATGTCTCCGTGAGAAACATAATGTCAATCTCATTGTCCCTGATGTATTCCGTGATCTCAGCGCGTTTAAGAGCTTGTTGGGCAGAGGAGACTGACTGGGCATTGAAGAGCGCGATGTGAAGACCCGTGAAAATCCTAGACGAAACAGAAGTGTCAGTACGAGCCTTGTGACTTCTAGGAGATGGGTGAGTGGCGGTTTTTCGAAGCCTGGGTGTCCGCCGTCGCCCCCTGTGCGCTTTCTTTGTCGGACAGTGGAAGCACGGGAGATGACGACAGTGTATGCCGACATCATGCAGGGTCCGAGAGAGCGACGAACAAATGCTGGAGGTTGGAGGCAAAAGAGACAGCCTCGGTACTTGATCTGAAACGGAGTGATGGAATGTCGGATATCCGCTCGAGATTGCAGTAGAAATCAATTGATCCCTGGTGTAGCAACAACGGAGCTTACACGAACAGCTGTAGGAGTGTAGACAATCAACCGTGGTCGCAGTCGTTGGCTGTTGCATAGTGGAACTGCTCAGCGAGAAGTAGGTTGGCTGAACAGCACGCAGAGTACTGTGTGTATCTTAGGCACAATGTGAGTACACAGAGCTCCTACACAAAGGTATAAAGTTGTTTCCAATTAATGGACGGAAACAATGCAAAATTACACCACTGTGCATCCGGGATTGTGACGCATAAAACAATACAAAACTCAGTTAAAAAGTAATAATAGTACAATGAAAAGAATGAAGATAACCATAACGAGAGGGTCATATCAGGTGTATCAAGCCCGCACAGTGAACCAGGCCCAAGGTCAAGTGGTATACATCAGTGATCTTGATGTGGAGTGCAACATTATCTGCTGGTGGATGGTTACACCCAGTGAAAAGCACACAATGCTATGAACAAAGTTGGTGGTGCCATCCACTGGATCAATTATCCAAGAAGGTTGATCGGTCAGAGTTATCGCAGAGTCTTCATCAGACACTCTCTTCACCAATAAACCTAGTCTGTGGCAGTCACTGGATCGGCCGGACTAGACTTGGTGTCCACTGTCTTCTCCATCCAAATGCATCATTGATCACCTCTCCTGCCTTCTTTGCCACTTCAAGCGCCAAAAATGTAGTCATCGTCCAGTTCTTGCTATGAAACTTCCACAGGCATTGTCTCCATGGTTGGCATCGTACAACTAGATCTATTCAAGAATATGAATATGTACTCGTGTTGTGTTACCATTAGGCCGATCTGTCGCAATTCAGTAACAACGCATGCCGTGGAGCTTCTTCTCAAGGGAAATGCTGAAGAACTCAACAGAGGAATACAAAAACTCCAAGTAAATACGTTCAGTGGACGATGGCATTCCCATACAAAGAAATAGAGAGAAAAGAAATCTAGCCGATAGTGTTACTTACAACCACCGTTGCAAGGGCGGTAACTCGGGAGATGGAAGAAAGGATGAGGAACAAAATGGATTAACAGCTGATGGTGTGTCTGAAGTAATGGGGTAAAAAAAGCTGGCGTGTTAGAGAGGATGACAAAAAAAGAGTTAAAGTGGTTTATTGTGCCAGCGGCAAATATCTATTACATTTAAGGGGTGGAACGAACGAACGAACGAACGAACGAACCAACCAACCAACCAACCAACCAACCAACCAACCAACCAACCAACCAACCAACCAACCAACCAACCAACCAACCAACCAACCAACCAACCAACCAACCAACCAACCAACGCACGCGTCATGCAAAATGAACGACGTTTATTTTTAAGGCCAAATGCTTTGTGGGCTTGTATTTCTAGCCTGGCAAAAGACATACAAGCAATTCACAGTCACTTGCGAGCCCGCCAGCTCGAGCAACGTTACTCCTGCAAACCTGCAGCACGGCGTTGTATCCCGATTGCAGTTTACCTGGAATCGACATCACCGTGCGAAGGTTGAGCAGAAGTCTCAATGGATCACACCTTGCGGGACGGTACAAAGCAAAGCCTGCTGTAAAGGAAAACATAACTTTAGGAATTCCAAACAGAAATCTGGCGCTAAGAGAGAGAGAGAAAAAAAAACAGTTGAAGGGGGGAGGGGTGTCTAACGATCTATAAATCGCCAGACCTGCTGATGGGGACGTTTTTCTTGAGTGATAGAAAACACACGCAGATGTAAAACCACTTACACACAAATTGTAAGAATAGTCTCAAATATCCGTTTGTGAGGCTGCGTGTGGGGGGTGGGTGGTGGGTGGGTGGGTTTGGATGGGGGGGGGGATTTCAGCATTTTGTGATCCTAAAGATCTCTTTTTCGATCTCTACCCCAGTGAAAAATTGACTTTAAAAATTCAAGTGATTGGATTAAATTTAGACTGCCCGCTATGTTTGCGAACAACTTTCCGGTGTGACTAGCGTTTTTGGGGCATGTTTCAACAATTGTAACAAAATAACCGTATGGCCTAGAGGGACGAAACAAACCGATGTTTGAAGACAAAAACCTACTTAAATGAACTGTGCTTCCATTTGTTTCCCTTAGACCGCTTTCCCCAAGGAGCGTTTTAATTTTGAAAGTGTGGGTCGCTGCACAACGGCCCCAGCCGATAAGATAGTGATTCGACCACCTGAGCAAGTGAATATCTTCTGTTCGCGGGATAAAAGCTACAAGACAAAAAAGGTTTGCACCTAAAGATAGTCAAAACTGTGACAACATTGCAGTAGCAATATTTATGTCTATATATATATGTCTAATTTATATATATGTGACAGACACTTTGCAGTTACCATGGAATGCACTAATCCAGATTGTTACACAACTTGTGCCTTTCGAATGGTGCCTTTTGAGCTTGTTAAACTGTGCACATTGTTTTAGTAATAAGCAATATACCATCTCAAAGACGACCAGTGAGGGACATCTCAGTTTCCCTACGCCGCTCTCAGTCCCTCTCAGCATTAATAAGATCCATCCGTGACCATCTAGGGCTTACAGGTCACAGGTCACAGGTCACAGTTCACAGGCATCGTGCAGAAATTCCGTTTTCAGCTCTGTCCTGTTTGTGAAAGAAAAAGCAAGCTACTGAAGCAGGTATAGTGCAGTTGACCCAGATCCCCGGCGGCTCGACTGAGTCGACCGAAAAAGCTGGCAAAGAACCTATTGAACAGTCTTTAATAAAGACAGTAAAGATTCTTACGTCAGTTGAGAATGTCTCCTCAATGGCTGTATCTAACTTATAACCAGGTCTCTGCACAGACAACTGATATTGAGTTTTGGCTGGACAACCTTTTTCTGGTTTTCATTCTACTTGCAGCAAGGCATCGTGGATGAAAACTCAGAGAAAGAAGAAACGCGACTGTTGATTTCCGAGTACTACATCCTGCTGTGCACGGGAAGGACCAGTTTGTGCTGGTGAGGACTTGTGGGTGGTGCTTGTGGCCACTGCGTACAGTTTGTTGTGTAGCTTACAACACAGATAAACATTTTGCCGACAGCAGTATTTCGTGGAAGCGACTGTGGAATGTCTTGTTCCATCTCTTCTGTCTTCTTTTTTTGTTCTTTGACCATTAATATATCAGAACAAGATGTTTAAGACACGTAGTCTTTGTGTTGAAATACAATACAATACAATACAAAACAATACAATACAATACAATACAATACACTACAAACTAAGCAATAGGCACCAACCAGTCTCCCCACGGTGGCAGATCCCCAAGGTCATCCCGACACCGGTTTTGCTGAGTTCAGCGTCTGGCCTGCGTCTGAACTAACGAGGTACGTACGCAGGCTGTGCAGAACATAAATCTGCCCGTTTTCTGAAAGATAATATCGTTGGCTTATACACATCCAACCTTGCCTTACCTCTCCATCCGTCATTACCTGTCGAGACTGTGTGTTTACCTTCTATTTGCCTGCAGTTCTGCTGACAGGTAAATTGCGAGTGCGAGGCAGAAGATCTGTTATTTCTCCTTTCAGTTTTCCAGTTTCGCCAAACTTCCGTTGATGACGCATTAACTGCTTTTACCGGTTGTCTTTTCTGGTATGTTTGTTGTAAATATAAGTTTGGCCTGCAAGCCAGTGTATACCCCCCCCCCACCTCCCCTACCCATACTAGAATCCACGTATTTCTTAGAGCTCTTACCTTCACCGACACCCGACATCCAAGGTTCCACATTACTGTAAACGGTCTCGGCCTGGCAGGATGTCGGCTTCAGCTGAGAGAATGAGCATAAATATATCGCTTTGTCTACATCTCGTTTCCTTTCTTTCTTTCCGACTCGAGAAAAATGTTTGTGCTGGCTTGCATGAGAGTTCGTATCTTATGTTCATACGTAAAGGTGGACGTCAAATGCACAGGTACGATCACTGTTATGACCGGAGCTGCAGATACGAAGGGTCATGCAAGCTGCCCTTTATAGACTGCAACAGTCGATGGTTGGGGTAAACAGTAAAAAAAAAAAAAAGTAGTCTTGATCCTGTTAAACTCAAGCAGCTGAAAGCATGTCATAATTAAGATAAGGATGTAATTTGCAGATTTCATCGTAAAGTGACCAGTAAGAAGGATTCAAAGATGACATCGTGGGCTGCTATAACGATGAACGGGACAATCAAAAACAGGGGCACAATTGAGAGAGAAAATGCGATGTCGCATACCTTGCAAAAAAAAAAAAACCCTTTGATGTCCTGGCTATCACTTGGTCATGCCAGACTTGATGAACCGTTTATCGGGTCTCGCCAGACTTCAGAGAACGCTGACCTATCAAACGCAGCGGGGACTGTCGTAACTCGTATGACGGGGAAACAAATCTCATTGCACTCACAGCTTGGGCTTGTGATGACTTGCACAATCCGCTTTATGCGCTCATCTTCATCGGGCGTCGCGCCTGGTAGGTCCAAGCGCCCTATTTTTTTTACGCACCTCAGCGACCTTCGGTTTTTTTCGTTTTATAGCCCATTTCTCTCATGATATAGGCAAAACGTGCCTTATAGCGATTAGTTATGGCAATGGTATAGAATGAATGGTATAGTTATATAATGAATTATATTGCTATATATCGCGATTATATGGCTATAGAATAGAACTGTATTAGCGTTCTGTGTGCTTTAAAAAGTCTCCTGTCTGCTCTCCCAATTATTCAACATTGACAACAGGTGGACAGGTGGACCAGGCATGGCTTAGTCTTCTATTTTCTTCTATACACAATCAAACAATCACGGAAACTTGTTAATTAGGGGGTCATAACACTCTCCAGAGGGGCTATAGCTGCAAAGTCATTCGTCTTTTAAAGGTACACCCAACCACACTATTTCACCCCCTCTCTCTCACACGCACGCACGCACGCACGCACGCATAAACATTTGCATTTTACATTTATATTTACACTCAAATCGGAAACACAGCCAGTGGAGCCACAAACATAGGCAAGCAAACTTATATACTCACACTCAACCACACTCGAAGGTATTCACGCCTCACACACACGTGCATGCAGCACAAGTGCACATAGACACACTAATGCACAGTAATGCACACTCAGGTACGTACCCTGGCGTGCACCCAATACGCTGCACGTTCTCACAAGCACGCAATCACACTGTCTGTGAATGAGCATGTTGCAGTTCAGTCGATGATTAATTGCTTGGGAGCGGATGTCCAGTCGCGCGGGCCCGTCACAGCTGAGATCTGAAGGGAGCCGGCAGAACATGCGTGTTTACCTGACCCTGTTCTCTCACTCTGCTCTAGATTGATCTGGTATCCTAGTCCGGTATCCTAGTCTGGTATCCTAGAAACTTGAACTCACAACATCAGAACTTAGTATCATGGGAATCGTAACGCCGGTATCCCAGTTTGTTTCATTCTCATACAGATTACGAGTTTCTATAGACGATATCGGAACACTGTCTTGCAGTAACCACGTAGACTTTGTCATAGCGGATTAAAGCAGCAGCTAAAAGAAGCGGTTGGCTGAGTGGTTATAGTGCTGGTCTCCGAACCCGAAGCCGGGGGTTCGATACCCGTGTGCCGCAGCACACTCTCCCCAGTTCACAATGGAAATGGGTACCTGACCCATAGGTCAGGGAAGGTAGGACAGCGAGAGAGAGAGAGAGATGGCCAGCAGGAAAGTAGGGTTCTCAAACACCTTTATTAGAAGGATGTTCGGCATCAGCCGAGTCTCACGTGCAGACACTCTATTGCCTCTAATCACAATGTTAACCTCGTTTTTCTCCCTGTCTGGCCGGACTGCCAAGAACAAGCATCTAGAATTGAGCCGACTTTGGTCAAAGCAGCTATCAGCTGGCCGGTTTTGGAAACACATGAAGGGGATAACCCACCGTGGCTGGTCTCTAGTTCAGCCTGTTAACTACAAACATATGCCAGTAATTCCCTGAATTAACCCAAGTCACGCTGCCTCTTACGGGAAAAACACGAAGTTAACCGCTTTTAGGTAATTCAAAGAAGCAAACCATTAAACTAGTCGTGTCACATCAAAAGAAACAGATTTTTTTTCTGTCTCTCCCTGGTCACAAAAACTTGCTAACGTCAATACTTGTAACAGTGATGGTTGAAAAGCGAGTATAAATGCTTCTATTTCGTTACAGGGCGTTTGCACGAGCAGGCCGCCAGGGTAATATTCTGTTGCAGTGTGGGCAAGGGACATAATCTGCCGCTAGGGGGCGTCTGGGTAAAAGGGCAGGGAAAGTCACTGGTCGTAGTGAGCGCTGCTCAGTTCGCATTCATTAATCTTGGATCAAACAGGCTCCGGGCCACGCAGGCGCAGGCCGCTGCTCTGTCAAATACAGCCTCCCACCGGGGACGGGGACTGGGACCGGGTATCACAGAGCACCTGAGATCAAACAGTACACAACCGATCACCATGCCTCATCACGAAAGTATTTTTTAAAATCAAAATTAAAAAAAACCTCACCATATTGAACAGGGGACTTGTAAGAAAGGCGAATAGTCGTATAAACTTTCAGTCTTACTGGCAAGATATGCTTGTCATTTGGGCGTAACTCGACTGACAAATTCGAATGGAAGGGTGGTTAAAAATGATCCAGTCTTGGTGGTAATAATAATAATAATAATAATAATAATAATAATAATAATAATAATAATAATAATAATAATAATAAAAGCAGTGATTACTGTGAAAGAGAGAGAGAGAAAGAAAGAGAGAGAAAAAGAGAAAGATAGACTGAGAGAGAAAGAGAGAAAGGAAACCAAAGCAGACACCAAATAAACAAATGAATATTTTGTGAAGTCTTGACAAGTAGAGCCAAACATCACTGGATGGTATCGTCTGGTGTTGGGTGGCCATTTTGGTTGTACCACCTGATAATTTGCTGACAGTGCCGCACACACATCGCGAGAAACAATATTTTTTTCCATCTCCAAGTTATTTTTGTTTTTTTGCCAACCTAAAATGTTTCCACGAACAAGATTTCCCTCGCTTTCTCTTCACTATTTCGAAATCCTGGTGGTCCGATGTTACATCCGTCGTCCTTAGTGAGAACCAGGAACACAAAACAGGAGCGACTGTCCTTGCTTTTACAACTGTTCTCTAGCCCCGGAAATCATCTTTCAGTCTTGGGAAACTTGCAGCTCCATTTGTTAGAAAAGAATCCCACACTTGCGCGAACCCTCAAATAACCGCACATGTCGACGCAAATGTACACAAAGGTACAGGCTCGCGCACACACAAATAAGCACGTCCTTATGCATCCACACGGCTATTCACCCAAGAGAAAAAAGCGAAGGTCTTATATCAAAGATGCTTTATAGAGAAAATCATTTTGTACTTTCCCACCCACCCCCCACCCCGTCTCCCTCGACGTCCATACATAAGCAGATGCAAAACTTTCTCATTTCTTTGTTTCACTTGTTATTATTTTATTCTGTTAAAAGGTGCACGCTCGCACATTCACAAATAAGCACATCATCTATATCACTACTCACGCAAGAGAAAAACAAGCCAGACGTTTTCAAATCAGAAATGTTTTACAGAGAAAATCATTTTAAAGATATTAATGTACTTTCCCCCAACCCCACCCCTACCCCCACCCCGCACTGTCTCCCTCGCCGTGCAGACATATTATAAGTAGATGCAAACTTTTCTAGTTCCTCTTCCTCTACTTTTTATCATTTCATTGTGTTAAAAGTTCCACAAGTGTCTAACCCATCCCTCCTTCAAGATTTACCCACCAGCTGCTCCGGAGACAAACGCAGATTTTCTTTTTGGGTGAACACACAGTTTCGTGCAGTAATAAACATGAGCAACGCTGTTCCACCTGAAACACTTTCGCAGAATGTCATTTCGGCTTAATGTCAGGGGTGGAACTCCATCCACAACACTTCACGCTTTTGTTTGTCCGTTGTTTGAGGTAAAGTTTCCAGAAAATATAACTACCCCTTCTGGAATTTTTTTTTAAAAATGGGCGCACTGTATGTACTGGATGTTGTAAAAGACAGATGACGGACACAGTGGCAGGGCTTTCCTGTTTCCCAGAATATCACTGGTGTGTGCAGAAAGTGGGAGAACCTTGTTTGAGCGATTTACACTGATTTTCACAACAAGCACTTTGAGTAAAGCTTCTTGAGCTAAAGTTGGAAGAATGGCATTTTCAGTTCGTTTTAAACCACGTCTCCCGCCTCCTGCTCTCTGTCTCTTGTATACGCGCGTGCTCGCTTGTGCGTGCACGCATTCCTTCTTTCTTAAACATGTTCATTGTTGTCTGCATGCGTGTGTACGTCCACACGCGCGCTTTCTCGCTTCTGTCCTTGTAATTGGATGCGATTCGCATTTCCACACACTGGATTCTTAGCTCCAGCAATGCCCGCAAACATTCAGACGTTTCAGAATTTCTTAGCACAACAGCAAGTTTCATAACATTGTATATTCGCTTACAAGTAAATTGTGAAATAATGCATCCGTAGGATGACTCTTTCATCAATCGATAAATCTAGAAGAACCGTGTTCAAGCAATCCCTACATTCTTATTGCTTTTCCGCTTGGGTGTCGCTGGGTGATTGAAAGTATGAGTTGGGTGCACAAGAGGCCGATTTTACCTACACTCCTGCTAACGCTGGTTTTCCCGAGCGAGAGCGCTGCAGATGGTTCGAGTCTGTTGCAAGCTGTCAGATGGGTATTTTTGTGGCTAATGTGGTGACAATTTTGTTAAAATAGAAAATAAGACACAAAACGTGGTTAGGGTATGTTATAAAGTGCTAAGTGAGTTGCCCATTGTGTACGAATAGGATCTGAGACATAAGTGAGACATAGGTAGTGTTTGTTATTACAGTATATTTTCATGGGTCTATTGAGGGAAACAATGTGTGTTTAAATATCTGGTGGGACTGCGGTCAGTGTGTTGTCTTATGTGTGTGGTGAGGCTGTTTGGATGGTAAATGGTTTGCTGCTTGTGTCGCACGTGTATGGACTCATGCCAGTCGGTGTTCTCGTATGCGAGGTAAGGTGACCTTTCTAAATCAATGTTTTACAAGTAACACACGTGTTTGGACGGTCACCAGTATGTGTTCTCGTATGCGAGGTAAGGTGACCTTTCTAAATCAATGTTTTACATGTAACACACATGTATGGACGGTCACCAGTATGTGTTCTCGTATGCGAGGTAAGGTGACCTTTCTGAGTGAATGTTTTATCACATGTGTTCCACGTGTATGGACTCATGCCAGTATGTGTTCTCTTGTGCCTGGTAAAGAACAGATCTCATCAGAAAAGCGATTCTGTGCAACATGTTGTATAAACACGGGGAAACGAGCGTTCTGTGGTTTCATTCTGAGTCTCTTTGTCAGAGAAAGGAATAGACTAAACCAAGGAAGAAAAGAAAGCAGCAGAAAGAAATATAAACAAATAAAACACAATACAAGAGAACAGACTGAAAGTTTTTTTTCTCAGTGGACGGCTTTTCCTGGGTTTTGTACGGGTCCTACGAACCTCCGCGCAGACACACACAGACACGATCAGACATAGAACTCGAGATCTACTTAACAGTTTTAAAGAGAGAGTGTAATACCAAATTGCACTTTTGTAAGCATTTGATGCTTAACGCACCCGAAATTTGTACTTAGTTACGAAAAAGATGAAGGTATGTATCAACTCAATGTCGTCGTCTGCAGATTGTCCAGCCGATCATCACCATATCCGAACACCGCGGACAGACGAGGTAAGTAATTCGAGGTCTATGGAATGATTTTATTCATTTTATAAGGTTAATGCAGCCCCAGCATGAAGCATGACGATCAACATTCCCGTAATTTACATGCAGAAAAACTGTGGCGGCTTTGCCGAACTGTCAGCGTCTGCTCGTTAAAATTGTCGCCATTTCGAAACACCGAGCAGACACGAGCTGAAATAATTTTGCAAAGGTCTGTAGAATGATTTTATACATTAAAAAAATGTAGCCCCAGATTGAAATGTTATAAGTATCAGATGCTTAACATAGCCATAATTTACGAAATGGCGATGATTGACCAGAAACTAGGAGACGATGACATTTAAGACATGCCTTCAAATTGTACGTAACTGTCACTCACCACTTTACCTTACTCTCACCAAGCTACCAAGGGTGTGTGGGGAGTGTTCGTCTTGCGAACGACTGCTCACAAACACAAACACAAGACAACGAGACGATGTAGTTCTCATCTTCCCAACAGCTATTTATACACATTTTGAAACACTACGTGTTAATTAGGCCTGTCTTAGTAGATTTTGTCGTATAATACCACTAACATTCCATAATCTTTGGTTAGTAAACCATACTACAGTTTGACTATAAAAAATGACACCGTTCTTTACATTGCCCAGCTTTTAGATTTTTGTTAAATTTATGCTATCCCCTTTCCCAGCCGGACCTAACTCTCTCTCTCTCTCTTTCTCTCACAAACATAAATAAAGCTGAAAGGGATACAAGGAAAAAAAAAACGAAATCAAAATATGCTCTTTACATTGGCCAGCCAACACCCTGGTCCACTTGCACTTGATCGAACCTGATGTCACGAAATAGAAATAAAAGAAAATTTGAATAAAACAATGTAAATAATTTGAATTGAATAAAACATTTCGAATAATTCACTAGATTAACCAAAGTTTGAACTGATCTAGAACTGTCATTAGACCTAGTTCGATTAAACTGTGCTTGATTCGATCTACCATTACATAACCAAAAGAACCTTAAAATCTCCCATTATTTTGAGTTGCTTCTCTCCTCCTCAGTCTATCTTTCTCAGTCAAACTGCACTCATGTTCATCCACATACGTACGTTTGCTCTAATACCTAACGGATTTCGAGAGCGACCGGGCGGAAACGGAAGTTGCATCCTTCTAAAACTTTCTGCAGTACTTAAAACTTCCAAAATGGAAACGTTAAACGTTTGCTCAGGAATCTTGATGACAGCGATCTAGCGGCTGACGTTGATAAGTTGATGTTGAAGTTGTATCTTTCGTCTGGAAGGCGCTAACAAAGTTAAGAAATAAATAACTACATTCGTCAAAGTACCGAGCCCTCATAATGAAGAATGAATCTATCGCAAGAGAATATATTTAAAAAAAATAGATTCTACTTGACCCCCCCCCCCAAAAAAAAAAAACCGCGCAGCTTACAGAGATGCGGCCTGTCCGGCTGAAAAGTGCAGTGGTCTGATACAAGAACTAGCCGTTAACTCCGGAACAGACGCGTTGTCGTCACGCGTGGCTTTACGTCAAATACACAAACTTTTAACGCTATAATTTGACGTCACGCGAAGAACCCGATCGCGTGAAGTTACGCGCCGGCAATGGATGGACAGATGATATTATGCCGTGAACGAGATTCGTCACATACTGCCAACTCACACAGTATACTACCAACTCACATAGTATGCTGCCAACTCACGCAGTATGCTGCCAACTCACATAGTATGCTGCCAACTCACGCAGTATGCTGCCAACTCACACAGTATGCTGGCAACTCACACAGTATGCTGCCAGCTCACACAATATGATGTCAACTCACACAGTATGCTGCCAATGCACACAGTATGCTGCCAACCCACACAGTATGCTGCCAACTCACACAGTATGATGTCAACTCACACAGTATGCTGCCAACTCACACTAGCACTAACACACAGCGCTTGCACAAATACCCACAGGACGGAAGGCCCTCAATCCTTGGAAACTCTTTAGAAGATGAAGCGCAGTCCTCTGGACTTGTCCAGTTTAAAGGCTGCTATTTCAAAGATATTGAAGAGACTTTGAGGGATATGACATTAAAATTCTTTCTGTTAAATAATGATCATCATCCATAAATAAGTTTCTTATTTTCGTATTCACAGGCTCACAGACTTTAGGCAAAGTAATAAATTGAACACATAAAGCAAACATTAAGTTTTTATTTATGCATTTTCTGAAGCTCAGGTTCCTCACCCCCACCCCACTCCCAAATCCTGCCTGACTACACTAATAAAACTCATGTCTGCTTTTCACTGCTGTGCAAGCTAGAAATTAAATCAGCTAGTACTACAAATTTAATTAGTGTTTCCATTGTGAGTCAGTAAAAGTGATTATTCATACTATTTCTCTTAGGGAATAGGAAAGCCGAGAAAAAAAACATGTAAATGTCAGTAGTGCAGTGGTAATGATAGAGCTGTTTGGTTGACGATAAAGTCATGCCCCCAACCTTGCTAAATACAATAACCCACTTTTGTTCTGACAAAATTTATTTTGTATCCTGTCGTGACAAAATCAGGAATGTCACATTTTAAGGATTTTGAGATATTTATGCCTCAAACTTTGTTCTTCTATCTTTCGTTTAGTGCCAGAACGGTAATAGCTTCAAAACTGGCGGAATTGATTATAAATCTACAGAGTAAAAGCCAAATGAAAATTGTTCTGGCAAATCGATATCCTCTTCGAAGGCATTGTGGGTCGCTCTGACGAGATAATGAGGGAAGTTGCCAAGATTCTCTCCCTTGTCCCCGTGTGGCGGCGCTGGGGTCATAAGGTATATGCAGTGTTTCATATAGTAACTGGTCTAGCTGATAAAACGTGCTTCTGTTGTCTGCAGACTAGGGGCCTACATGGGCAACGCAAACTTTGGATTCAGTCAACTTTTGGAGCCAGAGTAAGTATGGTTATCTCGAAGGACCTGCCTAAGGGGTACTTGCCTTTGCCCATTTTCGGCATGGGGTGCTTTGATGCCCACCTTTAACACCATGAGATCACAATCACCAAAAATGTCTTTAGTCTGTACAACGAGCGAAACCTCAGCTTTTAGAGGTAAGCCGCGGGATTATCTGGGACTTATGAGGCGCAATACCTGTCTTATTAACGCGACCGCCGTCCGAAGTCGTATACAGCACGAATGTTCTGTGCTACTTGGGGCAGTGATACAAAGCCCCTTCGCGTCTGAGAAATCTGTTACCTGCTAACTTTGTTGCCTTCGAGATGCCCCCTGCTCACGCAGCCTACCATTCTTCTTTACAAAAACTGGCTCGAGCAGTGAAGCCAGGGGTCACGTCCCCAGAGGCCAGCACGAGTGGCGTCCCGCGCTCTACAGTCTCGATAAAATCTCCGTGATCAAGTGATCACAGCGTCTTTCGGGCTGCGCACCGTTATGCCGCCTGGAAGGTGAGCATCACTGCAGACGACAAGAGCCCCAGTAGTCGACCGAACAAAGATTTCAGTCGCAAATTAGCATTCTTCCTTGCAGAAAGAAAGATCCGACGAATTTAGCCCGAAAAATAAGCTTCATTGGCTTCGCAGCCCTTCCACGGCCTTCGCATCTGAGCAAACAAGGTTAAAAGTTAACGGTATATCAGTCATCTCGTGAATGTGGGTAGGTATTGATAAGACTTCGGGATCTCACTTTTACGGAGACTTCTAGAAATGTGTAGACGCAAGTGGGCGAATAAATGAGCGTGAGTGAGTGAGTCAAAATGTGAAGTAGACAACAACTACAACAAATAATGACAACAAGTGTCTGGAAACAAAACCAAACCCATTTTCTGCTCACGATAAACATAACTGCAGGAAAAGTCGATTTTCTGACCACAATAAACATAACTCCTGGAAATGTTTGTTTTCTGACCACCTTAACAGAACTCTTGGAAAAGTCTGTTTTCTGATGACGATGAAGATAACTGCCGGAAGAGAGAGAGAGGCAGAATCAGGAAGAGAGAGGGAGTTGGAGGAGAAGCGGGAAATGACTAAAGAAAACGCCATTTAAAGCCATCAAAATTAAAAAAAAAACTGGTGTAAGTAGTGGGTACAGAAAGATCGATCAGCGGTGGAAAAACTTTTGTGTGTCGTGGAAAATTTGGGCAGCACGAGAGGGCCGGTATTATATCAGGCACTGAGGAGCGATGATAGGTTGCTTGTGCAAAAGAGTTGTTGAGTGAATGCCGCTTGCCGAAGAGTTGTCCGCCCATCGGGATCATCACGTGATTCATGCACTAATTTGACCAGCGCGCTGCGAGCTGATGTCCCCGCCTCATTAATCCCGCCATGCTTTGCAGGGAGCGGTGTAAAATTAGAGGGCTCTGGGAAGAATCACGTGAGCGATGACGTAGAAAGGAAGGCTTCGACAAAGCAATGCTGAAGAAAGAACGCTGCGGAAGACAATCGTGCGATGACAAAGGTGTGTCACTCAGGGGAAAAAAAAGCGGTTCGAATCTTCATGTTTATGAGTTTTGCACAAAAAAATAACAATCAAAGAAGAACCCCCTCCCTCTAAAAGAACTGTGTCTAGCACCAACCAAAAGTTACAACTGCATTATAATGGTGTCTTAATAAGAAAGCACTTAAAAATTAAAGTTCCATACTGTTTCAACCCTTCCCACTGCCCTCTTTTCTCCCAATAAGAGGGATCACCATGTTGAGCTAATTATTTCCAGCCGTGATCACTTTGCCATTTTTCTCATTTATTCGCTGGCTCCCTTTCCTTCCCTCCCCCTCCCTTCGTCCCCTACCCAGGCTCTGTCCCTTCTCTGTAATAGACGGGCCAATGAATTTTTCGTCCAATCTGGACGCAGCTGCCGTCACAAATGAAGAACTCGGCCAAAACAAGGCTCAATTTTCAGTCAGACCACGCCAAACCCCTTAAGGGAAATATGGAGCCGTCGTGTGACAAAGGCCTAAGATTTGCCGCCCTGGACGAATAACGTGCGAGTATTAGAGGCTTTCAGTCTTCGCATGGGAAGCAGCTTTTTTCTTTCTTCTTCGGTTGCCCTGAAGAAAAGTCGTCGGTCATCATCACTGTCATCGGCTTCTTCAATTCGACGACCGTGTCGCTGCTGGCTTCCCATTCTTTCTCGCTTCTTACTCGTGTCTGGGAGAGAGGACGGCAGTCATCAATTGATGATAGTCGATAACACAACACTAGATAACAGTCAATATTTCTCTAACCTCGCAATACCTGGGTATCAGCCGCAAATTATTTTACAATACTTAAACAGCGTTTAGTGAGAGGAAGGCCTGGAAGGGGGAGAAAATAACAGAAAACGGCTTAACTAGTGTTACAATGTAAGCACCAGACTTAGAACTTTTATGTAGGACACATTGAATATATAGTTAAGAAAAAAATCGTTCCCTCCAAATTTAGCCACTCTGACACCTGACACTTCACGTGAAAGCTGACACCAGACGTCAAACCTCTTCGCTACACTCGAAAGCTGACACCCCACGCCAGTACTCTGACACCTGAAAGCTGACACCAGGCCCCGTATGCATGCAAACTTTACTAAATTTATACCCAGATAGCGTACTGTTTCAGCCTCTGAAAACGCTGTTTCGGTGAACTTGAAATACGCTTTTCGGTCCTGTGACAACTTATTACCGAAAAACGAAGGGAAAAAAATAGGCTATTCGGTTTTCGTCCCTGGAAAATTGAAGGAACTTATTCTAGAATATTCGCCATCGAAGGAATGTCAGCTATTCGGTTGTCTTGCATAATGGGTCAAACGTCAAAGCTCTGACACTGTACACTTGAAAGCTGACACCCGACGTTACTACTCTGACACTAAACCTGAAAACTGACCAAGATGTCAGTGCTCTGACACTAACTGTAACAGGTGACACCCGACATCAGTACTCTGACCCCACGGAGAATCATTAAAAAATCAATTTTCAAAGAGGTGACGGGTGTGGCAAAAGTGAGGTGAAATTTTCCGATTTAGTTTAGAATGTACCTGTTCAGTCCCGCCTTTACTGTGTGGACTGTCCTTTTTCTCATGCTCGGTGCAATCAAAACCAGAACTGTCTGATCTTCTTCGGGAAGGATCAGATAACCCAGAGCTATATCAGATATGCTTTTACTCTTAACAAAATTAAATGAATAAAAAATCGGCAACTGCGCCAAGTACGTCATAAGTCAGCTATATTTAGCCGAAAGCGAGTATAAAATAGGTAAGTAGGTAGGTATACAACTTGCAGTGACTCTTTACTATGGGGAGGAGGGTAGACGTGGTCCTATTACTAAGCTATACACTGAATGAACCACCAGACTTATGGACCACTGCAGAAGGGGTTCTTAAGTCCCTTACTAAGAGTTGTTCCCCGTTGTTGTTACCACTTCCGCTTAGTACGCTCGCATAGTTGGTTCATCATGTCGGTGCAATTTCTTACTCTCAAGACACGCGCACTTCCGCGCGCACGCACACAGCATGCTCACACAAAATAAAAAGTTGCGAACAAATGTGAAAATTAAATAAGTGTAGACCATTATAAATAAAGGGATTCTAAAAATGCTAGATCAGAAGATGAGATACAGGGTTTGAATTTAAAAGATACAAAACCTTCTATTAAGAATTTTTTTCTCCCTAAATATAGCCTAAATAGTTATGTACATGCTTCACACTTTCTATCATACAGTTCGCATGCTTGTGATTACAAAACGTGTAAGATTTTCTACACATCACGTATTCATTGTGTCCACACACGTACAATGGTTCCTCGATAAATCACGGCGGGACGTTCCAGGATGGTCGTCGTTATTCAAATCCATCGTTAATCAAATCACGATTTCGCATAGTTGTTATGGGAACTCACTATTCATTCCGCGTCCCGCCGCGCAGAACGACAGAAAAAAAAAACGTGAACAGGGAGCCCGTAGCACGGAAAAACATGCACGGCGGGCTTACTGCTCGCATCGTTTAATCGCGGCTAGGAAGAGTAGCAGCGCCATTCAAATGTACTGAGGCCCGATTCTGCAGTGGTCCAAAACAGTTGCAGTAAGATGGCCAGTGCCAAGAGCCAGTGTAATGTTCCAAGGGAAGGCCAAGGTGAGTCTGATAAATGTTTAACTACTGGTAATCATCAAGACCACTCCTAGATTCGAACCAGCAACACCCACAGGGTTAGTCCACAGTGTTTCCGCAGAGCTATCCAAGCCGCTGTGGTAACTCTGGTTGCGTGTTACGATGAGACCGACCCTTCCCACACTTTCCGAGCGAGAGTTGCTGTTCCCTAAAGGCCCTTCATTGTGATCCCGCCTTCTGCATGCGCAGACATCCCTCAGTGACGTGTACACATTTGATGCATTAAATTATAGACCGCAGGCCATTTTGTTTAGTTTTACACGGCTCGGGGTTGTCTTGGCTGTTCATGAATGAAACAGGGGCTAAGTCAAATGTGTGATAAAAGTTCAGTAAAGCGGTAGCGGTCTAGGTTGTTTGTTTTCCAGAGTTTAGACAGAGCATGTGTGCCAGGCGGTCGTCTGTGCGACACAGTTCTACTTTGTATGGAAAGGACTGACCAGAAGGAAAGGTCCTTGCAAACGACCCAGGCCGGCTGATGGAGTTATCTGCCACACAAGCGACAGACGGCGGGCGAGCGAGTGCGATAAAGCACTTAGCTGCTCTTTAAACACAAAGTCTGCAGCGTGACAAGCGACTTAGCTGGCTGATCAGATGTGACGCTGCCTTTCTCGCGGGCGATCGACCTTGACAGAGGTGATCCAGGAAACGTCCAGCCCAACGCGACAGCAATATTGTCTCAGCAACTCGTTCAGACGATTGGCGGGGCAACGCTTGCACTCCTCGGCGTCCCCTGGAAAAAAAAATGGAATCCCCTCCAGATTTGTTCCCAGACCAGGCTGAGCGCGTTCCTGTCCCGCGCCTCAGCCAGGGTCATGTCTTGTCATCCTGCCCAGGATGACAATGGCGTGCCATAAATTATTATTACGTCAATTAACGGGAAAGTTACCTCCCTTAATTCTGCGGACACTGGGCCTGCTGCTGCCTGGCTGTGGGGAGACAATCATTTGTTTCTCTCCTCCCAGTCCCTTCTGACCGTCCGTGTCCTTCCGTCTGTCTTGGGGGACCCATAAACAATGTCCAAGCGCAATTCCGTTCGTAGTCAGACGCTGTCACAGAAACTAAATCGGGGGGTGGATGGTGTCCGAGGTGTGTACGACATCTTGTGGAATCAGAAACTAATTTCTCCTCTCGTGCAGTGTATGTCCGACTTCCAGTAAACGCTTTAGGGTGCGTGCTGCTACAGTAAACCCCAGTAAACCTTTTGGGGTGGGCGTTACTATCTCCAGTAAACCTCTTGGGGTGCGTGTTACTACCTCCAGTAAAACTCTTGGGGTGCGTGTTACTGCCTCCAGTAAACCTCTTGGGGTGCGTGTTACTACCTTCAGTAAACCTCTTGGGGTGCGTGTTACGACCTCCAGTAAACCTTTTGGGGTGCGTGTTACTGCCTCCAGTAAACTTTTTGTGACGCGCGCTACTACCATTCGGGGTGAGTGCTACTGCATCTAGTAAACTGTGTGTAATGTGCCCTACTTTTTCCAGCAAACCTTTTTGGGGTGAGTGCAAGTACCTTCTAAACTTTTGTGCGCGTGTTTTGTCTCCAGTCTGATTTATGCTAGGCGTTGAAGATGTACACACAAGATGTAGATACTTTGGACTTGGTAAGTGAGCCAGAGGCTCAAGCCTCGTTCAAATGCATTCATCTATATTTTCAAGTCAGGATAACCATCCCTGCGACCCTTTTCGCCACATGTGAGTTTTATGGGAGAAACATGAGAAATGACCAGCCATAATGGATACGATGACCAGCCTCGCTAGGTGCAGCGACCAACTGTCTCATAAGGAATTAGCAGCCATACATATTAGACCTAATGTCAGTCTCACAGTTTATGCCAGTCATGTCACAGGTTATTCCAAATTAAAAAATAAACTGCTCGAGAGACATTCACAGAGTTATTCTCATCAGTGTTGAGAATGTGCTTGCAATGTGCTGTTTGCTGGGGTTTAGAAATTTGCCATGTGGTGTTAGGTGTAGAAATCTGCTACGTAGTGTTAGCTGAGGTGTAGAAAGTTACTGGGCTTTAGCTCCAAGAATTATAAGATACAGGAAAATCATTCCCTTCCTACAAGCAGCGTTCCAGGTATCTCCCTACAGTTTGCCACTCATTTCTGTCGGCGAGACGCTTTGAAATTGTACACGTGGGAACGTTACAGTGCCAGGTACACGACAAATGGTTATATGACTTCCATCTCTGAGTAACAAGACTGCCGTGCGCTTGATCTGTGAACAAACAAAAGAACAGGCAGTGAGTGCCACATTTAAATTGTTTATGTACAAGAAGGACCTGGACACTTATACTTGCAGAAGTTCTGGTTAATGGCAGGAACAAACGATAGACGACAGATTTAAGAGCTGTGAGGCTCGCAGTCTGGCATTCTACCTACTCACCCATTTTGGTCCCTATTTTTAAAATGAACAAGGAAACGAAAAAAGCAGGAAGGAATGAAGGAAACAAACCAGACTTATGAAAGGAAGACAGGAAGGTAAAAACACCCAGCAGCTGGATACCAACGATGTATAGCTCCTGTATCCCCACCCCATCCCCATCCCCTCCCGACCCTACTGCGTTAACATTTAGCTCCGCTCGCATTTGCACTAAGGTATGTGTTCCTTTAAGATTCTGGCAGGGCTGGGTTGTCTTGCTTTGGCAGCATCACCTGCCTGGACTGTCTGAGTAGCTGTTCTTGTTTTATCGGAATCCTGCTTGCAGACTGCACGTTACTCGTAGCTTGCCCGAGGCCAACGAACCCTAAGGTGACGTTAAGAAATAGATTTTGAGTTCATTTTCACTTTGCGTCTGTCTCGGAACTATATTAAGCGGCATTGCCACTATCTGATCATCAATAAAGCAATATTATACCACACAGACATGCTGTCGCTGTCTGGTTATCAGGAAACCGAATGTAGCTTAGAGGTGATCCCAGGCCTGTCGTGAGGTACACCCTAGTGCCAATCTCTGCTGTCAGATTAATCTTAGTTCATTCTCTCTCCCCTCCCACCCTCTTTTTTCTGGGGAGAAGTGGGTTGACCTCTAATGGCGCTGTCTTTCATTGTGAGGTGAGCTTCAGTGCAGTCTCTTGGTGTAAAGTGTGATTTAGTGCAGTCTTCTGGTGTGAGGTGAGCTTTAGTGCAGTCTTCTGGTGTGAGGTGAGCTTTAGTGCAGTCTTGTAGTGTGAGGTGAGCTTTAGTGCAGTCTTGTAGTGTGAGGTGAGCTTTAGTGTAGTCTTGTAGTGTGAGGTGAGCTTTAGTGGAGTAGCCGGGCGGAGACGAGAATGACAGTCCAAAGAGGCGAGCAAGTTTTACCTTCTCTCTTTTTCTCCCTCCCCCCTCCGCGCTCTCTCTCTATGCTCTCTCTCCCTCTCTTTTTTCTGTTCTGTGGCCTTTTTGCTCTTTCTGTCCATCCGTTCCCCCTCTTTTTATGTTCTCCCCACTGCCCACAGTCGTCCTATCATTTCTTCTGCCACCCCCTCTCCCACTGTTTTATTCATTTCCTCTTTTTTGAGAAAAACTTTGCACGTGTGACTAGTGAGGGAGGGAGGGAGAAATCCCGCTGTCTCAACAAAAATATGCCAGGTAATTTCCTCAGCTGTCGTCCACACTCTGTCCTGGTTCTTTATAAATTTTAAACGCATTTTAACAAGCGACACTTTTTCCCCAGCACACAGGATACTGTTTGTGCGATTCCCAGAGGACACATTAATGTTAAATGGAACAGAGTATTTTAATATCGGTAAACACGTCTGCTTAAGCCGCCTGTAAATATCTTTATCAGCTCATATTTATGCGTAATTCTTATCTATAGCAGTAAATACGTCTTGTTATGAAGCAGCAAGCACATATTTATGCCACAGATATACTTTATTGTGTATGGGTGTATGGGTGTATGGATGTACCCGGATTTCAACAGAGAAACGAGGGTTGTGAAAACAGCTGAGCCTATATGCTAGCCATGGAGCATGATGGTTCACCGACAGATGTTCCGGACGAAAGACAGGTTTCTCACGAAAGACAGGAAAGAAAGAAAGCCCAGCAGCCCTCTTTGTCTGCCCTGCGTCAAGATTCCGAAAATCAAAAATTTGTCGGTGTGTCTGCGAGTGCCTGAAAGCGAGCAGACTTTATAGATGCTGACGAGTTTTTTCTCGGCATAAATATGTACATTTAGCCACTCGTCACACTGAGAATCTAGCGCGCGCTCGCATACCCGAGATATATACTGGGTAAGTATATACACAATACTCCCTTATCTCTACCTATTTTACGTGTCTTTCACAAACTCTTGCAGCCATTCCGTACTTGTTTGGACTGTTTACAGCCGACACAAGCAGAGACGCGCTTCAAGCACCAAATGTTATTTTTCCCACCCACCTAAGATTCCAGAAATAATCTCATGCAGCTCGCCCCTCGGTCTCTTTCCGCAAGACAGCACGCTCAGACGAAGCTACCCCGCGATCACGTGGCTGGATCTAGAGAACAACTTCCTGCGATCCCCCAAACGTGCTTGATTTGATCAAAATAACATGACCTGAGGAAAACGGACAAAAGTCTTCTGTTAAGTTTCTTAACAGGAGGATAGGAAGGAAGTAATGCTGGTGTGCAGGAGAGTTCCAGGAGATATCCTGAGTGTGTTTAGCAGCGTTTCCCCCGAGGTACGCGTGTCGCTAGGCAGTTTTCCTGCCGTAAAACAAAAGGAATATGTCTGAACGGAGTGGTCTGGCTATAGTAACGTTAGCTTTCGATAGACACTCCTCGTGTACTCACAGGGGAGGGTTATTTAAATCGGCCTCAGTATAGCTGCTTCAGTCTGCTCGTGTTTCTGTGTTTGTGTGTGCGTATTCAGGCATTTACATGTTTGGGCGTTCGTGCATGTGCATGCTGTGTGCATCCACATGAATATTCCAATGGTCATGACCGATGAAGGGACACTCGGAAGAACATAGGATAAACACCCCTCCCCCAAAATTGCTTATTGTTTTCATTTCATGGTTGGAAACACTGCTCCCTTAGGAAATTCTGCTTTTCAAATGCAAGCATCGAAAGACCATCCCTTTTCACACGGCAACATTAGGAGGACACTTTTCTCATACCAGATAGCATTGAAGAGATAATCCATTTTGCACATCAACATTGAAAAGACTGCTCCCTATGATATGCCAACATTAAAGATTGCTCCCTATGACATGCCAACATTAAAGACTGCTCCCTATGATATGCCAACATTAAAGACTGCTCCCTATGATATGCCAACATTAAAGACTGCTCCCTATGATATGCTAACATTAAACACTGCTCACTATGATATGCGAACATTAAAGATTGCTCCCTGTGACATGCTAACCTTAAGGAGACTGCTCCCCTAACATTCCCACACTACAAAATTCCTGTCATGCGGAGACTCTCGTCCGATGTTTAACACGCGGCTTGTCTGTCCTCAACGAACTGTGCGACTGTCAAAGGAAGGCATGCCCTCGGTTCACAGGCCAGTAACTGCGCATGCCCACGCAGAACATAAGAGGAAACCCGATTTCCGTACCATCAGCATCATATTCGATTTCCTTTTTCTGTCATCTTCATATTCTGTCTTGTGTTCAGGAATACGTTCGGTTTCTAAATTCCGCCCATCCTGACATTCTATCTTGTGTATAGCATCATAGTTCCATTTCCTTATCGTGTCTACCTTCATATCCTTTTTTCTGTTCTTTTCGCGTTCATATTGATTTGCATATTTATATTACATGACCATATTCTTCACATCCATCCGCAATCGATTTTCCTTTTGGTTGTTCACCTTCCACTCCGCGGGAGCTACTTAACCCCCGATCTGGTTGGAACATATGTTTGGAATAGATATTTGCACGGGACACTCTGCCAGCGGAGGATTTTAGCAGCCTCTCCACTAGTGCGTAACATCGCATTTGTGTTTTGTGTTTGGTTGTAGAGATGCCCTTCTTTAAAATAATAATAAAAACATTAGATCGTTTGTGTGCATCTGTTTGTGTTAGGGTCAGTATCCATGTTTTTGTTTATCGTGTGCTTATAGTTAAGTGGATTCCATGTGCGTTGCAGGTGTTCAAACGCCAGTTTGGATTCCGTTTACAGAAACGTGTTGCAAGCATTTGGGGGCGTAGAAATCTTGCAATAAAATTGTTATTGAAACTCCAAGTGACTCAACCGACAGCTTGGACATCCTCCGTAAATCACCTGTAGACTGGAGCCACATGCAGGGAGGAGGAAATAAGGTGGTACGGTGGCCCCGGGCCACTAAAGCTCTCGCCGGGCCAATAAAAATCAACCACGAACCCTTTGGGGAGCCGATGTTTTTTCCGACTGCTGTAGACATACAAAAATGAGAAAGAAAAAATAAAAACGGGATGAGTGGAATTTTCAGCGAGCTAGTGAATTTCAAAGTTAGTTTTGACAATTTTGGAAATTCATTATCCTTGCAACCTCTGTATTCCTGCCGTAGCGTTGCTATGACTTCGCTGGACAAGGGACAGAGCACCCGGGGCTGGCAAGTTTCAGTCCAAAAGCGGTCCCCCAACAATTTTATGCCGGCAGCCCTCCCCAAGCAAGTCTGCGTCAAGAAGTCCTCCTTTCTTTGCGCGTCCATAGGGCAGGCCCCAAGATGCCAAAGTTTTCCAGCGACAAGTGTGGTCGTCTGCGGGTTGGGAAATGTTTCTTCTGTCAACGCAACGGGTCTTACTAAAGACTCGAGTAATCCCCCCGCCCCGCCACTCTGTCTTCTGGAATAAGACATTTTTCACGAGATATGTTTTACTCCTTTGCAGAGGCGGTATATATATAGCATATCGCTAAGGCGCTCTTGTCACTGAAACAGATGGTGGTGGATTCAGATCTTAAGGCCGGCACATGTTTACATCGCCGGGCTTTGGAGGTTTTCTCTGTGTGGCAGGTTTTAATTACGCGCTTGCCTCCTGTCATGAGATGGCCTTTGTTGTTGAAATGACCTTAACAAGCAGTACTTGGGGAATGGGGTTTTGCCAAATGAGGATAGTTTTTATTATTTACTGTTACTGAACAACGTGTGACCTGGGGATCACGTTACCAAAAGATCGCTGTAGCCTATACTGCACGGTGCTGTACTGTGAAGTGGAAACTGAGGTTCAGCTTCTGCCTGTGAGCACAACACTGGCCAGCCAGTACCTATCCTCGCCTCGCAATCTGTACTTGTAGTTGCTTTTTGCACCAGTCACCAGCTTTTTATCGATCTTTCAATCTGGGAGAAAATGGTTTGTGCACGTCGACGGCATTGGCTGTTAAATTTTGATCTGGCAAACATTGGTACAGTACGGCCCCCTGGCGCACCAGCAGCAGACAGCAGGTAAGCGGCTTCCTTACATCCTTGATTGCACGCGCAGACAAGGCGAGTGACAGGCATGATGGGAAAATGTTTGCCATGGCGCACAACAGCCTGCGTGCCAGGCAACGATTGCTGACAGCTGCAGACAGCTGTGCCTCTTGGTGCATGCTGCTTTAGTAGTATGCAGGGGGAATATAAGTACAGATAACCTACTGCAGAGTAGTTGGAGCTGTGGTCTATCGCGTGGAAGGTTTCTGGTTCAATTCTGGAATTAAACGTTGCGTAGACTCCATGCGGCTATCTCCGGGACGTCAAACTGCCTCTCTACACTGCCCATCTCACTGCAGCTATAAGTTTGTTGGCTGTTTCAGTCCCATAGCGTAGCAATTGCAATTCCCTCATAGCGTGAAATAACCGCGAAGTTATTTACACTTTCACATTGTCCACTTTCGTTACAGTCAGGCGACTTTCCCATCAGCGGAACAGTGTGAAACGAACCGACACTTTTTCAAACTTGTGTCCACAAAATGATAAAATTAGAGTAGTTATTACCACTAATTCGCATTGTAGCTTCCATTTTGACTATGTTCCTGCGATCTATAATTCAAGAACTATATTGTGCAATATATTACAGAAGATTATGTCCGAGGCGCTTGAAAACAATCTTGTTTCTTTATACTTTTGGGCGGTATGGGCAAAACGAATTTCTGTTTATAGTTGTTTGGGGAGAAACCGCACCACGCTGAGCCTTCTCGACATAAATACTGTTTCAAAGAGAGCATTTGGTTCACAAATATATCGGTTCCCCGTGGTACACACAATTTGTCCCCCGCTCTTCATGTATAAGCCAATCAAATGCCACTATAAAGGTCACGAGACTAAATCGAGAGAACAGTCTGTTGTCGTTTACCACAAGGGAGACTTTTGATAGCAGAAACATTTATGGCAACACGAAATTGTTTTTCGCGGCTGGTGCACCGTTGTCTGCCCACCTCAGCAGTCTGTCTAGCATCTTTCTTCCCTCTCTCGCTACCGACTCTCCCTCGTTCCCCTCCCCCAATCCGTCTTCGTCTCTCGCTCTCACTTCTGCCTCTGTTCCTCCTCTAGCTTTCTCTCTCAGTCCCTCCTCCCCTACCCCAGATATCTCTCATTTCCTTGCTCTTTCTTTGCACGAATCTGCTCTCTTTGTGTGTTTTTTTTCAGTCTTCATGCCACAATCTTCAATTAAATATCAGAGTTACAATAAAGATAAGCAGTCTTTTCTGAGCGGGGTGAGGACTGCTGTCAGCTTCCTGTCCTCTTCGTGGACAAAAATGTCTGTAAAGTCCACACGGTGTGTTCCAGAGACCCCCCACTCTCCAGGTCTTACACATCGCGAACACTCCTCATTCCTCACTTTCCCCTCATCCTCGACTCCACTGGCGTTGCCGAAGCTCCCAGCTCTGACATGTTGCATCCACCCTGGGCTCGTCACATGTTGCAAACACCTTGAATCTTATCCTCACACACGCTGTGCGCTGCGCAAAGCAAAGGCTTCAGCCAAGAACGCAAGCGATGCCGCGCGGTACGCGAACCATGCCGCGCGGTGCGCGAGCCATGTCGCTGTGAACGGACCCCTGAGGAAACGACGTGATGCCGGCAGGAGGAAGCTGGAGGCGCCCCCACGCGGCGAAACGCTGCCAGCTGTTACAGCGCCGTAGTCCAAGAACGGCACCAGCAGAGACACAACAGCCTCCAGTGCGCAGGCGCGGTCACACCTGTGGGGCAATCCTCTCGCAGCTTTAAAGTCTGAAGAGTGCCATCCTCTTGCCTCCCGCTGTCTGGGTGTAGACAGTGTGCATCTGATGCATGCAGTCACAAATGGCTTCCAACGGCCGGTAAGACAGTGAATGTACTGAAGGATACAGGTGAACTCTTGATGGCTGCGGGGCCTTTCCCTGATTTTTTGAGATGCAAGAACAATGTTCTTGTTGCTCATGGAGTATTTTTGGAGACGGCAATCACCTGTTAGCGAGACCTGAAGGGATTTGAAAGACAATAAACCTGGGACTCTGCACTCACGGTTGTGAAAGACCGACAAATGTGGAGGCCTCATACAGCTACCTCGTCTGTTAACTGACTCAAAGAGATATATGTGTGTGTGCGTGTGTGTGAGTCTGAGTGCATGCGTGCCTGCGCGCGCGTGTTTGTGTGTGAGAGAGAACGAACCGTACAAGGGCTGCCATAACATCTACGAAAAAACCTTTACCTCACAAGCGAGAAAATATCGTTGGCACAATAAATATTCATATGGTGACTACATTCAGCCTGACTTTACAAATAAACAGAAAAATGCCGCACTCACTTCTGTCCTATACTTCCCTGCTTTTGTCTCTGCCTCTCGTTTCTCACAGGCAGTGTTAGGATCGGGGAGTGGGGGGTGGGGGTGGGTGCCTTTAAGTGTCGTCTAAGTGTCGTATTAGTGAGTTGCCGAATTGTCGGGCCCACCAAAGACCAACCCGTTGCGACAGAAAAATTAAATTTCTTTTCCAGCCTATGGGATGGCATGTTTGTCTGCTATGTTGGCACTCTCACGTCACAACCGCTCTCAGCGCAAGAATCACATCAACATCGACCTTTGTGTCCTCCCGTATATATAATTGAAATGAACAGTATAGACCAAGACATACGAGAGGAAACTTTGAAAGCACTAGGTGGAGAACAGTAAAAGATGTATTAGCCAGAAATTCTAGGAGAGTCAAGCAAATCACTGTTTCTATAAAGGTAACTTTATATAAAGTAAGCAGATCTAAATAATAAAAAAAATCTTCAAAGGAATGAGTTTCTAATGGCTAAGCAAACAAGTAAGCAAGCGGCATCATCAGAATTTCACAAACATTTACACTCGTAACTTTGCAACCCGATCTATCAAAAGAAAGACGCCAAGCATTTCAAGGCAGTTTCTTGTCTTCCTTCTTTTAAAGTCCAGATCATTTATGCTCATTTGTTGAAAACACGTAAACACGATTAATAATTATTAAAACAGATCAAAGGCGTCCAATAGATGATATGCCAAATGCCTCAAACTGTTTGAAAGGAGTTCCTCCACTGCATAAAGCACGCAGCTAGCTTTCGGTTTACTAGAAGGGGTGGGGGTACGTCTGTTCGACAGATAGTTGACCAGGACTGAGGGAGGGGTGAAATTGGTCGTTATTATGCTAGTGACTAGGAAGGTGGGGGGTGTCTGTCTGGCACTAGGCCAGCGCAAGAAAGAACACTGCTGCGCAGTGATCTGGCCTCGGGAAGAAGCGAGGCAGGTGTTGATGCTAAAGAAAGCGTTTATTTGGTAGAATCTTTCGTGTCAAGGCCGAGGAAGGGCATTTTGGGAGGACTGGCTCGAGGATGAGGGTACTGTTGAAGTCCTTCGACTCAAACCTGCCGCATGAAGCACAAACGCGGCACAGAATGCGCAGAGCTGTATGCCGCATGTCGAACACCTTGATGAGTGTTTGACGTACTTAATTTTTTAAAAATGGCTTAAAAGAAGAGTTGGCACTGATGGTGCGGCGAACATCCGCGGCCCTGACGTCACACCGGAGAAAACTCCCAGAAACATGCGTTCCTGCCGTCTGTGGCGGGCATGCAGCCGACACCTTTCAGAATGTAGCGAATTCCAGTGTCGCAGAGGGTTTGTGTTTGGGGAAACAACTTGACAAGCATGATTAGGTTTTTCCCTTTGCGGTGGGTAAGACAACCTTCTGGCATCTGGTTCAGCAGCATGCTTGTGTCGAACATTGAGCAGGCTTCAAAGCCAGGTAAGACTAGGTGAACATCTTATGAAAGGTTTGCCTGAGCCCCAAAGTTCACAAGGGTGGAGATTGTATGCTCCCTCACTGAATCCAGTGTCGAGGTTTTTTTGTGTGTTTTGCCTGCCTTTTCTCTTCAGACGCCAGCTATCACATGAAAGACTCGAAGCATTGGTCTAGCAGTTACGACCGACCAAAAAAAATGAAGAGAACCACTTGACAAGACGGCATTCTGCCGCAATTCACCAAAGAACATGTACAGGCTGGGTGATAGCACCTGGTTCGTTAGAGTGCGCTCCTTTCTTGCAGTCAGTAATTGTAGCTGGCGACGCCCGCATCAGGTGGCGGTACCCCCCCCCAAAAAAAAATATATACCTTCACAAGCTTTTAATTAAAATCTTATAATTAAAGCAGAGATACATGTCTGTCATGAAACCGATAAATAAATTGGCAACATCATTTTAAAAATAGATCCAGCTCGCAAGAAGTTAGAGATAAAGATGCATCAGTTTGAAAAATCTTATTAGGTTTGCTTGTAGATTGAGTTTGATCAGAGATGAAAGACATTAAATGATCAAAGCTCTCTCATTTATCCCCTGTCCGCAGCAACAGCCACTATCTCTCTGCAGCTAACTGGATTAAATTTTGGTCTTCTTGCTAAAGGTCATGCACCTAGGGGCAAAGTACCCGTCCTCACACTTCCGGCAATACCGGATGGGTGTTCACGTACACACCTGGTAAAAGGAGCCAGGAAGGTTGGGATGGGAACATTTCAGGTGTGAATGCTTGGAATGGCCGGATAAGATGCATTTGAAGAGGAAGCGGATGGGCCTGGCACCGAAACTCCTAAAACACACGGCAGCGCAGATATTTCTCCACGCACGTAATTCATGGCCACAGGTAATGGTACACGACTACAGGTAGCAGTTATATGGTTATAGGTAATATATACATGGGTACAGTTAAGGGTTACAGAAGGACAATTCAAAAACCTTTTCCAGTAAGCTGCCCTGCCCGTTTGGAGGGCAAACACTTCTTAATTGATTCTTTCGACAGGCACCAAACCACACGGACGTTTTCAGTCGAGAAGAAAATCTTAGAAGAACATACATCAATTTCGAAGATTACGAGCACGCATTTGAATGAGTATTTTTAAAACCAAGGACGTAACGACGAGAAAGAGAAAGACGGGGAAACATGACCCATGGATGAATCTCGACATAGTATGGGTAACGTTTTGTCTGAAGTTATCTGGAATGCACTTCGTAAATGCCATTTCCTGTTGTTACAATTTCGTTTAAATTATGCGAACCCATCATAACCATTCTATTAAAAACTAAAGTTTTTAGGATTTCCCCTTGCTTTCGAGACTTTTATGTCCAGAAAGTTCAGTCTGGTGTTTCCGAGAAAGAGTGCATTAAGCTGCCGAACAGGATAGCGCAGTGCTTGGGTTCCCCAAAGGTTCCAGAGGGAATCTGCTCTCAACTTTTGCTAACTTTCCTTCTTTCCTAGAAAAGATGTGTGTCTGTATGTGTGCGTGAATGTTTTGTATATTTGTCTGTCTGTAAGTATAATAATAGAAACTACAGACGTTTGTGCCCAGCTTGAATACTTTATTCTGGGAAAAGCCGGATCTAATCATTTTCATGACGATTTAGGCACCAAGACAGCTTGCACTGAGCAGATAGTAATGGGCACGTAGTCTTTAATAAAATCTCCAGTGTGTTTATTCTTTATGTGTTCCTTCTGTATAATTTGTTAAACATTTGGGGAGGAAAAGTAATGGATATCTATATGACTTCCTGTAACATAATCATTTTAATGGAACTCGCGAGAGCTGTACACTTTGTCCTTCAAAATGATAACAGAGCTTTCCGAATTACCTCTCAGATTTTTCTGTTTAAGTTTGTTTTCAAATCTAACGTTGTGCATCGTTTTTACTCCTACAAACTAGAAAATAAAGGTATCTAAGAAAGCAATGAACACTTCTCTGTGTGTGCGTACGCACAAAACGATGGAAGCTAGTTCAAACATATCCCAGGATACGCGCGTATGAGATCTGCATGCACGCCCACCCATGCAACCCGGTCTGTATATAACGCGTTGCACGTTCTCGACAGTCACCACAGGAAGTCTGAAGTTTAGTGTCGTCCTTTATTGGGTTGACTAATGGCTGAAGGTAACCGCAAGCATTGTGGAGAATGCTACCTGCAGACAATGCGCACACAATGAACAGAACTGCACATTTCAGACGGCATACCTGCAATGTACCCAGTATACCCGACAGGGGACTGCATAGCATCCTTCCCCCTCCCTCCACCCACCTCACGATGTGGGTGGTCGCTTCCTCCCTCTTGAAACCATCGCCGAATTGTGCCGCTGATGGCACTGGGACGTGAAGATCCCGCTGTCTGAGGAACTCTCGCAGGAAGGAGAGGAATTTAGCGCAAGGCGAATCTTAATTATGTTACGTCTCGACGTTAATTGGATTCTAATAGGAGATCTTCAGTCTTCTATTGTTTATATTTATCAAGTAACTTTTGTGGAAGACTGCAGGATAAACAGTCAGAGTAAGTCAGCGAGTGGGCAAAATGAGGGAGGGAGAGACAGCAAGGAAAACAAAGAGCCGGATAGAGAGAAAAGGAAGGAGAAAGAATGCATAAAATGAAAGGTCGGTTTTAAAAAGGAAGTCCTTAGCTTAGAGGCTTAGCGTTCCAAGGCCAGACTCCAGAAATTCACTTCACATGAGGTGCATGCAGTCTCCGGCAAGTTTTCGTGGGGCAACGCGGGACTTTGATGGCCCGAACAATCCCTTGAGCAGCGCCGCTCACAGAGGGGCATAGAAACGACGAGAAAGAGGATGACGAGGGGAAAGAGGTGGACGAGAAAAACGACGATGATTACGACGATGATGAGGATGAAGATGACGACGATGATGAAGAAGAAGATGACGACGATGGTGTTTAGAAGGAGGAGGATGGGGCGTGGAGCCGGGGATGGTAACAGCGACGGGTGGTACAAATGATTGACGTGGAGGAGAGTTTGCGCAGCATGGAGTCTTGTTACACATGGCATCCCTCACACCCCCAATGATTGACAGGGATTGACAGACTCGCAGAACTGGTGGATTGTCGAGCCGATTTCGTAAACGCCAAGACTACGAACAATCGGGTAAACTGCTGTTGGGAGGTGCCGCACGGAATTTGCCATGACAACACAGCACTCGTGATCAAAACCTAAACTCCGCTTGGTCATGCCAGGTTCTTTATAAGGCCAACGACTCGCAGACAACCGCTTGAAGACTAGAGCTAAATATAGCCTGACATCGCCAGCACCCTACAGACCCTCTCTCCCTAAGTCTCCTATCCCTCCCCCCCCCCACCAGCGCAAAATCACCGCAAGGAGGAATCACTTTCATTCAAATTGAGCAACAGGACGCGCTTCTACCCTGATGAGCACGGAACCCTACAGACACTTTCTCGCAATGAGAGGCAAACGGCAGGTTGGAGCAGAACAGATCGCCAGCACACCTGCCTTGCCATGAGGAGAGTAGGCAGGGATAGTTAGTAGAGAGGATAATCAAACTGAGATGGGTCGTTTGATTTGTTTACCCACCAGATGGGGACAGGACGGGTGCAGTGTGCCACTTGGGGATTGGACAAGCACGCCACTCGAAAACCACAAAGGCGCTCAACTCCTGTCGCTGCGAAAATAAACAAGCAGCACGCTTCTGTCACTGGTGCAATGAACTGGGCTCACCTGAGCACGTGCTGCTGTGCAGGCGCCCACCTCCTCACGCGTGTTCACACCTGTGCCTCGTTCTCTCAGCATGCATGCGCTTGTCCTCAGGTCCCGTCTGACAGCCCTTGTTTCTCAGCTACTGAAAGCAGGGACACAGGGGTCGCTGCTATCCTGCAATACTTGAGGTTGCCGGAAGAACTTTTGCAGCATGAGCCAAGCGATGGCCATGCACGCGCGATGATGACAAAGTTCCATCTTAGACAAAGACAAGAAATCCGGCTTTTTTCCCGCTCTGTCAGCTGACTTATGAGCAAAGCAACAACCTCTGGCGGCAAAGTGAACCAGAGCAAAATGATGAACTTGTACCAATATATATCCCCGAATCTCTAGTTGTACCAATATATATCCCCGAATCTCTAGTTGTACCAATATATATCCCCGAATCTCTAGTTGTACCAATATATATCCCCGAATCTCTAGTTGTATCAATATATATCCCCGAATCTCTAGTTGTACCAATATATATCCCCGAACCTCTAGGCCCATCTGCCTGCACCATACAGATGTTCACTCCTTGCAGAAAAAGTATGAAAGAAAGATATCTCTCCCAATAAATAAATACTGACAAAGCGAGGGCGATCCGGCCGCCTCCACAGGCCACACCAGAAGCGAAACGCAAGCCCAGAGAACTGGCGCGAGCTGAGCATTCGTTCACCCAACCAAATAAGCGGTCGGTTCTTTATTTGTTGACTGGAATTTGGGCTGTACAAGCAAATAAACGGCCCGCCAGTGGCACGAGGCGAGCTTGCCTGCATCTGTTTCTTACCCCGAAAGAGAATTCTGTTTGGGATCTCGTCTTCGAGTTGTTCAACACAAAAGCGTTCAGTAATTTTATTTACTTCGCAAAAGAAGTTAATTTCGGCTGAAAGTGCGGCCGTTGATTTTTTTTCCTGGCGTCCACTATCCATTTTCGGGAAATATTTCGGATTAGTTGCAGCTGCCTGACTGCGCCGTGTCGTCAGGGATCCGCATTGTATCACGACAGGCACTGTCTGTAGGGCTGTTGCATCGGCAAGACACCTAACCTCTTCTTGTGCTCTGTGCATGTGAAGACACCAAATCTTCTTCCGTTAAGAATGAAGGTAAACGATCACAGCGCAAGCTTGCGAACTGATTTAGTCAGCCCACAAAATATATGCTGTCACATTACGTCTCCACGGAATCAAAAATATCTCCCTCTTTGATTGCATACGTGCTTATCCGTCCCTCTGTCCATCTGTCTAATTGTCTGTCCCCGAAGGAATGAGATAATACAGGCAAATGAGACAAAGTGCACGTGCATCTGTATGGTTTACTGCTTGAGGAGAAGTTACTTGATTTTCACTGTCCTTGAAGTCTCTTTGCTGTTTCCTTTTTATGTCCTAAATCATTTTTCCTCAAAATAATTACAAAGTTCTGAAAATATTCCATGTTGTATTTCCTCAACAGAGTTCCGTTGAGATCTTATTCTGACCCCGTATGGTTTACATTTAGTAATAACGTGTGTATTATTGTATTACGTGTATTACATTGTTGGGTCGTTTTTCCAGTGATTTGTCCTCTGTGGGAAAATTTCGCCACAGTGGCTGCAAATTTAGGTATTGCAGAGGACTTGATATAGTCTGTGACAGTTTTGTTGGTAGCATATACTACAGGTCATTGTAAATTCATCTTTGTTAACGGCGTGTAAGCACCACTCATTACTGTGCACGCCGTAAAGGGATCTGAAAGCAGCTTCCTGCAAATGGGTCTAAAGCCAGAGTTGAGAGAAAAAAATACAGATTTGATTTATTACGGAAGACAAGGAAACTTCAGATTGCATAATCTACGCCTCCTCCAATCAAACTAACGCCGATAGGCAAGAGGCGAACTCATACGACCTCTTGCGGATAAGGGAGATAATTTTAGCCGAAGCGCCCATTTTCGCGAGGCCCCCCCTGCTTGCTTTTCTCTCACCCCCTAGCCATCTGTTTCACTTTATGTACCACACGTGTCAAGATGCTGGGCGTTAGTTCTCAAAATCCTCCAGGACAATGCAAATTGCCAGTTTTACCATGGGCAGAGGAGACGACGGTAGGAAAGCAACAATGTTCTTTCAGCGTGTGACGTAATGCACAGATTTATTTGAAATCTGCACTTGGCGTTCGATTGTGGTCTCTCACTAGACTGAGTCAGGCGGTTCGAGATCATTAGGCGTGACACCCCATAACTCAGGGCTCATGAGGCAGAGACAGCTGCCTGTAGTCTATTGTATGCCTATGTGCGGGCAGCTTATGAGTCACCTTCTGCAAGGCACGCACAGGAGGCTCCACAGCGCGTGCCTGGAAATCGTAGAAATGTGTGCAAACGCACCCGCCAGGCAACTACGGTGCGTAAAGTGCTTGCAGCGCGCCGTGAAATTTCCCGTTCCTTGTGTTGGTTCCAGTGTGAGACCGTTCCTCCCGATGCCGCCCGAGAAACTTTCGTGTGTCGTCTGCGTCAGGTCCAGCCATGCGTGCAGACCCGCGCTGAGCCCCATTGCGAACATCGTGTCTTCTTGCTGCTGCGGCAGATTGTAGTCTCCGTCACTACAGCAGATACAGTCAGGAACTACGGGCTAGGGGGCCCCGACGAATATCGAGATCGTGTGCCGCGGGGTAGGGGTGAGAGATCCTTTTAAATAAGGCTAGCCCATGTTTGACCATGTTGTGTTGTATGTTCGAAGTGAAACATATTAGTGCTCGGAAAGCAGTGGAAAGAAAGACCAAAGACGAAGATAACAGTCCCTTCTAATGTTATGTTTTTGAAAACAGTGTGCTTTTCTCGTGGGCTTTAGTTACTCCCCAGTGAAAAAAATTATGGAACGTCTAGGACTGAAATTGAACTTATATATGATATACTCAGAATAGATTATAAACATTAAATTCACACCTAATTGCACTTTCACGGTGAACTTCGTTCTCGAAAATTACAGAAATGCGTCTGTTTATCAGACATCACTTCGGATGCTCACAGAAGGAATGAGGGAGAAATGACAGAACTGAAGGTGTTTACATGGGATATAAAAGTGATCACATAATCACTTGTGATATAAACCGGGTCCGACATTCTTGACCCCCTTATTCCACTCGCTTTCTCCCCGGTTGTCTAGAGTGCTGCACCCACTCAGTGGAACTGGCAGGGGGCGCAACCTGTTGGAGATCAAAGGAAAGGCGACAAACGTCCCGCACCCTTTCCTTCAGGCTGCAGGCGTGCGGCCAGTCTGTGGTGGTGCGGGAAGTTCGTGCAACGGAGCATGAAAAAGCGCAGAATAACTGGAGCCAATCAAAATACAGTATCACGTAAAATATGCTAATCTCGTAGGGTCACCACTGAAAACCTTGCAGTTTCCTGGAAGATCTTTACTGCCTATACCCCACCCCACCCCTCCCCCAACCCCCACCTATCCCCTACTCCTAACCCCACCCCTTCCCCTTCCCCTAAATCCCCCCTCCTCCCGGAACATCCCCCTCTCCCTCCCTTCCCCCCGCCCCTGGAAAGACCTTCGAAATATAGCTCGCCATTTGATTGGCTCCGCTTGTTACACATCCTAAATAGAGCTCGTCATTTGATTGGTTCCAGTTGTTCTGCGCTTTTCCATGGTGACGTCCTTACAGCCTCCATCGGGACAGGAAGCCGTCTGCGAATGGTGCAGATAAAGTCCCGCTTTTTTGCCGTCCAGACTACTGTTATTTTATTCAACACATTGTACATTATAACTGTTTCGCAAGTCAATGAAAATATTGCTGAAATTGTTAGAATTAGCTGCTGGAAGCAAAGCGTAGACACAGCCAGATAGCTCGTTATGGGGAACGATTACATTCGTACTAAGAAATCACGAGCAATAATAGTTTGCATACACTAATTTGTTTTCTTTTCTATAAAATGCAAAATGAAAAATATGAATTTAAGAAAAACAACGCATTTACAAGAAGTATTTCTGTTAAAGGGACTTCCATCACATTACGGTTGTCGAGAAGTCTGACCCACAAAGTTACTCCATATTTCTTTCAATATTTCGTTGTCTTCAACTTTTTTTCTCTCTCTCTCTTGCGCGCGCATATAACCGCAGACGCACAGACTAGTTCTAGACTAAATGCAATTTCTATGTTAAGTGATGTACGGTCGATTTTGTCCGTTTTAAGACAACGCAAGTCTTGAGCAGAGGGGACTAGCTCACTTCCTCCCGTACAGGTGCAGCTGGGACCCTCTCTCACAGGCGCTGCCTATAGTCTTCAGTCATCAATCCCTCCCTCATCGGTTCCTAGCACAAGACTTCTGAACGACTGCCTGCAAGAAGCGAGTCGCTTTCCAAAGCCAAGAAACGGGAGAGCGCAAGCGGAAAGGCAAAGGGGTTCCTGTAATGATTGTGCTACAGCAGAGTGCAGCGGGCAGGTATGGTGCAAGCGTGATTTTTGTGAAGTTGTCTGAGTTCCCGTTCCTCGCAATCCATAAACACTGACATTAATTGGCAATTAGCACTGTCTGCTTTGCTTCAGACCTCGCGCACGCGCTCCGTGTTTTTTTTTTTTAACCATCCCGCGAGTTTTCTCTTCCACTCGCACACTGCAGCCTATTTCAGTGTTTCCGGCTTTTAAATCAGGGATTCCTGCAGTTTTGGCCCGCGGGATGAAGCAGAATTTAACTTCGAAGGAAAGATGTGCTGCGTGCGAGAAAAGGGCGTCTGGTCTGTTGGTGGCCTGTTCATAAGGTGCTCAGGGACATAAGTCGCCTGAGACAGCGGCGTAAGAGGTTTGCCCAGGTATTGCAGGTGAGAATGCAGCTATAGCTGAGAGAGATAGAGAGAGAAGTGTTCAGTTGAACGGACATAATTTTTGATTACTGAGGTTTATTAACTGCGATCCTATGCCAGTCTCAAGCGATTTTTTTTTAATTTGGAAGGTCACATTTTCTGCCTTAAGCACGATTGAATCTGCTTTTAGTGTTGCTGAGGGACGAAGCCACGTGACGCGAGAAAATTCAGAGGAAAAAATCAGAAAACTAAATGCCGACCGCATCTTAAGTAACGAAGGTCAGGCATGAGAATATGGGCGGAAAGGAACGAAAGACGAGAGAGTGCACCCTGCAAGAAACTGTTGGCATAAGTGTTATGACTGGATTAGGATGGTAAATTCTTGGGGGTGGGACAAGCGGGTGGGTCGTGGGTGGTGGAGAACAGCAACCACGTGCGGGAGACAGTGTGCACGAGTGTGCGTCCACTGCGCTGGACATGCGTCTGTCTGGCTGGATGCGGTTCTACGTCAGCTGCGTTACGGTGTCTGGCGACCAAACTTATAGCTGTTCGCAGTCTGAGCACGAAAACGGCTTTGCCTTCGTCTTGTCCTTCATCCGCCATTCTCTGATGTCTCGAGATCCTGCAGGCGCCGGATCACACCTCATTATTGGTACCGCGGCCACGTCATCAAGGTCCCTCTGTCCGTCTGTCCGTCCGTCTGTCTCCATTCGTTCAAGCTGTCCTTTCCTCTCTCTTCACTTTGGCGTTTGTTTCCTTTCCATCGCTTTTTCGTAACGGAAATTATATTGTTATTTGACGTTTCATTTTTAAGAAAAGACTCGCTTGATTCTGACGAATATGTGTGCTGTCAGCTCTTTAAGGTTTGATTAACGAAGCTCCTATAGTATTTTTACAATTTATAATTATACAGAATTCGTTTTAAGAAGTTATAACCTTTTTATTCATTATTGTGATCACTAGAATTTAAATAGCTTAATAACAAAGTTTAGAATACTCTGTACATATCTGTTAAGAAATTATCAAAATAAATAAAAAGATCAGTGTTACTGGAACGTGTTTCTCCTTGCTTCATATCACCTGTACGTTCAAATTAACCCTTTAGCCAAGTTTCAAGTGTGTCTATAACCAGATTCGACTCTTTACTTTAATGGACTCGCCAGGTGAGAATGCTGTGGATGCTGCTTGAGTAATCTGGGAGGCAGTCCGTGATAAGCTGAGATTTTTTTTTTAAAGCGAGACCAAATGGACATCTGCGCATGCGTAATGCAGGCGGTAGCTGCGAACGTTATCGAAATAAATGCCCAATAAAGTAACGCGAGAGTGACTACAGTACGTCATTGTAGGATTATCGTTTCATTGAATAGATTTCTCCTCCACACGTGACGTTACAAGGAGCGCAATTCTCCTTCCGACAGCATTACACTATTTTTTTTCTTTCTCTCTCTCCTTGATGTTTCTTTCGCATTGCTGGCGCACATTCCCTGCAGCACATCATCAGAGACTTCAGGATATTTACGTTCTGTTGATAAAGGGCGTTTATTCTGTTCATTTCCGCACTTTCGCGTCTTTTCGGCTCTCCAGCTTTTAGCGAAAGCTCGTCTCGCCATAACAGATATTCGGGAAACGCAATAGGACATCTTACAACCTATTTCTAGACTTCCTTTCTCCATTACTGTTCTCTTGTAGGTGTTCCCGGCCGCCAACACGCCCGTCGGCACAATCAAAAGTAGTGGACACTGTCGCGCACACGCATTTTCATGCGCGCCCCCAAGTGCGTATAGTCTTTCTCACTTCCTGTCTCTGTCATTGTTTCTCACCCCCGCTTCCGGCACATTCTTATGAACCGCCATATTGAAACACACCTATAGAGCCGCTTGAAATCGCACTCATCTGTTTTCATCCCGAAAGGCAGAAAACCTATATTTTTTCCCTCAGACATCCTCTTCACATTAGCTTTGTTGTACAAAACGTGCTTATTGGAACAATCATTCCCAGACTATAAGAATGTTCTTTATATTGTCATCCTATATCTTTTGCAGCCACACATTTGTTACATTAAATATTCCTCAGCCAGACAATTTGCTACTGATAAATATTTCTTTCTGTTTAAAGTAATAAAAGTTTCGCAGCTTTAATGTTTCTTAAAGCGAGGCATTGCAGTTGAATATTTGTCAGTCACCAATGTCTGGCAATAAAATATTTCCTGCATCTTTCTGTATTGACGCGTTTTACAAGAAAATGGATGGAAGGGGGCCATTGTCCCCCGGGAAATGTGTCGCCAGACTGTCGCACCAGCGGATCCACCGTAAGAGTTCTAATGACGTTAGTCAGTCCACGAAATTGACCCTATCCCACCCCGATCTCTCTGACGTGACCCGCCGATCCTCAAGTGAAGCGAGTGGGCGAAAAAGGACAGCAGGAGAAATCGTGTGCAATAAAAAGTCATGCGACATAAAAATGGGGAGCTTTTATTTACAGCCCCACGTCTGAAGAGACGAAGATTGTGAGACAAATGGTGTGAAATGTTTCCGTCGGTCAGGGCAAGGCATTCGCGAGGCACTGGTCACCACCCCAGGCTAAATATGAGATGAAAACAGAGCAAGGTTTAATCAGGTAACAACTGCGTTGTTTAAAAACTGGCGTTTGATCTAATGGTTTTAATGGTGGTTCACATTTTTGTAATCGGTGGCTTATTTCCCTGCTTTAATGTCACCAGCTCAGACCCCAAATAACAAGTTGATCCTTTAGCGCTGCGCAGAGAAAAACAAAAAAACCCCAAGATTTTCATAATCAGAAAATGTGAAACTGAAAATATTTATTGTGAGGTAAGAAAGGCTTTAAAAAATCCCAGTGCCGATGCGAGATAAGTAGACATAATTTATTGTAAAACCCATTTCCACAGACACTGGGCAACTAAATTATTCACTCACTCACTCACAGTACATTCAAGTACACTTACAGGAATTTACAAATTGTCCCTCTCCCACATAAAACTTCCAAACCACACGCATGCATGCACTTACTGTACGTTTTCGTGCTTACTTTATGACTTCGGAGCTATGAAATGCTCAGCTGAATCAGCAAATCCTGATGGATTACCACATTTACAAGGAATATCAGTTTCAATACCTTCCGGTGCCTTTTTGGTTTCATCACATGCGTTCAAAGCGAGGCTGTCATCCATCACGGAGCATCACAGGGTGGCGGGCCAGGGAGAGAAACAGGAAGTCCCAGATGAAAAGTCTACTTTCTGGAGGCCAAGACATATTTGTCAACATCGATTTCTGTCAGAAGCGCCCAATGAACTTTCCGCCGCGAAACAACAGATGCACGACCTGCCTTTCAAACTTCGCAGCGCGAGCAAAGGAGAGGTCTTTAAAAAAAGGGGGTTACTGTTCTCGGCGACTGCCTGGCAATGTTATACGAATTGGAACCCCAGTCTTCTTTTTACCAGTCTCCCTGATGTCTCGTATGACACCTGGAACTCTTTGATGCACGCCGCTCCAACTTCAGCCACCTCTCTCTCGCTCCCCGTACCCCACCTTTGTTTACGCATGCGCACACGCTCGAGCACAGACAAGGGGAAGCAGGCCTGCGGATGCAGCTTGCGTGTCTACACAGGAAGAGTTTAGCAATGTACGTGAGCAGCCCGCGGCCTGATCTGCGGGAGGAGAAAGAGAAAGAGGACGAGTGTGGACACCAAATTCCTGGCATTGCTTAAAAAAATCTTAGTCCCCCTTCCTCGGCGTCGCGCCTTGAACCTAGCACCTTTGACACACACCGCCACATCTTCATCGAGTTCCCCACCCCCCAGCCAAGTCCCTGTTTTTTTGCGCGCGCAAGCACGCATGGCTTCTCTGTGTTTCTCTACACTGACAGTGTGAGAGACAAGGAGGGTTCTTTAAATGTTGTACACGTAGACTAATCGTATTGCAGTAACATTAGGCAGTTAAAATAATTTAGGTGATACGCCGTTATGGCGCTCCTTTCTATAGCTAATCGATCTCCAAATGTCAGAATCTGCTGAACAGAAATTAACGAGGTTATAAATCCCCCCCCCCCTGCCCATTTCTTTAAGGTTAAAGTTCTTGTTATAATTCCGTGACTTTGCCGTTTTAAAAGGTAACGTTCGTTTAAGTGTGAACACGGTTTCAATTTTAAAAGTTTCTGACATGAACACTGTACAAAAAAGAATTCCTGATATGAGCACTGTCTGCTGCAGGCAAATTATAATTGTTTTACCCTGAAACGAGTTTTTTTAAAAGACGGGATGAATGCGATGTGACGTCAGAGGTCCTGCTGTCTGCGGTATAAGCTCTGACATGACCCAACGTCGATGGTTGTGGTCGTTTCTGCAAAACTCACCTTTGCTTGCAAGACCGATTCTATTGTCTGGCCCTCCTCCCCACCCTCCCCACCCTCCCCACTCTAACCCTGTTTTTCGCTTTGATCGGTTTTGTTACCGCAGAAACATTTTTTTTCTTACCAGCCCCCAGACATAAGAAGTAAGATGTGAACTTCAAGTATTGACCCTGGACCACGAATTATCTCCCGTCCGTCTACAGGCTTATCGCCCATACTTCTGTTTCGGTTCGTTACCAAGGCAACAGACGACTGCAGCAGATGGCCGTTAGCCTTTTTACCGGCCATAAAATCGTGCCGGTTAGTGCTTCGTGGACCTAGTGGCACCGGCATAAAAAAATCGGGGAAATAGCGTTGTCTTTTCGCGCGCCCCTCTTCCTCCTGGAGTGACGTCATCACGGCCCTAGGGGCGGCGCGCATCGCTTAGCAAGTCCTTTTTTTCTAGTGCTAAGGGTTCTGCGGGAAGAGTGGGAAAATTGTGATGGGGGGAGGGATACCGCCTATCGGCAGTACTGCTGACCCCCATCACGACAACAGGGGCCAACAAAAAGTATCATTATTTGGATATTATCAGATCTCTTACGTCCTGTAGATGAAAGAACAAGGACATTTGTACGAAACAGAACAGTCTGTTTCTCTGAAGTTCCTTTTTTGCTGGAAAACGGGCTTCACCCGCTGCCTTTGCCATGCAACGCTCGATCGGTGTCCCGAAAACTGAAGTTTCCAGTGCAGGTCAAATACAAATGACAGCATATTTTAACAGAGGTGCTTGTATTTCTCAATACTTTTCAGCTCGGCTATCTATGAAATTTTCAACGAAGCAGTTCCTGTAGTGTTCTGTATAAGTAATTTCTTTTGATTACTGAGTACCAAACTTGAAGCAGATTAAGAAAAAAATAAAAACATTTCCCCAGGAATTCATTTGGAAAATGTGCAGCAAGTTTTCTCATCTGTGTATGGATCGTTTACTTTGAATACAACACTCGGCGAGCACAAATGTCCCGAGAAACTATCTCTTTCATGGGAGTTCCTTCTTTACTACAGAGAACTGCTTCTTATATCGTCTGCTACAAAGCTTGGTTAGTTTAATTGTATTAAATTACAAGGACCTAGGCGAAGAATGGACGGAAGGGGTTCCAGAGCAACTGGAAACATATCTCTGCGCCAGATTTTACAGTTGAATTCCGTTTATGTTGACTATAAAAGTGGGCACATTTCCTTAAGTTAAGAAAAAGATTAGTTCGCTTTACGACGTCTGTGGGAGTTACGTCAAGCGGTTAAGCTTTGGCAGCCACTGTGGCGTGTAGAATGGTTGCCAGCCAAGGAGCCAGACATCCTTCAAAGGACTTGAAAACGGCAGGGCAAGTCAGTCGAATGAAGCCGCTTGCTTATTGGGTTTGACGTCAGTCGTCAGTGATGTGGAATATAATGAGTTTCATGGATTACAAGCGTCGCTTTTTGTGTGAGGGAATGAGGGACGATGGGTAAGGAGGAAGACAAAAACGGAAATGACGTAATGCTTACTGACAGAAACGCTGTCATAGCAGCAACTCTTTTGGTTGATTTTATGCAGTCGTATTCGTCCCTCGTTTATGTTTAAATACCCTATTTTAAAATTTTCTTTTCTTCTGCCCTCCCTTTTCGTCTATCTCATTGTTATACTCATCCCACGCTTCAACCCACGCTCTCCTTCTCTATTTTTCTTCTCTCACGCTCTAGCTTTCATCTCCCCCTTTCCTAACAGTTACTTCCCCTTCTTTCCTAATTTATTTTCCGTTTTAGTTGTTCTTGTTCTCACTTCTCTCTGTTGGAATATATCAAGCAGAATAGCCCTCTTGCGTGTTTTTGATGTTTTTACGCAGTAAAGTTAACATTAGACGAACAAATACCTCCCAGACACCTTCATAACGCACGCACCATTTGTCAGGCCTTCATCAACACATTCCGACAGCAGCACGCATCACGCGCTGGCACATTTCTGGCGCGGCTGTACAAGACAATTACCTCCACGTTCGTCCGCCTTGGCTTCTCTCCCTTGCCTATGGGCCAGGCGGCGCTGCTAGGAGGGCAGTGATTTACGACGCCCGTCCCGAGCAACTGCTGCAATCGCTGACGCCTTTACTTGCCATCTGCTGTCGGGCGTTGACCTGAACTTCCATGTTCATCTCACCTGGTCACGGGAGGTGTAAGGCTCGTGTGATTAGCCTCTAGTATCTTCATTGTTCATTAAAAGATAGTTTTAGGCTCTGTGAAGCTTCCATTGCGCCGAGCATTGTGTCGTATCTCTTTAACGCCACCCGCAATACGACACATCTTTCTACTCTGTCATCATGATGTACTGTTTGCCCTTCACAGTTATGTCTGCTTCTGCAGTCCGAACTGTCCTGCAAACCTGGATTCAATCGTCTGTCTCTATGCAGCGATAATCAGCAGGGCATTCTACCGATGGGTTTTCATTCTGACGCAGTTTAATGGCCAGAAATCCTTTAATTGCTTCAACTAGTTTTATTTATGTCTCTGATCGATAACGGATTGTTGTCTTCCAGTTACGGTCCTTGGCCAGTAACCCCAATTAAAAGCATTTAGATAATGAATTCCTGCCTAACCAAGCGAAGAAAACGGAAGAGAGCTGCCACAAACACTCCAAAAATAACCTAGCCTGGGTCGTTTCCCTGGAAAGCACAAGAGCTTGAGAACAGCTTGATGAAGTGCCCGCAGCTGTAGCGGATTTGTGAAGGGTAAAAATTCGTGCTTTGATTAGTGGCTAAATCCCCGTGCGTTCGCATCATGGGTTATTTACACAGGCGACTCCTTTTGTTGGGAAAACTTCCATAAATTATGCTAGATGACGAAACGCCAAGTCTGCCTCGCTTACTGTAGAGCAAGCAGCGTGACGTACAATGCATTGAGGCGCTACACAGGATATCACAGAGGAAAACAACATGCAACAAGGACTTAAACTTTCTCTTCATTTGCATGACACCTCAACATCCGAAACGCTAATGGTACGGCCTGCTTTTAAGTTTTATATGCTGGCTGACACACAGAAATCAAAGATATCAGCAAGAAGCAAAATGATGGTTTTGCTTCAAAATCTGCAAACTAGGGTGCATTTTTTCAGTGTTCTAGCTCAAATCTTTTAATGCTGCCCTAACCAAATTTCAAAAATCCCAAAAATAAGTCACCGACAACAGAGTGTTTCTTAGCACATCGTTCTAAATTCCAGAGCTTTAATAAGAGTTAATTTCGGACAGTCTTTCTTCTGTTGCAGGTAAAAGACTTGAAATACAGCGGAAGGCTAATAATGAGGTTTCACGAATAAAATAAAAATCTTGAACCACATCTCTTCTGTTGCAAACAAGATTGTATCTGACAAAGTAGTTTGTTTGTTTGATTTTGTCTTTCAGTTTCTCAATCTTATAGATTTATCTGTCTAATTTTGTTATCTACGTAATTCCAAACAAAAGTGGTTATAAATCTAAATATTATAACTAAGTCGTGATATACTGGTTCCGAAATGGTTTTTTTTTCTCCCGGCACGTTTTCTATGCTTCCACTGGCTTTACATGTGAAGTAAAATCGCAGCAGTTTATAATCCGCAGACAATTTAACCCGGATCGCTTATAAACATCGGACTAGTCCAACATATTCTTAGATCAAGGCCAGAACCAGAAATTCCAAACAATCCAAACAATTCGCCCTCTGTCCTAAACAGAGCTTCCGCCATGTGGAGATTTACGGGCAGTTAAAGGTGAGTCGTCCCTATGTAAGGGTACCAGGTGTCCTTTTGAACGCACTGCTCATCACAGGTAGATGTTTGCAAGGGATACCTTGGGATAACAGGCTTGTGTGAAATACAATGTAGACTTTCGCAACAACTATCTCCTTACATCCACATTCCGATAACTGAACATTGGGCCTCTCAGTGAAAGGGGTGGCAGGTCTGTAGTACAGATGACAGGAGGACGGATGAACGGACGGATTGAGACAGACGATCGTTATTTGCACTGGCTGCAGATGTCATCATGTTTCCTGTTGATTACATATTATACAGTACGTGACAAATGAAATATCTTCAGTTTTGTTCCGCTGGCCTGAATGTAATGCATTCTTTTTTCCCTTACTGCAGTGCGATGTTTTCCAAGTAATAATTTGTGTAAAAAAACTGGTTTGTCGTAAATAACATTGCAACAGAAGTATCAAACACGAGCATAAACTTATTAATTAAAATGTTTATGCTAATTTTTTAAAAAAATGAAGACTAGTTTTAAAAAGTCCTAGCGTATATAGCATATCCCCGCCTTCTCGCTCTGCCTGTTTCTGTTACACCCCTGTCCCTCTCCCGCATACACGCAGCATGATATGAACCTTTACTGCTCACATCCCCTCTCCATTCCTCCGGATCTTTTTATTCGCTGCCTACAGCCGGTGCCATCCAAACACGGGCATGGTGTGCGGTCTCTGGCCCTGGCTGGCCGGAGCCGAGACGTGGGTGATCATAGTGCTTCCTCAGACGTGGCTAGTTTGAGGACTTTAGTCGCCGAAATGTGGCTAGCACTCTGCTTGGTGACTGGCTGCTTCGTTCAGTCCACGAAGTACATATTAGGACGGTGTGTCTTGAGACAAGTTAACGTGCTGCAACATCGGGACTGTTGTCCCAACACAGGCTTCAGTCCTACCCAGTCACATTATACTGACACCAGGCCAACCAGTCCTAGTACTGTTCCCCATGGTGCCAGGCGTCTGGCAGGACAGCCACTAGATTGCTAATTTTTAAGTCTTCGGGGTACGAACCATCAACCTCCCAGTTGGATGGGGACGCCTTAACCATTAGGTCACCGAGGGCGTGCACTTTGGTTGCCGAGGGTTCCGGAATGACCGGACATCCAAATTTGCTGCTGTTCACTTTTCTTTTCGGCACCGTTGGGGGTGGTACTCCAGTGTTGTCTTCTCTAGAGCCAAAATTCAGGCCGTCTTTAATCTGGTCCGGCTTCACGAATGGGTTGTAATCTGTGGCCCAAAATTGCGACTGTTGATGTCAGAGCTATAATGCTAATAGAGCAGCATCCAACAGATTTCTCTAGCAGTGACTGTTGCTAATCTGAATAAAAGACGCCCAGTGTTCATGCAGCCTTTAATTAAGACAGTAAAATAGAAAACTGCCCATGATAATGTGCTGTATTTCAGGAGTGTAAATATTAGCTATATCATATATGATACAGAAGAGCTATTTCCATCATCTTTTAGGGTCAACAGTCGCTACTAGAGAAATCTTGTCTGAAAAATGTTGCATTATTATCATTTAGTTCTCTCACCTCCTGTCACAAGCTGACAGAAGATTTCAGGATTTCGAATCTGTCGAACCCTGCCGAGGAAAGTTGATAGAATTCCTGAATGAGGAGCGCTCTTAGCACCTAGGGGTTATATGGGAGCTGGAAGTAGGCCACACAGATGGAAAATGTGTGTGTACGGAAGTCTTGGCGGTGAGGGCGATGTGGATGCAAAGAAAAGTGTTCTGGTGTGTCTGGAGGTCGAACAGTGACCCATTGAATCTTGAGTTGACGTTGGAAGGGGGGCGAAGGGCCTGTCGCGGCACAGAATTAGAGGCTTTCGAGACTTGCCAAGAATTTCAGTCAACGTTGGTCATACTGGCGCTCCGCCACAAGGCCAAACAGACTCACTCCCCCAGGAAGTGTCTTCAGGGGAGGGGCATCACAGTACCCTAAGTAGTCAACCGATGGTCTAGCGTGAAGAGAGGTGAGGGGAGATAATCAGGAGTGGGGGGAGCTAGACCCTGTCCACGTTACCTGTCACTTCGATATGACCATTGATGGTTTGCCTGACAGATCACTTACCTTCCGTTCGGTGACTATTCCATCGACGGTGTTTCGAGGCTGATAATCGGACTTCAGACACAACAGGGGGAGCTACTGCTGAGCGGACAACCCCTCCCCCACCTCCTACTCCACATGAGTTTAGACCTCTTGTTTCTCGTTCCACCATCTTGGACGTGCATGCGTTGTGCGGGGCGAAAATCTGTGCGTCTTTATCGTACGCCGAGTGCAGGCAGCTGCAAGCCAAGGAGAAGGCACTTAGATTCTGCGCATTTTATGTCCTGAAACATTTCTTCCTGCGAGACTTCGCGCTCCGCCTCATCCATCAAGAGTGCTCTCCCCTCCTCTTGGCGGCGTATCTGCTCTGAGCGCCTGCGCCGCCTTCTGCTTGCCAAATCTCTGCTGTATTGCAAATATGCTTTGTGCTGCACGATACACTGTAAATAAGCTCGAGTTGCACTATGAACTGGAGACGATACACTGTAAATAAGCTAGAGTTGCACTACGAACTGGAGACGAACAGAAACTACAATGTCGGCTGGAGAGAACAACACCTGGCTACTGGGCTTCGGCTGGTTGGTTGGTTGGTTGGTTGGTTGGTTGGTTGGTTGGTTGGTTGGTTGGTTGGTTGGTTGGTTGGTTGGTTGGCTGGCTGGCTGGCTGGCTGGTTGATTGGTTGGTTGGTTGGCTGGCTGGTTGGTTGGTTTGTTTGACGGCCGGGGAGGTAGTGCTTCTGTTGGTGTTGAGCATAGCCCGATGACGTCAGTTACAAACGATGTCGTTACGTCACACCATCGTGTACGTCACTTCCTTATCCGGGTAATTTTTAATTACTGTAAACTTTCCATTCCGCCAAGCATTGTGTCATATCTCTCCAACCTACCACGTCGCTTTGGGGCAATCTTATTGCAAGCATGCCACAAGCGTCCCACTGAAACGATATTACCCCGTCTAAAATACCCAACTACCGGTCAGTTCCATTCTCAGCCGCAGCTTTTAGGCAAAAAAACATCTCGAGTGTATCGAAGTCATCTTTTACCAGCCATCCTACAGTGAGATAAACATGTGGCCGTCACTCCAAATGAGAATTAGACAACGTGATTCACAGCATGTGCGATGCTGACGTGCATCAGACAGCGTTCTTGACCTTGTCATTAGCAGTCAAGGCGCTGCCTGCACTTCCTGGTTCGGGACATCGTCAGTACCCTAGGGAGACCGCCATGACTGGATCACGTGACTGATTGATCGACGAGTGTCAGCGGCTAATCGCGCGCAGGGAGTTCGGTGGAACAGAGGTGCCACATTATCTCCCTTTTTGGGGCTGCATCTCTAACATGCTGGTAGTGACGTAACATCCGTTTTTAAGTCCGATGGCCGCGGAAAGATGCCTCTTTGTGCGAGCACAGACTTTTGACCACCGTAGTCTCTAGAACACGACTACAGTGTATCCGGAAAAACGCGGCCTAGTGTTCTGAGTACAATGTGGCAGGAAAGCTGTTGTATTGCTGTAGCACACGTTTATCAGTGCACTTTCTTTGACATCCGAACCATGGTAGTGTGTCTTCTGGTAACACTTTATGTACATCAAAGTAAAGATGCATATTTTACGACAAAGTGAATTTACAGTGTATGTTTGATTTTCTCGAACACACAATAGTTTCAGCGGTCGACTCGGACAGGAAGTGAAATCTTGTCTCACGAAGTCAGGAAAAGAGGAACCATAATTCTTATTTTGCTCCCAGAGTTTTAATGATGATAATGCATTGCGGCTGTGTTGTTGATGGTGGTGACAATGACAACAACAATAATGACAACGATGCCGAATTGATGCGAGGATCACAGACGTGCATTCTTCCCCCCTCCCTTCCTGTCGAGCTCCCCCCCCCCCCATTTTCTTCACACGCGTCCTGTGCGACTGCGCCGTGCACTTTGCATTCAGATGAGGCTGTCATTGTACGTGTCAGGGGCTAAATTAAAACTGTCCTGTTTGGTCAGCACTGTCTTCGCGACACCAGCCTTTTCACACTCCTTCCTGGGCTTTGTTTTTATTGACAAAAACGGCGCGGCACCAGCTACCCTCATGGGCTTCACAATGTTTCGCAGACTTTTGTCATCTGTCGCCCATCTCTTCCGCCGCTGGCTTTCTCAAACACTAAGAAGTGAGCCCCATTGTCCTCGCTTCGGAGTCTCTGGGAGATACTTTTTACCCAAGTCCGCCTGCCATAATTTAACCTCTTGTATTGGAGGCGCAAGAGGTTATTGGTTCTTTTAAAACAATGCTGATGGAAATTTTAGCTTTCATCTGTCTGCGAGAACTCGCTCTATACATAAGCCCCCAGGCACGTTTGCTTCCACTGATGCATAGTCAATATAAGGCCTGCAGGAAACACGTTCTCGTCACGGTGCGTGCATGCTTGTGTGTATTTGGGAGTTCGCGTGTGTCCATGTGTAAGCATCCCTTACAACACGGTAGTTTTCCGGTAGAGCTCAGGATTCAGTTTGTTTTACCTGTGAGACTGGAGCAGAAAACATGTTCTAAGACTTTCATGTTCAATTCACGTAGGGACAACTGATTGTCAGCATACATAACAACATACAAAGCACAAGTAACTAAGAACACACGCGCATGTAAGCAAGCATAATAAGTAAATGTAAACGCACGTACACATCTGCAGGCAAATGCCCGCAGGGCCTTTTCGATTTCGTACATTAGTTGTAAGCCGGGAGCAGATTGGTTTTACCCAGTACAATACAATAGCATGAACTACAACAAAACGGCCGGTACAATATACTAACATAAAAGTCCACACATGTAATACTAATGTTAACAGTAGAAATATTACACATTCGTGAAAGCCGTAGATGTCAACACATGTAACCGATTATATGGACATGGAAACAATCGTAAGCGCTGATCTATAAGTATACGTAAACAATCAGAAGCTTTCTTTTTTCAGTACGTGCAAACAACTACAAAGCAAGTGCACAGGTAAACATGGCAAGAAAAAACCCTTAGTTGTGGCTTCTCACGGAAGGCCTTTCATAGGACGTGGTGTTGCCAACAGAAGACCTTTCATAGCACGTGGTGTTGCCAACAGAAGACCTTTCATAGACGTGGTGTTGCCAACAGAAGACCTTTCATAGCACGTGGTGTTGCCAACAGAAGACCTTTCATAGCACGTGGTGTTGCCAACAGAAGACCTTTCATAAGAATGTGTTTTTGCCAACAGAAGACCTTTCATAGACGTGGTGTTGCCAACAGAAGACCTTTCATAGCACGTGGTGTTGCCAACAGAAGACCTTTCATAGCACGTGGTGTTGCCAACAGAAGACCTTTCATAAGAATGTGTTTTTGCCAACAGAAGACTTTTCATAGGACGCCACGTTGCCAACAGAAGACTTTTTCATAGAACGTGGTGCTGCCAACAGAAGACCTTTCATAGGACCTAACTGCTCAATGTCCAGTTGTGAGCATATGGCGTACAGGAGAATGCATCAGAAACGAGGAGCTAAGATTTCGCCCGAAGAAAAATAAGAGGGACAATGGCAGACAGCTCCTTCAGCGCGCAAGAGGCGTGTGATGTGCTGTTTGGTTCTGGTCTTAAAAACAGAAAGGCGTTGGAAACCTGATTTCGTCGCAAGTGCTGGGCAAACAGAAGAGCAATAGCTGGGCAATTTTTGCCCCTATCTGCCCAAACTGCACACAAGAGTGCACACACAGCCCAAGCTCCCTCTGGCGGGCGGATGTTTCACAATTTGCAGGGGAGCTTACTCGCCCGAGCCTCGGATGGTTAAGCTGGGTAATTAAAGGGCTGTCGAAATCAAAGGCTCTGGCTTATCGTGGATCCCGTAAACCGACTTACTTAGCTTTTGATGAGTCGCTTTGTTCACCATTGTCTCCCCTTGCTTAACACACGTGCGGGGACCGAAAATCTGCGTGCACACAGCATCCAGTATCACATTAATTACATAACTGCCAGTGAACGATACATTCGAACTGAGAGTATCTGAGTCACGAAATGAAGCGTGCTGAGAATGATTGCAGCAAGTAGTGTTCGCTTGACAACAAATTATTTGCTAATTTGCTATAGCGGAGGAACGGACGGAGAGACAAACAGGCTGGCTGGCTGGAGCCAGGCAGCAAGAAAAGGAAACCAAGAAAAGAAGCGATACAGAAAACGTTATATTCCAAGTTGAAGTAGAGAGCGTACCATCTTTAACGTCAGTATGTGATGTGTGAGATAGAGAAAGCGCGTCAGCAGGCGAGCTAGTGAGTGAGTGTGTTGGCTGTGCTGTCTGCGTACGTTTATGAGTGCGTATATTGTGTACGAGACTATAAGGTTTTTTTTGTAATTGGGTGGGGTGGGGAAAGCTGCGGGACAACAATGGCAAGCCAATTTCCTTTCTGACAATGAAACGAAACGAAACGAAATTTTATTCCAGCGAGGCTAGGACGCCTTCTGGAAGGGGAAAGTTTGAACAGCGCGAATAAGTAAAGTGACTAAATGAATAAAATTCTTTACACAAACCAATATACCCGCATGGCAAAGATTTTTATTATGCGCTTATATATTCCAAACACTTTTGAGGTTTGTATAAAAATGCTGCTAAATTACAAACGACAGTTTCTTTACTTCCAGATACCCAAAGAACAAGATTAAACCTTGATGGGAATCTGGTGAATTTAACAGGAATAAAGTCTTTTCTCAGAGGTCCTGGAGTCGTGCAACACAAAACAAAATGCACCTTGTCTTCGACACCTGCATGACACAAGCGACAAACATTCACAGTGGCCACTGGTTTCTGTGCTCTAATAAAATTCCATAAACACCAAGTCTAAATTTTACCAATGCATTCATAACATATCTATTCATATTCATGTGCAAATATGCTGCTGATTCAAATGTTGTTTAAATACACAGTACGATGAAAACCTGTCACTTGCGTGCACGCGTTCATCCCAGCGTTGCCAATGGATATCAATCATTCTTTGTTTGAAACAGGCAATGAAACGATTATCTGAAGTGCAGTAAGGCGGCACGAGTGGAATTAAACTCACATTTTAATGTTTTAGCATGAATATAAACATATATATATATACTATTTAATTACATATAAATATTTATACATAATACAGAATGGTACGTAGGTAAAAGACAGCATTAAGCGTCTCCAGCGTGCTGTAGACGCATACGAAAATTTCGATCTCCTCAGCGCGTGCAGAAATTTCTGAGTCACTTCTTCACGTGATAGTGGTGCAGTCTGGTGTTGTGTGGAACTATAACATACTGTTCGTTCCTGTCTTGTGAGTGTAACTGTCGCTGTTTACGTACAGCGTCCTGAATGTGAATATTGTCACGGACAACCCTCCATGGAAACCCTCCATTGGAAACTGTTTTGTATGGTTCGTTAGATCTTTGTTTCACCAAAACAAACAGCAAAACAAACTCATATGACTCGTATGAACTATTGACTTTTACACGCATGGTAATATCTCTTGGCATTTCAGAAAAACGGAGAAATTTGTCAGCAGCTGTTTACCCACACAAAACATAATTTGTTGCTCTCCCCGAGACATATTTTCGAATGCCAACAGACACACGTCAGAAAAAATTAATAGTCTTACTTAACGCTTGAAAGATCTCTAGTGTATTTTTCTTCCCTGATGAAAACATTATTTAAAAACGAGGCACTCGCAGTGATGAAGAGCCATCGTCAATGAAAGCAAAAGAGAGTTCGACAGCCACCACCAACACCTATCTTCTCGTTTCAATGATGCACCTTTTTATACCTAATATCTGCACGATCCCCTCCTAACCCCCACTCCCCACCCCCACCCACCCACCCCATCCCATCATATATTTTCATCTGTCACACCTACCGGCACACATCTTCCCTCTAGTCTTGCTTCATATTCTTGGCGGGCTTCCGGGCGTGCACGTTGAAGTCTATGTTTCCATGATATGATTATTATATAATTTCATGTATCCATGATATAATTATCCTCTCGCATAGGATTGTTCCTTCACCTCCAAATCTGCTTTGCCTCCCTTGGTCCTTGCTACCCTCCCTCTCTGCCTGAGCTCCGCATGCCCAAGGGTAGTTTGCTGTTGAGGATAATGAAGCCCAAAGATCTCCGAGCTTTGGTCTCCGTGCGTTGGTCAAGAACAATGGAAACGGGCGCGCGAGACTCCACATCCGGTCTGATGACACACAGCGCCAGGGATTAATACCTCATCAGGTCTTTTGATGAGCTGCAGGACTAATCACAAACGGGACCACTGGTCAGGGTCATCCCTTGCCACTGTTATCTCCCTTTCGCACGGGCTTCGACAACAATAGAGGAGGGTCTTCAAGGACTTCACCCGCGATAAATTGAACTCAACCATCAATGCGTTGGTAGTTTGACTTGTCCTGGCTGGAGTGCCGCGTGGCAAGGTTATCTGGCAGCATCATCCCTGTAAGGAGGCAATCAGGCTAGTGCTATGACAATCACCACGTACAGTCTTATGAGCATATGCGAGTCTTTTTGGAGATGTCCTCAGATCAGTGGACGACTTCCAAAAGGTTCTAGAGCAACTGAAGGGCTTCGCTGAAAATAGATCATTATCTACAAGAACCCAGAGCACTTGATCATTTAAAAACAGAGCGTCATCAGGGAATGCGAATCGGTTTTTAGACAAGCTAGGATTATCAGAAATGATGACTATGGCTCCTTTTCAAACTCGCTCGATGATATAAATGGCAGTGGATCAATTCCGAAACACGCTCACTGGGATCAGTAGAAGTAAATCAGTTTTGAAAGACCCTCAGTGGCATAAAAAGACATGGACCAGTTCTGAAATATGTTCAATAGGATCAACTACTCGATCAGATTTAAATTAACTCAGTGCTTGTAACACAGGCGCATAAGTTTCAGAACAAACTTATTAAAATTACCAGAAATTGGTTCGAAAGCAATCGCAATGTCTTCACGATAAGTTGAGCAGTTTCTAAAGAAACTCAACATGTTTTAGTTAACGAAACAAGCACAAGTAGTAACAGGATCTGAAATGATTTGATTTTGTTAACAAACTCAAAAACCAGCGACAAAACTGTTTGGGAGCGGTAGCACACATTTAGAAAAGACAGCGCGCAAACGTAGAGGAAATCTAGCAATTGTTTTTCCTACTGAAGACTTACACTCCTACAAGGGCTTTAGTATGCTGACACGCACCCACGCACGCACGCACGCACGCACGCACGCACGCACGCACGCACGCACGCACGCACACACAGGCACACAAGCACACACTCAAGCACGCACGCACGCACACAGACAGGGACGCACGCACGCATGCACACAGGCACGCACGCACAAACGAACAAACACATCAAAATTAGAGCCACTGAATTCGAGGCGGACACGCGAGAGTGCAATGCGTCTTCACTTCAGGTGCATGCTGAGGGTGCACCCTTGTTTTTCCTTTTGTCTGGCTGAACAACCTCGTTTTTGTTTACCCGCTGACTATACAGCCCCGTTTTCATATCTGCTGAACTGTTTCCATACCCGTTCCTGCTGATCCTTTTGAATGTATAGTTGACGTATTTAATCATTTATTACGCTGTCGTTAACCCACTGCATTTTCTCAAAACCTAGTTTGTGTGGAAGTCAAACTAACGTCGACAGACATCTCAGTCGTACAATCTTCCATGCCCGTTAATGATGACATTTCAAGGGACGGAGGACACAGCAGTTAGTTGTACTAAAAAGGATATAAGACAGCTTCACATTATAGATGGGTTGTTATCTGAAAAAACATTTCTCGGAACTTCGCGTGTGGTTCCTCTACTGGGCTTCTCTTTGTCCTACACTAAATGTTGGTCTAACAGCATCTGCACGCAGTGAGACTAAATCAAATAAAATCATTCATGCGACACTTGTCCAGCAGTTTGGAACAGAAGATAATGTTGACAAAGTCGGATAAGACACTCTCTATAAAAAATATATTTTGGTTAAAACTGGGGCTGGGGGAGAAGTCTGTGGAGAATAAAACTTCTACGAAAAGATACGAAATAGTTGATGAACACACCAGGATAAGGTTTCTTTTAACGCCCAGGTTCGTATGACTTACTTGAGCTGTGTGCGCCCACAATAAGTTACGGAACATGCAACCAACCAGGCTTTGTCGTCCGTGCACAAGGCCATAAAATATAATTGAGGCAGAGCCGAAGGTAAGATGACAGGCGGGTCTCGCTGACATCTCGTGCGAACGAGATAACCTCTTTTAAAAAAAGGCTGCACGGTTCTGCTTGCGAAGCGATGATTTTTATCTTGGACAAGACCGCCTATTTCCATAGAGGCGTTTCCAGACTGCCAAAGGCCCATGTAAAAGGTTCGTGGCACACCTTTTGCACCCACCCACCCACTCCGTCCCAGACCTTCGTGCAGACTCGATTACGCGAGACGGCTTCAGGAAGCGGAACGGATGCGAGTAGCTGGTGTTGGGAGGAGACCTGAACACCAAGAAACGTCATCCCGCGCCAGGGTGTGAGCATAAGGAACACCCCGTTGTATTCCTAGTCGACAAATACAAAAGTTCTAGATGAGCTGTGTGCACGCCGCACATCGAAACTCATCGGCTTGCCTCCTGTCCTATCTGTGTCCCATCACTCACCTGAGAGGAGGTGCAGATCTGTGAAATGCGCCGAGCACGCGCCGTTAGAAGCTGGCTGATCACCGGACTGATAAAATTGTCTGAACTCGCGCGCTGCACTGCCTGACGCAACAGCAGTTGACTGACTCGGAACCGGTTTTACTTACTTGCATCGCGACAGCCCCTGCATGAGCACCAGCATGCAAGCTCGGTGCAGCACAGCACTGCTTCTGCCAGACAACAGCCGACCCAAACGTCATCACAAGGACAGACACTTGGTGGCGGGGCCTTTGGGGAGGTGAGGACCTTGGAAATGGATCGGTATCACGAGAGGATGAAAAAAAAAACGATTTCGGCATTTCTCTAAATTTAATGCCCTTTAAACGAGGTTTTTTTTTGGGGGGGAGGGGGAGGTTGCGTGACCTAATAGCACTGTGACGCTTGGTATTTTTAGAATATAAATATCATTGTTGGCATATGTGTACACGTCCTGTGAAGCAGGGAAAGAAGGTTGTATTGACAACCTGCAGCTAACACTGTGCGCCATAGCGGATCCACCTGGCTGATTCTTTATCAGCTCTTCACAGTTTTCTCAAAACAAACCAGCTGTCGTGTCGGCAAAAAAAAAAAATTACTGGAAAAATGTGAATAAAATTTCTAGAAGAATTCATGCTTTACATGTTAAAATGAAAACATTGTGTATTATACGTCTGTAGTCCTTTATGCTGCACCCAGGAGGGGCCCAGAGCTGCTGACTAGCGTTGAGGGTTCGAATCCAGGAGTGACTAAGGATTATTTCTTGGAGTTGTGCTGACTTCTTTCGGCCATCTTCACACATTAAACTGTCTCTCTACACATGCCATCTTACTGCCATCAGTCGGGTGATCTCTCAGTGTATAGCTTGGTGAAAGGACTTCATCCTCCCATAGTGGGATATCGCCGCCAGGTGGAAGAACTGTTCCTCTAAAATTACCTCCCTTTCTCTCTCCCTGCCTTCCTACTACCTAAGCCACCTACCCAGCCACCTACCTACCTGCCTACCTACCTATCTACAGCACCCACAAATCTTAACTGTTTGTGGCTTCCAAAATGTAAAAGCTATTAAAAAGTTGGGCACTAGGTCAATGTTTTCATTATTATTTGAGAATTGCATTTTGTACGTAAACTGGTCGTTAAAAAACAAATAAACAGCACCACATGACTGCCGCTTGGAAACTAAACCTAAGTTAACGAAAAGGTGCTGAGCTAAGCTGCATTGAAGGACACAGACAGTCAACAGTTTCGGGGCATGACCCCTTCGTCAGGACAACACAAACACAGACACAGACAAGAACAGGCAAAGACAGCAGCAGCAACAACAACAACAACAACAGCAAAAGGCGTCGGGAGAGGGGGGGAATGGCGTATAGCGTCTCACAGCGTCAGATGAAATCGTGTTGCAATGCATTGTAGCATATTGTATCTTGTAGGACTTTTGTTATGGTGAGATCAGCAGCAGGTAAAAACTCTATTTTGATGTCCTATCTTTTCACTGTGTGGAGTGTATAGTATTGTATACAATTTAGATTCTCCCCTCAGGTTATTATTTTACCTAAACACTATTGCGCTACGCGCTGTAGAACTGCTGAGTCATGACAGGTGCAAAGTTCCAATGTCTCACTCTGTGCCTCTAAAGATGCCTCCCCACTGCAAGTATGTGTGTGCGTGTGTGTTTTTTTTTAAAGTGGTAAAATATCACGTGCGCGCACGTGCTGCTGCGCGCGGCTCCTTATTTACGGCCTGCGTCGCGCCGGCAGCTCTTCTGTCGTCTCCACTTTCCTCCGCTCGTTCGTTCGCCGAAAATCATCGCTGTCCCCGTCTCTCTTTCTGTCGCTCGCAAGTGGCTGCGAGGTCGTTAAACGTTTCTTCAGATCTCCCTCGCGCAAACCCGCAGCCTTATTGCACGCGGGGCTGGTATGGTGAAGGACGTGTCTGTCTGCAGCCAGGAGCCAGACGTACGGCCTCAAGAAGTTGGAGCAACAGAAATATTATTCTTGTCCAGTCACGGCTGTATATAATAGTTAATAACGACCATGTTGTGTCAGACGTCTTTAAAAGTTCCAGCAGTATTAATTTTAGGTTCTCTTCCTTCATTCGTTTGCGTTTTCACTTCTGGAAAAATCACGCACTCTCCATCTTAACGTTCTACCCTCCCATCCATCCTTTCTTTCATCTGCTTCTCCCTAGTTCTTTCTCTCCCATTTCTTTATTTTTCATCCCCGAAAGCTTTTTCCTCTCTCTCTCTCTCTGTGTTCACGCACTTTATGCGTGTGTGTGTGCGCGTGTGGGAGAGACCATGTATGTATGTGGGTACGTACGTACGTGCGTGCGCAAGTTAATGAACAAGCGAGCACAACATTTGTACGCACTGTACAGCTTGCATTGCGTGCTTGAGTGAAGTCAGTCGCGTATTCTGTTACGCATGCGCAGTCTTGTGGAAATGTTCTTTTTCCTATTCATGGATGGCGGCATCTGATGACGCAGCTTGTAGCTGCTGTATCCAGAAAAACCCGCTCCAAGCAGCCTGGTCAGGGAAACGATGTCTCACGTCTCTGAAAAATTGATCTTGATGAAAATTTCCCACGACTTCAGGAATATACAACACTTTACTGTTCTTTCTGTGCAGGCAGCTACTTTCAGTGTTCTCGCAAAGCAGACATATAGGAACACAACTTCAGCATCGCACGCAATGAATTGATGATTGTGTTTCGACGGTGTGAAGGTGCATTCTGTTCGAAACCGATTCATTTTTCCCTCTGGAGGGTGTGATGCGTATCGAATATAATGAAGAGACCCCCCACGTAGAGAAGTTGGCAGTTTTGCACGCACTTCAGGCCTCTACATACACTTCCACAGTTTTTCTGTATCCCTTCGTTAAGACTATGCAGCGCTGCACGAGCTTGTGAGATATCCTAGTTAGAAAACGAGGGCTCGTGGAAAGAAACATTTTACTTCCTCTGAGACCCTTGGAGAAATGTGTCCAATGGGTGCCCATAAAAGTCTATCGCGCCGCATTTTATAAATTATAAATTATAACATGTTCCTTCGCTAATCTCAGCAATAACTTCACAGATAAAGCGACGTTTCTTTAAAACTTGCCCACGGAGAAAAACTTTGACCAAATTGGAAATCCCTAGTTTATTTCTTTCTCTCCTTTTCCCTCATCTATTTTCTTATCTTTGTTTACAGCAAATCGACGAAGCCAGCAAGTTTCAAAATAAATGTCTATATTATTATTAGCATCACAATGTTTATTTCTGTTGTTGTGTTTATTCTACATAAGGTACTGCCCACAGCGCACTACATATCTACATAAGCACCCCCATTGCGCACACTTCCTGGAGGGCATCAAAGCAGTAAAACAGTCTCTCTCCACAAGGACTTGTACGCGGACCAGAATATCCCCAAAGTGAACGTTTCATGTGAATTGCCTACAGACTTTTGTTTTCAGCCTTTCAGCTAATCACAAACGGGGAGCGCAGTCAGCTTGGACGGGTCGCGGGTTCTTGAAAGGCTTACTGTTATGTCCGAAGCAATCGCATAGAAATGTTTACGCAAAAAAGACATGTTCCTGCTTCGCCCAATTGTCATTGCCATCTAGAATGCACTCTTTACAAGCTGCAGCTGTGTCACACTAAGCAAGAACCAGGTACGCACTTTTGCTACAGTTACGTGACATAAAAAAGTAAAAGTGTGTCACGGAGATCTTTCAGGTATACAAACACTAACGTTAGTTAAAACTATGTTATAGCCACAAATTGAGGTATAACTATGTTACAGCCACACGACACATACGCTACCAGTACGCTTGGTTGGTGGAACTGGAATGTGTTCTCCAAGGAAGACACTTTGGTATATCACAATCGTCTCCTTACAAGCGCTGGTGTCGGCCAATCCTCTGCACGGCTGGGCCTGGCACGTGCCGGAACGAGTGCGAAAAGAAATGAAAAAAGCATCAAAAAGACGTCAAGAAGGAGCATGTGCGCTAGACGACTTTCTGTCTGGACGGGAGAAATTGAATGAAAACGAAGATGTTTTCCAATAAGCCCGTTCAACAAAAAAGCGCCCTTTTCTCCCAGACTAACCTAGTTTGCCTGTAATCCGCCGTAACAGATCGTCCCCAAAAATATTTTCCACCCCATCAGAGCGCTTGATGAGAGAAATGTGTTTTATCTAAAATTAAGGTTGTCTGGGATGCAGCACCAAATACGATTATGACAAGCTAGCGCATGCTCCGACCTGCTTGCTTCAGATTGATGCCCCCTTCAGCTGTTCCTGAGAATGAATTCCCTTTGAATATGGTGCATATTGTTTGGCGTGTGCTTGTCGATGGATGATTACCCCAAATGAATGATTGCTGGATTACAAGAATGCACTGATGGGTGTATTCATAATCAGTGATTTATTGTGTTCTTGGTCATCGACTACGTTCTTTTTCGGAAAGATTTCAAGAAATTGAGTTTACATCTGATAAGAGGGTTACTTGCGAAAAAGCACTCTTTGTGAAATGTTTCAATATTCAACTGCATGGATAATTTATTGTATAAAGGTAAAGAGGATACACGAGGACGACACAATAAAAATATATAGAACACAAATCCAACATTATTTAAATACAATTGGACAGAGAACAAAAAAGCAAGGTTATTTATCTTTTTCTCTTACGCTTCATCCTTCTCCCCCCTCTCTCTCTCTCTCTCTCTCACACACACACACACACATGCTATATATGTATTATACATACACGCGCGTGCACACGACCCCACGCGCACACACGACCCACGCACACATTTGTTTGAGGACAAGCACACGGACCATGCAGTGCGTAGTTAACTATATACTTAAAAGGAAACAGAAAGTGCGACTAGCCATTACCTAATTGCAGAAACAAAGCGATGGCCTACAGTCCAAAATAATAATAATAAAAAAGGCAACAGACATAGCAGCAGAAAGGAACATGGATTTATACTAGCGATGAATATCTCTGAAGGCCACGGCCATAAGAGTGCAGGTTGCTGTTAGTATTCTTGTCGCTTCCAAAGGAAATGACGTGAAAAACATAGGGACAAAGCCCGCAGCAAGTCGTCCCAGGAGCAACTGTGTGATGCAATGAAGCAGACGATGATGTGGATGAAGATAAATGTGCACACAGACGACCCTCGTCTTGAGACACACTTCAAGTCAACATGGCCGGACAGCTGAGAACAGCACAGTGACACGTCGTCCACACTCCATCACACTCCAGGGGAAATCACTCTAGTGCCTGGATATTCATTGCCCTCTATCTGGTGGGAGCAAGCAAGACGGGAGGCAGACGGGAAATCGTCATAATAAAATCACTGCTGACGCTGCCTGATTGAGGCTGCGTGGCCTCGGGCCTGTCTAAACAGCATCCACACCGTAATTTCTCTCCCTTTGTCTCCACTTTCCTAGTTATGGCGCATAGCTTCGGTCCGGTGAAGGGCTGGCCATGCTTTGTGTGCCGCCTGCCCACACCACAGCGGCCTCATTCACACACCTTGCCCACCCTCCACCTTCTCGCCCACACTGGGCTCGCGTCTTAAATTGGAGCAAATGGATTAGGCGGTCTCCCAGTCTTTGATCGTGTAGCTGAAATGTTTCCGAGCGAACAGTCAATCGAGGACCAGAGCAAATGTTCAGCGCACATGTTTCCGCTTAGAGCAATGTACATGGGCACGTGATCACGCACAGTTTAATCTAAGGAAAAACTCTGTTTTAAACCTGATGATATACCACAAATCAGGAATACAAGTTCTTCTTTTACACAGATAATAAAGATATGGAGTAAAAGATTTGTCTTACTAATAAACTACTTTACATCTATAAAATGGAAACTTGAAATTGTTTTAACTTTATATATAATTTAATGTCTAATTCGTACTATTATATACTTTTTAAGAGTATTTTTAAAAACAAGTTTATTGTAAATACGTACGTTGTTATCCATTATACTCATTTAATTATTTTAAATGCAATCTCGCTTATACTAAATATCTCATACTTCACAGACTGTTCCGGTAATTAATTACTGTGTGGGCCTTTCTAGCATAAATTATTAATGGATGAATGATGTCATGGGACTGTGTGATGTCCTGATCAATATGAGATTTGGATTCGCTATCTGTATCACTTTGCTGTCTATATAAGTACACGTAATAAAACCCATTTCAGTGAGAGATACTGTGGGAAAATCGGAGACATGGACACTGTGTCAGCCGAGTCACTCTCTCCCTCAAACTTTGTTCACCTCTGTTTTCTATTTTGGTAAAGGGAATCTTTAACTCCTGTGCCCCACCCTACCACCACCCCTATTACAGCCCACGTTCTCTTCCACCTCCACCACCATAGCAGATGACATTGTCGTACCTATTCCTCCATCAGCGTCATCACCACGAGGACTCACCTCGCTGCAGACAAACAAACACAGACACACGCAGCCACTGATACAAGTAAACTAGCCCCGGGGCAGACGAAGAAAGGACAGGATTAAAAGCGCTATGTGTGAGAGAAAAAATGTACCTTTTTAAAGAAGAGGGCGTTTGTAGCTTACGGATAGAGGGAGAAATGATGTTTCAGTCAGTGGGCAAAACACGGAAAAAGATCGCAGACCAAAGGTGTGAAACATACGGAGACTGCAAAATTCTGCCCCCCCCCAACCGCAAATAACCTCCCTCACCAAACTGACGCAACATACGACACACGAACACATGACACACGACGAGTCACATTAATGCCGCTGTGCCCCTGAAAGTAGTTGGTTGTGTTGACCGTTCATATAACCAAACACCTTGTTGCACAATACATTTTTTATAACTGTGTCATGATAATCAAAATAAATCAGCAGTTTCACAAAAGATATGTTGTCCAGATTTCTGTTCAGTGTCAGCGTGGATATAAAGGTACAGATAAGGAAAGAGGCAGACGGACGGGTGGACGGAATCTAAGGTAGCGTACCCTTGGTATCAAGTCACCAGCTAAATTACCTCCCCGTGATGATTCAGAGCGGACAAATTGACGGTAGAGCCCTTGGTGGCCAGTTACAAATTCTTAGGCAACTTAACAGCTTTTATCTGTCACAGGTACATCACGTCACTTTGCGGTTTGAACTGTGTGGGGTTTTGCGATGTAAAACTAGTGATAACGACACTATCGGCCATCACCTGTGCATCAGTCCAGCCGTAGTTTTCGCCAGTTAGCAATATCTGTAATAGCAGAGCCTTACAGCTGACTTTGGACCGAACACATTGTCACGAGAAGGGGGGGGGGGG
>SMGT01011402.1:123508-148143 GCA_004794575.1 Lanistes nyassanus
CTCTTCGATAACTGCTTACCTCATCTGCATATGTGCGTGTATGGGTGCGAATATGGGTGCGTGTATGGGTGCGAGTATGGGTGCGTGCAGGCGTATGCGTGTGCGTGAGTGGATATATGCATGTGTGCGTGGGTGTGTGCTGGCGTGAACTGGGGAAAGTAACATTTCAGGTGCAGCCAGGTAACACCATTTTGAACTGAGGTTGATGCGTGCATGTGCATGTAAACTTGAGTGAGTGAACGGGTGCATGCATGGATACGAGGGTGTGCTGACGTGAACTGAGGAAAGTAGCAATGGAGGTGCAGCTAGGCAACAGATTTTAAATTAGGCAGGTACGCGCGTGGCTTTTCACTTGAGGTCTGTTGCAGAAAGAGAGACAATGGTGGAGAGGGACTTCACAGTCTGAGAGAAGAAGCTAGAATCCCGTTTCACTGTAGGGCCCCAGACTGACCCCCAGACGACTCGTTGTAACCTGGAGCAAAATCTTGGCATCTTTCGAAAGTTCGTAACTTGTATTTTGCCGGTCTGAAGTTTGTACAATATTCTCTTGTGGTACTGACCCAAACGATAAGTTTCTCAGCTGCAGAAGAATTAAATAATCCGAGGTCCGTTATCTGATACTGAGGAGGGTGGGGTGGTGATGGAAAAACTAGGTTAAATGTATGAAGAGCAAGGCCGTGTACCATCTGTCGCATTTCTCTTTTCTGTCCAAAAAGAGTTGGGGGGGGGGAATCTAGATCACGCTGGAACTGTTGTCACAACACAGGTTTCAGTCCCACCCAGTCACATTATACTGACACTGTTCAGGCGTCTGGCAGGGAAGCTACTAGATTTTTAAGCCTTAGGTAGAGTCGGCCGGGGTGCGAACCACCGACTTCCCACTAGAAGAATGAGGCAGTCAGAACGACATGGGAATGTACAAAAGGGGAAACGAATGAGAGGGACAAGCGTCTGGGAAGGCTTGGGGGGGTCAGGGGAGTGCCGTGAATTGTGGAAAAGGTGAGGAGGAGGTGCAGTGTTCCGTTACATAAGAGAATGGACAGGTTGGAGCAAAGGTGTTATCTCCCTTAGCAATTAGTCCGATGGTGACTCTGAAGTTGACTTGCACACGACAAGATGAGTGGGTGAAGACCAGAGGCCCGGTCCTCAGCAATGAACAGCAGGAAGATTCCGGCGGGGGAGTGGTGGGGAGGGAATCTCAGCCTCAACACTTCCCTCCACCGTTCTTTCTTAGCCAGTCTGACAGAGCGCTTGTGTGTGTGTGTGGTATTATATAATAGTAACAATATATGGTGCGGAACAGTGTGCATTCTCACGGTAAACAGATCCACATTGCACAATGAGTGCACCTCAGTAAACAGCGAGCTGTGAATGCTCATCAGTAAACGGAACACTGTGTGTTTGGACGGGCTTACGTAATCACAGCACACTGGTAATTTCGCAAAACTGTTGGCTGCTGCTTTTACGGACCCTGATCGTGATTTTGTTCCTGATTTCAAACAGATCATCATCATCATCATCATCATCATCATCATCATCATCATCATCATCATCATCATCATCATCATCATCATCATCATCATCATCATCATCATACAGTATTTGTTACAAACGTCTCACCTACCATCTCACAGATCGTATCCCCACTCATCCTCCACAAACCCGCCCACAGAAAACACCGGAGGAAAACAGGGAAAGCAGCCTGCGTCTTGTGACGGGAGCAGCTCGTGACAGCGCGCGTGCAAATGACCTTGACAGTTGATTGTGCATGCGAATAGCTGTATGTATAAAGGAGTTCTTGTACCGGGAGGTTCTAGCACTAGGGACTCCGATCCTGCCGCTTCTGGCAGTCAGTCGAGAATGGAATTCCAGTCTGAGTGGGTGCTCAGTTCTCGGCCAGAACAGCAGTCAGTTGGTCAGCCATAACACCCAGTAGTTATTGGGAAACCTCCAGAGAAAGGTCTTGCATAAGCGTTGGGCTCAGATCTCAGCTCCTTGACAAACACTACCTCTGTACGCAGTTTTTGTTTACAAGACTGCCTCCCTGCAGTGAAGATTGATTGACTGATTGATTGTGTGATTGATTGATTGATTGATTGATTGATTGATTGTCCTTCATATTGGAACTTCCAAAGGCAGGACATAACAACTCGCTCTCGTGTGCTTGTAATAAGAAGCCGTGTTGTATGACGTTACGCGTGTCCACTCAGGCGTGTCTAAACATCTTCGAGCGCCACGTATTCCTGGCGCCGGGTTCTGATGCAGCTGAAGCCAGCCTCCGGAAGATCAAGGGCAGCGAACTCACAGGCTAGCGGCAGGGGAGACAACTCGGGCGCCATTACGGCGGGGGAGGTAAATGGGCATTGGTGGCACAAACCGTCGTTCGATCTCGCTAACTATGTTTTACATGTCACCATTGGAGGGACGCACAGACCAATGGGATTACCCCCGTCGGACGAGCTAAAGACCAGAAAATTGCCTCTCTGCAGCAAATTGTCCAAGCCCCTGCATGGCCAGCCTGCAGTCTCTTATTAGAACGTTGCTGGTGAATATTGCAGCTTTCGGACGGGGATCGTTTGTTCCCAACTGGCGACTGTACATTAAAAGAGCAAAGGTCGTTGACGAGTATTAAAAATCAAACCATTCCCATTGCTTTCCTTACCTTCATTTGCCTTATTCTCACCAGGGGGTCCGTGGTACTGATGCAAGCTATCATGGCTGAGTTGTGCAAATGGTTCGCCACAACGTTCGCTTCGGCTGTTTTGGAAAAGGACAGAACGGATGGGCCTGTCAAGTACTTCCAGCGGCAGGAATCTGGTGAAGTTCTGAGGACCTACACGGAGACACAATGCAAAAATTGTTTATTCATGCCAATGAAAAGGTGTTTCTTTCATCATTTTTTTCGCAAAAAAGTATAACTTGAGTTATTGTTTTCGGAATAGTCCGGAAAGGCTTACTGGGTCTAATTCTAAAAAAAAGAATGTGACGCAATGAATCGTGTTGATGAATTGTTCAATGACAGGGTAGTTGCAGATCTTTATAGCTATGGTTTACAAGTAGAACAAATATGAACCCAAACCAAAGTTATGATCAAGATGCGCAGAGCGGACCGCTGTTTGATACACGCAGATGGAGTTTACACAACATGCGCAGGTCATTTTCAAAGTCATCATCAAAAACATGATTGTGCCTTGAGAATTATTCAGCTCCTGAGGGTCAGAAGGAAGTTACGTTAACGCAAAGAAGACGCGAGAAGAGAAGGACCTCTATTCGATTTAAAAAATCTTCTATAAAGTACACATCTTGTGACGTTGCACAGTGAGTTACAGAGAGGGAATGCTGGGATGCTAGACAGCGACGTGCCTTGCGATTTAAGCGGTGTAATTTTCTCGATAGCAGCTTGACTTGCGGAGGGCCAGCGGGCCGAGATGTTGTGGCGAACAGACCCCAGGATGAAGCCGGCCAAGAGGCTGCCTACCTATCAACGCAAGTAAACAGGACCGGGCCATTCTGGAGACGGAGTAAACCTCACTGGGCTGCTCTTGTGATAGAAAAATGAGATATTACTTCAATTTCTACAACAAGCCTGGGCACGAGAGTGAATTATGCGCTCCTTGTTGACCTCTCCTGGGCAAAAAGACGGAAAAAGTAGACAACATGGCACCGCGGAAAGTGCGTGCTAACCCATGCTTGAAAGTTTCTGGTTAAAACTTTCTCTGGATTAAGGTTTTGGTCGAAGATCGCTAGTTGAAAACGACACGCTGAAAGTATGTTGAAAAAGTCTCTAGCTAAAAATATCTGGCTGAAAGTTCGGCTGAATGTCTCTGCCTTGTTGCAGTCGCTCGTGTTGAAAAGAGCTGGGACCTGCACAGCTGCTGTCGCGCGATTTACGGGCCCTGGGCGTGCATATGCACAGCACGTGGGCACATGCTGCTTGAGGTGGTAAAATCAGTTTCACCTGAGGCGCATATGTTTTGGTCACGTGGCTCTCCTATTCATTTTCGTTAATCACCAGCGTGACGCCCCGTGCGTTCTTACCGCCTTGTTGCAATAAAATCTGTTAAAAATATCAATAAATATATTTTACGCCTGGAACATTTCGCGATGAAAGTTTTTTTTTTACCACATGTGAAGGTCTTTATGCTGCAATATATTAGATTTACCACATTTAGTATATGTTTTTCCTAAGGCATTCAGATCGTGGGCAGGTTTTGAAAATGTGAGGCATTGCTAATCTAAACAACGAATAAGTTGTTACTACATTTTTTAAAAATTCAAAATATTTATTTTTTCTTGTTTCTATTTTGTAGCTGCATTTCAAAACTAACATTCACTACTGTTTTCTGGGCAAAACACAAATAGTCAAACCCATTGTTTTCATAAGTTCAGAGTAAACTGTCATAAACAGTTCAGAAAAATGTTACGCTTAGCCTCTTGATGAATAACAAAGAATTAAAAGAAACGAAAACTTCATGTCCGTTTATCGAAATTTTGTAGGAAAAACGTCACCTCTGCCCCATAGTTTAAAACTGTTTAAGAACCAGTCAAATCAACAGATCGAGAATTTGGTTGCCGTTAATCTTGTATTCTGTCAATTACGAGCGGGCTCACGTCCAGAGTCACGAGGGAACGCCGCAAGAACGAATGCTACCGAAGGAACCAGAACCAAAAAAAGTTTTAAACGAGCTTCGGTTTTCAAACCACGTGCCTGAAATAAAACCATTACCGACACACCAGCGGGAGGTGGTGGGGGGAGGTGGGTGTCTGTCGTCTGCACGTGGGGGATGCCGAGCCGCAGCTGGCGTCTGCTCGCAGGCGACCCGCTGTAACCTCTGTCACTGGGCGACATTCCTGTCGCCTGACGCGGCTGAGTGTGTTAGCAGCAGTTAATGCGACGCCAGATGACAACCGTGTGAGCTGTCTCATCCCCTGGCTGTTTCGGATTAACAAAGCTTCAGTCAGTATCTACATAACAAAGGCAAGCAATAATGGGTCGTCTTCGAGTCTGGGTGGGTGGGTGGTGGGTGGGATAGGATTTGTTGATATTTGTCGATACTTGTAATAAAAATGCACAACTCATGAAACTTCCATTGTCACGACGTTGTTGTTCTTGTTGTTGTTGCAGTGGTGGCGGTGATGGCTGGGGTGGTGTTGTTGCGGTTGTGACAATGTTCGGAAGATAACGAAGATGATCTGATAGTTTCGTCTTTCAGCAGGAAGGAAAAAGAGGACAGATGTTGTCGAGAAGGAAAGGGCTTACAGCTGCTGCACGACTGGATCTTTACGAAAACCCCGGACAACTGGAGCATGCGTTGCCTGAGTTTGACAATTGTACTGCCTGACTTTGACAATCGCGTTGTCTTGAGTTTTGACAACTGTGCTGCTTCAGTTTGACAATCGTGTTTTCCGAGTTCTACAACTGTGTTGCCTTGATTTGACAATTGTGTTGTCTGAGTTTGACAATTGTGTGAGGGCTGCGTTTGGCAACAATGACACGTGATGATTCAAACGCAGCTGCAGATACCTGGGGGAAAATGGGAGCTGCTTGGAGGCGGGGGATGACACTAGCGTGCTTGTTTTCTAGAAAACAAGCCGTCCAGATGGAAGTTGTGGTCATCTCCATCCATCTTGATGGAAGTGATGAAGGGTTTTTTTTGGCCATGAAGTTTAATTTAGGATTCCATTGTCACAGATCTTTTTCTTGCAATGGTAACACAAATATGGCCGTGAAAAGATAACGCTTCTGGACTCGCTTGCATGAGGGTTCGTAGCTGCTCTTTCGGTCATAAAAATTGTGGTATGGGCCCTTTGCCCTGTGTATTTTATGTGTACCCTTAAGAATGAACACGAACTAAGAACGCCCATTCAAGCCAGATCTGGTTAAGTAAGGCTGAACAGAGTCTCAAAGCTGATGTACAGGCAACAACTTCACAAACAGAAGCCTAAAATAAGCCTAAATGGTAGAAACCATCATAGTTTGGGATATGATGACGCTGAATTCGTCATGCACGTGCATGCACATGACGAAGAACAACGCAGGTTTAGACCTAGCAGACTTATCTCCCTTGTACGTGATTGATGAAAGAAAAACATCAGATCTGTGTTCCGCATTTTCCGAAAAAATCATATTATTTCCTTTGATCTGTATTCTTTATCAAGACAAGTTTAAATGTGTTTGTACGTCCGCAAGTATCGTATGACTTTCTTTCAGGCCAGGTTTTTTTTAAACATATCTTTTAAAACGCATTTCTTGCCAAAGCCCCAGTGAAATGTTGTCAAGGCCATCTCATCAGAAACATGACTGCTTGTCAAGCATCCTATGGGAAAAATTTTGCAAACAAACGCAAATTGCATTGAGAAAGTTTCTACTCCTTTTTTCTCTTTTTGCTTCTTCTATTCTATTTCCTCCTTTTTTCATTTTATTCGTTTTCTTCATTTTCGGCTGTCCATTCTTCATTCTTTCTTTTTTGCATTTTTCTTCCTCCTTTTTTCTCTCTCTTTCTTTTCAGACAATAGGTCAAAATGCAGTTCACGATCTGTTCCGTTCTGCTCTGACCCGGAAGTCGATGACAGCTGTTCCTGTAATCATGCCGGCAGCCCTTTGTCTCACGTTTTTTTGCACGTGGCTGGACATAAGACAAGCTTTCCCGCTGTCGGCTGTTTGTGTTCAGATTTATCTGCCTCCTGCAGGCTGCAGCATATCGACAGAGCAGGGGCAAGTATCTTGCACGTTCCCTGATTTAATATGGCGGCGCTTTGACCTGACGTTAGTGTCACGTGATTTATCCACTTCCGTCATCGCCAGCACGCGCGGCCCCGCCCTCAATTTAGCTCTGACCTACGACCCCCCGGTTGCAATTACGCGCGTGCGTGTTGGACGTTTGGAAGTTTTGTTGTCATTCGCTCCGCAAACAGGAAAAGATAACTGGCAACCGGGAAGTTTTGCGGCATAATTTATTGCTGATCGAAACTTAATGGCGATGGAGTTTTCTAATTCATCATTTTTGCTGATGTCGTTAGGGAACGGAGTGGGAGTGAGAGCGAGAGATGCGATGAAAACGCGAGAGAAGAAAGGTTTTTTCCTAGAAAGCTTTTTAGGATTCGTTAATTAACACGTTCGACTGGTTTCTGTGTCGGTGAAACAATAACCATCGCAGATTCGTTTTTAGTATCTCATCTTATGAATGATCTACTTATAGCTTCCTAACAGGGCGGAGATGAAGACGGGAAAGAGATATTTCTTATAGTCAGGTGCGGTGGGTACTCAAGTGAAATTAAAGATACACGGCCCGGACTGTTTGGAGGCGGGAGAAAAGCATAAGTACTTTTCTGTGTATCACAAGGCCACACATCTGTCACACTCACGAGCACGCGCCCGAGGTCAGCTATTGTTCGGGAGGAAAAGACGTTTCATGCTGAATTTCCTCTGTTCTTTTTCAGAAAAAAGGCAGCCTGCAGATTTGACAGTTTCATGCGAGTGAGCGAGCGAGGGATGGAGACCGAGAGCGATGAGTTGGTCAGGGTGGAGGCGAAGAGCGAGCAAGTAATTTTAGAGAGAGAAGCTTTGGAGAAAGTGGTCCAGGGGAGGGAAAGCAGGTTATTGACAAGCCAAGAGCGGGGGCGATAATGTCTAGAAACAAATTTATGCTTGCGCCTCCTGTATACCAGGCTACATGCTGATAATTGAATCAATACTTTTAGAGCTCTTTCGCCATCTCCTCCAGCCTGCAACGCAAGAGCAGCCCCACGAGTTAAGTCCGGCGCCCAAAGTCCGACCGGCACCACGGGTCGTGGAACTCAGATGTTTGCTTTTCTTTCTTTCTTTCTTTCTCTTTTCTTTCTTTGCATGAACACAATTTGATGCAGTGCCACTCACAGGCCCCTCCGAATGATGAGTGGGTAAAATGCGACTCCATCCATCCATCCATCCATCCATCCATCCATCTTAAAAGTTGGCAGATTTTGGGGAAAGTCTTAACTGTAGCTGCGTCAGTCGCTGTAACCTCACAAGAACGCGCTGCGCGTGCCCTTTGCAATTTTCCTTATCCATTTATGAAGAAGTTTGGTAACTTCTATGCTTGCCTGTGGAACCGTGATACAATGCAATACAATATAATACAAGTTGATCTCTCAGCGTATCCGAACTGTCAGCGGCTATTGTCTGTCGTGCTGTAGTATTAACTTTTTTATCACAGCTTTGTCGGACCTTGAGTATTTCCAAGCCTTGAATAGTCAGAAGGAAACCATTGCGATTTTGTTTATGCTTCAAGTGAAGTCACATGAGTAGTACCTGCTTCATTCGTTTCAAAGTGATTAAGGAGTGGGAGAGATGAAACGACAAGTAATGAGATTGAACATGTGTGTGCCTGTCGTGGGCGCGCTTGGTTGGCTGTGGGAGGTGTCAGGTTTCTTGTCAAAAGTTACATGTCCGTTAGAGAAGAAACTTAACTTCACACTTAGTTTGTTCCTTTGTCGGGTGGACATCATGGAGGGCATGCTTCGATTTCTGCGATAGTATATCTTGCAACTTCAAAATGCCATTGTGCATTTCTTTTAATATTTGGAACAGGGTTTTGTTTATGAATTTCATAATTTTTTTCACATGTGGAACTACAGATAAGTTTGCTGAACTAAACTGCACCCAGGGTGGACATTGGCCGAGGAACACTGGTTTCTTTGTTTGCGTGGCTGATTCTTACAGTTTCAATGTGGTGCTAATCTTTTCTTCTTGTCCTTCCGGCTGCCTTTGTTCACAGGTGCCCCTGTCGAGAGCAGGGTGGCAGCTGGACCTGCTCCTAGCGAACTACTTCCAGTGAGCGATGATTACCTAGCGAATCCCAATGGGGGATGATTACCGAGCTAATCCTAATAATCGATGATTACAGGGCTAATTCCAGTGAGCGATGATTACCGAGCTAATCCCAATGAGCGACGATTCAGGTGGGCTGGAATAACACAGCGACATCTGCCCGTCCACAGAAAACGATATTCTCCTCGACAGAGAACGGTGTCATTGTTGTGACTTTAGGCGCTTTATCTAATTACGATATTCTTCGGTTTCTGTAGGGAGTCCCCGTAACTCCGCCTCAGATCCAAAGTGCTTCTGGTTTTGGAAGTTGAACTGTCAGGGTTACAACTGTCGCTATAAACACTATCTTGTACAATATGTATAACACTGCCCTTCGAGCGACGTAAGTACACGCATTACCACATTTCTCATCAAACAGATCTAAGACATCTCCTCCTAGTAACCTGTTATCGGGCACGTGCAACACGACCTTCAGCCTTGCACTTACTGTGATCCATGGTGCGTCTGTTTGTTTAATCTTGCCATCCCCTCTAGGGTCCTACTCCCTGCTTAAAGGAAATCGACCCAAACTAACACTAAGGTCTGAAAACTTCAAAGAGGGTTGAACAGGTTTTGAACTCTAATGCTTGCTGTTTTATAGGTAACTGCAACTCAAAAGCGTTGGTGACGTAAAGACAGCAGGAGCGAGAAAGGATTTTGGTTCGATTTGACACTTGGTATAAACCTTTCTATGGTTGTGGCTTGTTTTGAAGTCCTTGTTATGTTTTTGAGGTCCTTGTTATGCATTTGATGTCACTGTTTGTGTGTTCGATCTCCTAATTTATACCACACGGAGGTTCCACTAGGCCGATAAAAAGTATGATCTGTCACATAACAGCAGCGGTCTTACATTTCACAGGTTTCTGTAAATGTTTGTTCTGCTGGACTGTAGTACTTTGGATATTTACAGTTTGTTGTGAACAATGGAGCTAGTCTGATATTAATGTGCAGATATTATCACTCAGTGCATGTTAATAATTTAATAATTTACTCTCATTTATCTTACAAACTAACTAGTTCATGCACTTACCCGCACACCTATAATAAGTGAATTCTTTGGATTTAACAGTGGATGGTGATCGCTTCCAGTACTTAGTTACAAAGTTACTTCGTAAGTTTCAGTAAGTTAACAGATAAGTTTTTCTTCCCCTCGCAGTCCTACCGGAATTAAGTCATCGATGACATTCCCCCACTTTGGGCACCCCTTAAAATAATAAACGAGTAAAGGCAGTGTTCTTAAAAAATATACTGGTGTTTTATGTCAGTATCAAGGATTTGTTTAATAAATGAACACCTTTTTTCTTTCAGAATGATAAGAATTTTAGCATGCTGGAATGGTCTTGAGCGAGAGAGAGAGAGAGAGAGAGGGGGACAGAGAGGGGAAAAAAGTTTCCAGTGTACTTTTGTATAGAGTGAGTGAGACTGTGCGACGTGTGAAATCAAAAGGCAGTGGGAGTCCCTGTACCTGTGTGTGTCGAGTAGTTTGGTGGCACTGGAATGATTGGAGAATTAAAGAACAGGATTGGAAATGCGGTTGTGTGAGAGTTTGAAAGGTGTTACCGACACTGATCTCTTCAATAATTTATTTATTGGTTCTGTTACTATGTTTGATGTTTAAACCAGTTACTGCATAGATTTTGATAGTTTGGATGTTTCCAAAAAAACAGTTTTTAGACCAATATCTGTTGAAATATATTTGATATTTAAGTTGTTTCTGTCACATTCAAACATTTTTTACAGACGTTATTTCTGTACCAGTTGTTTTAAATATCTGTCTGGTTTTTACAGATTTTGTGCCTGCTTTCTGTAATTTCATTTACTGCAGGAACGATTAGTACATCTCAGGGCTTTCTGCATATATTGCTCAAGCGTTGCCAGAGACTGAACACAAAAGGAAACAGGGAACCAGAGTTCTCTAGGACAGTTCTCTCATCATCGGTACCACTGGCTGGGCGTCACTGGATTTCGTTTGCAGCCTTTTATGACATGGTACTAAAAGTAAAGGAACTAGAGACAGGAAGCGTGCATCTGCCTCGTCTGGAACAGAAAACTGTCATTATGTTGCAGTGTGTGAAACCGTGTCGTTATGTTGCAGTGTGTGAAACTGTGTCGTTATGTTGCAGTGTGTGAATCTTTGTCGGTATGTTGCAGTGTGTGAAACCGTGTCGTTATGTTGCAGTGTGTGAAACTGTGTCGTTATGTTGCAGTGTGTGAATCTGTGTCGTTATGTTGCAGTGTGTGAAACTGTGTAGTTATGTTGCTCTTTACAAAGACGGAAAGCTAACTGGTCTGTAGTGCCAACGTTTCCAGGTCATCCTTGCAGGGGTCAGCCCAGTGGGCAGTTCTATTGAATAATGTGTTCTGGAGTTCTGGAATCTGACTGGGCAGTCTGGGGTAAATAGGATGCTGATTTATCTAACCGCTTTTCACAACTAAGAGAATCTACTCTTCTGTAGGTATACCGCACCAAATTTTCCAAAATGAATTTCAAAATCAAAACTGCTATTTGAAAAAAAGGAAAATCAATCAACTGACGTAATGCCCCCACACGCACGCTTGTATCAGCAGCAATGGCGGGAGAAATTTTCCTTCGCTCAGCGCGCTCCAGTTGACAAGAGTTATGGTTCCTTTGTCACGCGTCAGCGGAACCAAGCACAACCATGAGGCGTGAGCGCCGCACATCTGTTCCGTCCCCCCCCCCACCCCTCTAACCCCCACTTCCACTCCCGCACCACCCAGGATGGGAGAAAGAGGGCCGGGAGACGAGACCATTTCTCCGTCCTCTCGAACAGTTGCTGTACATCTCACTGCAAGCAGCACTGTTTGTTTTGGCTTGAGATTGTTGTTTTTCTTTCATTGTAGTTTACTTTTTTTAACTTTCTCTCTCTCTGAAATTACACGGGCGCATCGACCACTCTAACAGGATCTGTTGTCGGTCTGTCTCTTTGAAGTTGGAGAACACGCGCTAACTCATCGGAAAACCTTTTTTCCCTATAGAAGTGCCCCCTGGCGGCGCCCGCCCTTCGATCCTCTAATGGCTGTTTCACGATACCGGTATGGAAAGCAGCGCATGAACAGGTGAACGCGAGAAAAGCGGAGATTTGCAAAACGATATATATAGTCGTTTCACATCCCTATGGTGTGGAGGGGAGAGTTGAAGAGGGGGTGTGTTGGGGGGTGGGTTGTTCGGATCAATGGAAGAGCGTTGTGGGGGAACCTAGAAGTGCAACGCGAGAGGTCTGTTGGTCCAAGAGATCTAGCGGCGCTTAAAATCTTGAACGTACACAGCCGTAGGCAGTTGTTTTCTAACATCAAAGGGCATTACCTTCTCACCTGCATTAAAGTGTCGGGTGGTCAGTGCTTCTGAAAACTGGGAAATCGTTCTCATTTACAAACTAATTTAAATTCGCCACTAAAATGTAGGAGTTTGCGTGTGGGTGTGCGTGTACGCGCGCGCATGGTAATTGCACATGGGTGAATCCTTGTGTCCTGGTTCCCTTATGCATAGGCTTAATTGTTAACCATTTATACAGCAATAGTCTTTACTGTTTCAAAAACAAACAGGAACAAGCGACTGACGCTTGGAGATAAATCTAACAGCAAACTATCGGCTGTATGTGTTGTCTAGTTAGCTTGGCTCAGTTCCCTTTTTGCTAACTTAGCCTTTATTGTTGACCTTTATACAGAACAGCCTTTATTGTTGACGATTTATACGGCAATAGTCTTTATTGTTGACGATTTATACGGCAATAGTCATTATTGTTGACGACAATAAAAAATGTTGACGATCTATACTGCAATTATCTTTCTTTGATGAGAGTTCTAGATATCTGTATTTTAAATTTTTCTGGATCCTTTTTTCCGCAAGGATCACATATAGACTATATCTTACAGATTTAATTAACAATTTAAAAATATTTGTATTCGTGCGGCAAGTAGGAACTGTGTTTTACAAACCAGATCGCTTACTGTCTGTAACCTCGACAGTACACCCTCACCTCCCCACTCTATCCCACCCCACTCCCCCGTGCCTTTCAACTCAGGCTCGAGGAAGGGGGGGGGGGGGTCCGCTCTGAAGGCACAGCAATTAACTGTTGGGGTGCACGTCCAGTTCGCCTGGGCGCATGCTCACAAAAGTGTGCTGGCCTCGGGGTGCACGTCTAGTTCGCCTGGGTGCATGCTCACAAAAGTGTGCTGGCCTCGGGGTGCACGTCCAGCTCGCCTGGGTGCATGATCACAACAGTGTGCTGGCCTCGGGGTGCACGGCCAGTTCGCCTGGGCGCATGCTCACAACAGTGTGCTGGCCGGCGCGGCATGGGGCATGACGGCAGCACGTGCAGAAATCAAATAGGGCTGACAATTTTAATAAACTCCTGTCGCCATTTTTCAATATCTTTCTTGCAGCGAGACGGTTTGGTTTGCGGCAACTGCGCGGGAAATGAGACGTGTCCCCCACAGCGCCATCTGGAAGCTATGGCATGTTCCTGTAGGATGACAAATGATGCGTGTCTTCTTTCTGCTACTGTGTACAGCATATAGTGCTAAATTAATAAAATAAAGTTAATTTAAACAGTTAAATGTTTGATTAAACAAATTATCAGAAAAAACTTTTAGTTCATAGCAATAAAATTTCAGATATATACTGAAAACCAAAAGAAACCCAAACTAAGGGAGTTGGTGATATTATTTCAAGTTTGTCCTTTCATTCAAACGGGTTTGAATCGATCAGTTTTCAAGAAAATCGGTGCAGTGAGTCTTTGCACAGTGTGTGTTCATCTGCCATGCTGAGAAAGCGTTCAGAATGTCCCAAACGTCCCAGTTCAGAGTCCAAAATCAGAAGCGGGTGTGTCCCCCGTTGGCTTTGACAAAGGCCTGGCAACTGGCGGGCATGGGGCATACCAGACGGTTCACCACCACCATAGGCCTGTGCGCAGGTCTGCCTGAAGGCCTGCTCCAGCTGGCGAGCTGTTCTCCGCCTCGGCTGGACAGCGTTCAGCTCTCTCTCCAGAAGGTCCCATAGGGGCTCGATTGGGTCGAGGCATCACCTGAACGTTGTTCTGCTGCAGGAAGGCCGTGGCGAGCCTTGCTGTGTGTGGACAGGCATTGTCATGCTGAAAGGTGAGGTCGCCGTTCTGCTGAAAGTATGACACGACATAGGGCCTCAGCACCTGGTCCACATCCTTGTGCTGTCACGCCATTTATGTAGATAATTTCCTTTATCCTATATGTTCAAATGAATGTGATAAATGTGTTTTATGTGTACATGGCTTAAGGGACAATGGGGCTAAAAGTCAAATAAAGTCACGTTTCCTCGTTCTGGAAGACGACGGGGCCCACGAGTCAGTTGAGGCCAACTCCACCGCAAATCATGATTTTGGGGCCTCCCCAACCGCCGTGCTGGAGGATGTTGTTGGCGTACCTCTCGTTCTGCATCCTTCATACTCTGATGCGGCCGTCGCCGTGGCTGATGGAAAAGCGGCTCTCATCGGAGAAGAGGATGTCTCGCTATTGCCTCCATGTCCAGTTCAGGTGCTGCTGGGCCCACTGCATTCTCTGCTGCCCTTGTCGTGCAGTCAGCGTTCACCGCCGTGCAGGACGGCGGCAGTACAGCTGTCGCTCAGACAACCAGTCGTGACACGAGGTCGTCCACTTCTGTCTTGGCATTCTTCTGCTGCTGACAGGCGGTCTGTCGGGGTAGGTAGGAACATCGGCTTTTACTGCTAGTGGGTGGCGCCCTCTGTTCGCAAAGAAATTTCTGTCTTGCTGCTTTTATTCACGCTGAAATTTGACTTCTTCTTCCCCGTGTGTCAATTTGCAATTTTTTTGGTTTGTGTGTATACATGTTACCTTCCTAGTTTGCTTGCAAAACAAACCCTTATAACTACAACGTTCAGTCTTGATCTTATATTTATTGTGGTTCCAAAGAAGATGGGCTTGAAAGAAAGAAAGAAAAAGAAAGAAAGAAAGAAAGAAATATTATTGTTATACTAAAATTGTAAGCAAAATTATATATTTTTCTTCTTTTAAACGTTCAAAATCATCCAATGCAGCTTTCAGCAGAATACACTTCGAGAAAAGTTGTGGCGTGGAAAATTCTAGGCTGCTGTCAGAATGACTTATGCCTATACTGCACCGAGAATGCGTAATGCCTACACTGCAGTCCGAATGCGAAATGCCTACACCGCACTCAGAATGCGTAATCTCTACACAGCACTAAAAATATGTTAGGCTTATACTGCACTCATAATGCGTAATGTAACACTGCACTCTGAATGCGTAATTTTTACACTGCACTCATGCTGCGTAATGTCTACACTGCACCCGTAATGCGTGACGGGTACACTGAACCCATAATGCGTAATGTCTACACTGCACTCATCATGCGTAATGTCTACACTGCGCTCATCATGCGTAATATCTACACTGCGCTCATCATGCGTAATATCTACCCTGTAACCATAATGCATAATTCCTACACTGCACCCATAATGCGTAATATCTACACTGCACCCATAATGCGTAATATCTACACTGTACCCATAATGCATAATTCCTACACCGCACCCATAATGCGTAATTCCTACACTGCGGTCAGAATGAGTTATGTGTACCAAGCAATCGGAAAAAGGGATCAAGACAGGGAAGTGTAGGGATCGCCGATAGCGTCTGCGCGCGCCCAAGTGCAGTTAGAGCTCAGCCAATGAGGCGTATGCCTCAGCCCTCTGACAAGCTGCAGCAAGCCATGACGCAGTGCAGCGTCCCTCCGTGCGGCAAACTCGGGGCGGCTTCCACTGAAGGGTGACCGATATCAGACGACAGAACTGATTGATAGCTTGGTGGACCGGTCAAACAGCGATCCTTCACGTCCACAGACCTTCTACACGGGTCAGACGAAAGGCTGCATGCTAGAAGTTGTTGACGGTGTTGTTAACAAAGTGCTTCTACTTTAGCCGTCAGCTTAATACTGGACGTGAAGAGTGCAACCATTCAAAGAAACAATTTTTAATTGTTGTGAACTCAACTGCAGGTTTTGGGCGATAGCGTTTTTCTGAATCGAGCTTTGTGTAGCGCGTCTCACTCACAAATTTACTCACTCACTCCCTTCCTCCTCTTCCTTCCTTCCTTCCTTACGCACGCACGCGCACACATGGAGAGGGGAAGGTAGACGGGAAAAAAGGGAGATCGAGGGAGGGAGGAAGGCACGTGCATGTGTGTGTACAGACATTCGAGCAGATGAAAAACAACAACACAGGAACGACGAATGGAGAAACAAACGTACAGCAGTAGGGAATTAACTGGATGAAAATCTAAACAGACATCAAAAAAGTGTATTATTTAAAAATTGATGATTACTGTACTGAGATCGACTGGCTGTACAGGAGAAGCAATATCTACCAAATGGAAATAAACTCTTCTTGTTCTGACGCAAAAAAAATTAACAAACATTAATTAGAATTTTTGTTTAGAAATTAGAAATAAATTTCTTTTCCTAAGCATGAAAGGCTAATAACTTTGCATGGCTATAGCACTTTAAAGAACTTTAGCACCTTTGCTGCCGCTGAATGATTACACGAAAGACTCCTGTCCTGGGAACAAAGACGGCAGCATGGGTTTGAGCATGGAAAATAAATGACTGCACGGGCTGCCAGTAGAGTCAAACGATGATAATTACGAGAAGACAAAAGAGCGCCCCGCCCACTGCTAGCGACACCAGTGACCGATATTAGCCCGATAGGCGCGTCGCCATAGCATCCAGAAGAACTTCTGGCCACCTCTCTGTCCAAGACGGGCTTTGGCCCGGGCCATACTAGGCCGCGAGAGGGCCCTTAAATCAGGACAGCGGTGCCCTAAATCAGACCCGGGACCAATTTACGGCTGACACACTCGCATAATCTCTCTGCTACGGTCACCAGGCCCTGATTTACAGCCGCAGGGATTAAAGTCTCACATTTTTAATCATATCGCGCTTGTTTTGCCCCATGAGCTGTTCCCAACGGGTGGCCAGAAGTTGGCTGACGTGGCGCGAGTCTTTAGAACACTGCTGTTAAAAAGGGGGAGTGGGGGTGGGAGTTACTTCATTGCTGAGCTTATCGTCAGCTGCGTTATTCACTTTTCACGACTGCCCTCTCAGGCATACACCCACCCAGCTCCCTCCCTCCCTCCCCCTCGTCCTCCCCGCTACGCATGTCTGTCCGTAGATTATCTCCTCAATTCTATGTTCATATATTGTTTTCGTTTTAAATCACTATTGCATTGTTTTTCATTTTCAGTAAATGCATATTAACTTCATCATTTTCACTAGCATCATGGTCCACCACCACCACCACCACCACCACCAGTAGTAACGTTGTTTGTGGGCAGCTGCAATTCGCAACAATAATTTTGTGGGTATACGTAAAGGGAAGCAACCATTTCGACATTAGGTGCTTTTCGATTATCTACCTTTCTAATCTCAAGCGAAGGTTTTTCTTCGCTGGCCCCATTTCTCATGTTCAGTGGAAAGCCCGAAGCCATCCGTCCCTTGGAGAGCTTACACATACTCACTTCTTCCTCTTGTGGGGAGGGATTAGTTTTAACGCCGAGTCAGCAGTTAAGGTTCTATTGAGAAAAGCTGCCGAACATGCGAGCAGGCTCCAGATGAGAGAAAATAATCGCGATTCTTATGCAAGGCACTAGCTGACTTCTGTCTGTAAATACCTTTGTGGCGGTGGAGATTACACCCTGCACGCCTGCTTATCCCAGCGACAGTCTATTGTTTCAGAATAGTCTGAATGAATGATAAATCATTTCCAGTATGACAAATAGGTATCTGCAAATTCTGTAATTCTGTCTTCCTTAGGGAAGTTGTTATTCGCCCAAATCATATCTTAGGTGTTCGGATTGTTATAAAACATTAAATAAACCAAGTGCACTGTCGCATCGGCAAATGTTACAGCCACGCCAACACATAACCCGATATACATGATTAAGTTGGAGAGAAAGGGTTTTGTGTTCCTGTTGCCTATCGCAATCACGCCAGAAAGCTTTGATATAATCGTTCGTTTTACATCTGATTAACACAGAGAGAGAGAGAGAGAGAGAGAGAGAGAGAGAGAGAGAGAGAGAGAGAGCTCACACACGCAGAGTAAGTAAAAACATGCGCGAACTCGACAAAAATCACACAAACACGAAAACAGATCTGGTTAAACTGTCTGTGCGATTTGCGTGTGTTGGCAAACACAACTGTAAGGTAGATGGGTGAAGAAGACTGAAGTCGGGTTATTGTTAAACCGCATTAACTGGTTCTATTACCCACGAAATTAACGCCAGTCTTTAAACGAGGTCTCCCAGCAAATAGCGATAACCTCACGTTATATTCGTCTGCAGTCCCTTACAGCTGACTGCTCGAGCAGAGCTCCATGAATATTCAGCAGCTGCAAGGGAGGGGAGGGGAGGGGGTGATAGCCACGCTGACGCCAGCAGAGACTGACATCTTGTGTCCAGGAAGACACGGGAACGGGGTGGTTAAATTGCCGTTGTTGAGGGTAGCGGAATACAAATGGCAGCATCTGTGCCGGGATCAGGGGTTAGTTCCGAAAGACGGGGATCCAGCGGTGGTGGTGTTGGGGGGGGGGGGGGGGGGGGGGGTATGAGGTCCCTGGCTTCCGGTCTATGCTTGCCATCGACTTCCGAAAAAACAAATTCAACCATTTTTTGCTTGCTGCAGAAATGAGCCAAAAGGACGAATTTAAACATAAAACTGTAACAGAGCCATACCATAGATTGTTTTTATAACTGTTCAGCTGACCTAGTGTGGTTAATTAATGCAGCAGATTTTTTTTAATTAGCCGTTGGCTTCCTCGCTAAGCCCGCAGACGAATCGCAAGGCCTGTTTTTTTTCGTTAGTCCGAGGCTTTTAGTTCTCACACGAGGTCCTCGTATTACTTATTGCTGTCAGCACTTTCTGTTCAAATAGTATATTTTCAAGAGAGAGAAAAAGAGAGGGTGGCTGGTTGTTTGTTGTTTAGCCTCGTGGCAGCAATAAAATTATATTTCCCATCATTCATTTATTACTTTCTGCGTTGTGTTGAGATTCTTGGCAAGATCAATAATGGGAAGCTACCCAGAGGTCTCCCGCGCGTTCTGTCAGTTGCTACCTCCCTTAGAGCAGTCGCGGTGAAAGGTACTCGGAGAGTATCTGCAGTAAAACTGGCTCACGTGTATGACAATTTTGTAAATATTCTGATACCTCTCGATAATTAATATTGATTAAGTAAAGGGAATTTGTTTTTGGATTCAAGTTAACCAAGCCTCTTTTTTGGAGTTGGTTTGTGGCAGCAAAAGATGTTCGCGTTTGCATACTGTTCTACTAGCTGCTATTGCTGAAACTGCTAACCATAACCCTAACACTGTTCCCACCCTAACACAGAAGTTTTCTTCTGATCTTAAACGTCCTTTTTCTATTGATCCGACGCATCCCAGCTCCTAATCCCCAACAGTTGCTTGTAGCTGTATCAGAATTCTGTCCGCTGCATCTTCTTGTGAACATATCGCGGCACCAAACACGGCGAAGCTCAGTTTTGTCTCTGAGCATTAAATACAAGCACATTAAGAGCGCTGTGCTGGGTACCACAACATGCAAGTACACACACCTATGTGCACACGCTATTACGCACATACATGCTCTCCCTCCCCTAGTCTGTCGCTGTGTGCGTGTGCGTGTGCGTGTGAGTGCGTGCGCGTGTTAGAGAGGCAGAGACAGAGACAGAGACAGAGACGTCCTGTCGCCCACACAAGACAGAGAGATAGGTAAGGACAAAAGGACTTGCGCGCTGTGGCTGCATTGAAAGGGAAAACAACAAACATTCCCTCTTACCTCCCCGTACGCTTGTTATAAGATCCAAGACGCCGTTAACCACTTAGCCTTGGCGCCATACTGTACCCAGTGCGACGCCACCCATCAACGGTGAGGTGAACCAGATATTTGTCACACTTGCCTAACTTGCTCGCGAACTTATGAAAGAGTTACGTGCCCCGGCTCTTGCTGTCCTGCGAAGAAGCGATTCAGCAATGTGTTGCGCAGAAAGAGAAATGTAAAGGCTATGCCACACGGTGCTTAGCAAACACGTTATTAATCAAAACAGTTCTAGAATGAGGCTGTTACATGCTGGCCGTGTGACACACACGACAATCTGTTTCAGCGTGCCCTATTTTTGACCCGTGGGTTGGAAAATCAGTCTGCAGACGAGAGGCCCGCATCCAAACTTCGATTTCTGCAAGTACTTGCAATGTAATTGAATGTAAGAGCTCAAAATTTTACGAGAAACTATTTATTTGACATAATTTTCCATTGGGCTTTTCTGCTAAATGCGCTATATACATGTTTATGTTAGCGCTAATGAGAGGCCTGCAGCAGTTCGAAGTCTGTGCATATCATCTAATCCTCCATTGCGATTCAGCGTTCAACTCTAGTATCAACACATGCTTAAGTGTCTGAAAAAAAGGTACTTCGATCAACACGTTTTTATTAAAGAAATGGTTAAGCTCCTTTAACAAATACTGGAGTCGCAAACCACATTAAATATATTTGGCTATGAACATTGACATATTCACCTGCTCGCTCAAAACATCGCCACACTTCCTGTCCTGGGCGGAAATTAACCTGTGACGTCATGATTGTATGAGCTGGTATCGTCTGCTTGCATGCAGTGACGGGGAGAGTGAACCGCTTAATATGTCATGCGAAAGCAGCGATAGTGTTGAGACTGATGCAGATAAAATACTAGTGAAAGTGGCAAATGCATTATTAACGATGTTAATGCTGAAAATGCATTTTACCAGTCCAAACCATACCGACCTTCAAGTTCAGATCTCCTCGCAAATCAAACCACAACACGGGCTACACAGCACAATGGCGATCTCGGATCTGCAATCTAACTGACCGATTCAAATAGCAGACTTCTTTCTGACTGGTAAGTGAAACAACGCTCTAGTAACACTTCTGGTGTTAGATCTGGTTCTCCGCTGATTCTAAGTCATTCAAAATGTTTTGTTTTTAAATTGTGGTTTAGGCACTTGAGGTCCTATTTGTTTTATGTATTATGTAGTCCTGAACTGCCTAATGAAACTTGTAAAGATCACACTTAAAACTCAACTTTAAATCGGTACTAAAGTCAAGTATACTTTAATAGTGTTCAGATATGTAAATCCTTAAACTAGATTAACACAATATTTATGTTTATGTATAATTTCTCGTTTTAACTTAATCTGAATGTGGCAGGTGTTACATAGACTCTCCCACCAAATTTGAATAAATATAAGTATATATTTATAATCTCACAAATGTACATGTATTTGACAGTGTTCTGATGTAGGAGGTAGTGTTATGATAAAACATAACTAACATGCATTTTAAAGCAAACCGAAGGATTTGTGAAATGCTCTAATGTACAAACTTGTAAACAAAACAATTAAATATTTTATTTCTTGGTAACAAAGATCTAGATGGGACTTTGAGGGATTTGAGATTTGTTGCTGGAAAATAATGACCATCATCAATAAATAATGTTCTTATTGTCATATTCACAGGCTCTATGCTTTTGGTAAAGTAATAAATTGAACACATCAACCAAACACAAAGTTTTTAATAAAGAACAAATGAGGACAGAGCGCTTAAATTATCGAAAGATATCTCCAACAAAGATACTGGCAGCGCTCATACATAGCCGTATGCAGACGCCTGTGCCCAAGGGAGCTTACCGTACCCAAACACGTAGCAAAGAGAGGGCCGAAAGAAAGGAACTTGGCAGATCCTCAAAAAAGATCTGCCATCCCTTTCTTTATAACGGCGCTATTCTTCACACAGCTAACCCTCGGTGCACAGCATGTGCATACAGAGAATCCATGTTAATGAAGTTAGCCCGCTCACTAAGCGTGTGTTGACAACTAGGATTCAACGACGAAAACAACATAGGACAAATACATGAAATCCTCAATGTGCAATTTATAATTAATAAAGAACAAAGTTTTTACTTAAACATTTTCTGGAGCTCAGGTTCCTTGCCTCCTCCACCCCACTACCTGATTATACACTAATATAACTTATTTCTACTTTTCACTGTTGTGCAAGCTAGAAATTAAATCAGCTAGTACTACAGATTTAATTAGTGTTTCCATTGTGACTGGGTGAAAGTAGTAATTCATACTATTCCTATTAGGGACTAAAACCCAACAGAGAAACAAAAGCATGTAAATGTCAGCAGTGCAGTGGGAATGCTAGAGCTGTTTTGCTGACACAATAAATTCACACCGTCGCCCTGGTAAATAGAATAAAGCACTTTTGTTCTGAACATGAAAAATAAAATTTAAGATAAAATTTACTTAACATAAATTAAGCATATAATAACACATTTCCAACCACTACATTGCACATAATTCAGATTTTTGTTGTTTTACTTACAGTGTGCGTTACAGAATGAATTCTTGAGAAACTCATTTTGTAACAAAATGAAAATATATTCAGTCCTCTAGACTATTGCATCACATCCCTGCAGACACCCTTTTGCTCAGGACTTGCCCTGGCTGTTATATAATTATAAACTGTCACTATAACTTATAGAAAGCGTCCACATACCATAGACATTTCCTTGATGCAGTCATACTTATATTATGAACCATTACTTAGTTTCAGTTCAACCACCAAATCTTCCGTGTCTAGTCTTCCACGCTTAGTCTTCCATGCCAAATTTTTCCGTGCCTAGGTGTCCATGCCTAGTCTTCGTGCCCAGCTTTCCATGCAAATCCTCCTCTATTACTATATCATGCGTGTGTGGGTGTGGGCGCATGTGGCCATTTTATCGTACTCACTAATGCACTCACCGCGCCATGTGCACGACAGTGGAGCACGTTTACTGCAACCTAGCACAAAAATCCGCTCGAAGCGCGAAAACGGGTGGACGGAACAGCAAACTGCTTCCTATCTTGTTTACAGATCTCGGCGCCTTTCACTTGGCACGTGCGCCAGACCACGTGACCATGCGTGTGTAGGAGAGCTCATTGCGGAATTCATGGAGGTGGAGTTATTCTTGGTTACTTTTGACTTCCCATGGTTCGAAGGATACTTTCTTCAAGACTCTATACTGCACGGTCCCCACCCTCCCCTTTCTCCTGTGGCATTTCTCTTCCCCTCTTCTCCACCACCATCCGCCCATCTCATTCATAGTGTTACCGCCTAGATTGGCAGCATATTCTGAAACTCACCTTTGTCGTATAGTTCTTCAACTGTTGCGACAAATCTGTCTTGAAAACAAATGCTCTGATAGACAGAAAAACGCGACTCTTCATGGTTTGTTAAAACTGTACCTTTCAAAAAGTATTATTAGTTTTTAATAAATTGTGATCCATGAGAAATGTACGTCCATTATGACATCTGAGAACAGATAGCGTGTCGTACGTAAAGCAGAAAACATCTCAGGTATTTGAGAAGAGAAAGCCGATACCTGCTCGTGTTTGTGAAGAACCAGGCGTCGGCAGAGCTGTATCAAGACACAAATAAACAAACTGTATTTGTGACATCAGGAACCGGTGTGGTAACCTTTGGCTTCCATCGCCCATAGAGGGGGCTAGTTACCTGTCGGATTCCACCGGCACGGCTCCCACATTCTTACAGAGCGATGAAAGTCACGAGAGGAGAGTTTGGGATGAGGACGTAGGGCGGGCGGGGTGGTGTGTGTGTGTGTGTGGGGGGGGGGTACTGAGATCACAGTCAAACAAATACATCCAACCGTCGAGTGTGCATCCCATATGGTGCACCCCGTTTTCCTGGACGTTCGAATGGCTGAAGCACCTGGTCAGCTAGAAAATGTCCATCCGTCTCCTGTACCATTAACTTGCATCTCTGCAAAATTTTATTCTGTTCATTCAATTCAGCTTTATTTCTATCTGAAAAAATATCTATTGCTTGGTCTGTGGTTGGAGTATACATAGATATGAAACAGATAGACGTAGATATACAAAGTCAAATCACTTTAATACACCTTTTAAACAAATATAAACACATACGCACGCGCACACACATGCACACATTCACACACACACACACACGCACACACACACAGGGACGTGCAAACAATTACACACACAATACAAAGAGGGGGTGTCCCGTGTTCTGCAAAATGTTCTCGCTGTGGTGGAATTTGGACACGTTAATTATTGTTTCCACTGCCATCAATATCACCAGCACCAGCACCAGCGCAGAATCCCAAACGGCGGGAGTAACATACTTAGATAATACAGGCGTAACCGTAAAACAAAGTAAAATAGACTCCCTATATTACAAGTTGCTTACACGGCTTACAAATTCACACGTTTTACAAATTACACATTTCTACATCCTTCTATATCCATAGTACTCTCTGTTCATCTCTTCTTTAAAGTTATCTCTTTTTTTATATTGAGGTCAGTTTTAGGTTTTCTCTCCTTTTTTTNNNGGGAGGTAGATGCGCGAGGATTGGGATGGCAGGATGTTCGGTTTTCTTTAATAGAACGGACATTAATCATGTTCAGTGAAGGATCACAGTGTCGACAACCTCCAGTTCAAAGCTAAGCCAGCGTTTATCCCTAGACTCCAATCTGCACACCTCTTTCAAGACCCCCTAGGGTCCACGGCTTCCACCTTCATCGCGTGACCTTCGAGCGTATCGTTTCTGTGGTTCTGACCTAGAGAGGACACCGTACTATCTCCTTCGCTGCACCTCCCCATCGCCGGCTAATCAAGGAAAGGTAAGTAGCTTACCGGGGGGGGGGGGGG
>SMGT01011403.1:0-11436 GCA_004794575.1 Lanistes nyassanus
TAATTTAGGGGAGGCGTGGGGAGCTTGGGGAACTTTCAGCTTGTTCTGGGTGACTCGGGGGACGAGCACGTGGGGTGCGGAAGTGAGTAGCATATACACACAAAGGGATAGTGTAGCTGTAAACGGGCTCTTGCAGTAGGAAATTATGCAGAATGGCAAGAATGTTGTGACAGAAAGAAAGTGTAGCTTCCTGCTTTTCATAGCAGCCGTAGGGTGAAAGCCGCCAATCCTGGCTCTGTGGAGAGAGATGTCAACACACATTATGTGACTGCGCTAACCAGGGCCAGGAAAAGAAGAGCCAGGATAGTGTTTCTACTTCTTCTTGGTCCGTGCAAGTGGTTTTCGTGGGAAAGGGGGGTAGGAAGTGTCATGGAGGTGGAACGCGAGAATATGTACAAAGCAGCGTTAACTAGATAAGTGGGTAAAGGAAAGGTAATGTTAGCAAAGCGTGGTTGTCTGGAGTGGGATGAGGAAGAGTTGTGCGTCGATAGGGTGATCAAAGTTAAAATAAGTAGAAATAAAAAACTAAAAAGTAGTACTAAAAAGCATACTAAGGTCAACATTAAGCAGTAAACAACTAAACAACCTTGACTAATTCTTTGCATTCGAAACAGCCAACAAAAAGTATGCATTAGCATTGCTCAAACGCTCAAATAGCTGATAAAGTTGATAGACATTGATTTAGCGATAAATTGGTGCTTGGGCCCTGCAGCATTACATCGTAAATAGGAAAGTGCTCCAAACTAACTTGCTTAACACTCACCTCTACAGCAAGGATTGATTTCTCCGATCTCTTTCAGTCGCTGACATGTCACCTCGTTGTAATCTTTGCAATAGTCTGTAACGTATTTGTTGAAGTAGATCCCAATCAAGCTGTCGCAAAAGCAATAGGGTGGAAACATGATCCTCATCGCGATGTCTATCATCTCAGAGTTGTTCACCCAACCAGGCTTTTTTAAGAGAAGACTCATTACTACGGCTGATAAACCTTTGCATTCAGACAGAAGAAAAAGGCAAAATTTCAGGTGATATGGTTCTATAGATGTACGGCAGCTTACAAAAGACCTCTACTAATTTGACAAACATACATTCTATCTGCCCGACACCGATTTGCCTGATCAAGTTCAAGTTTCTTTATTCTTTTACCCTCAGGGGTTATTCAGAAAAAAGAAAAAAAATTGTTAAAGAACAGGTCAATCATAATTCACCTGGCATTAGAATATACATATATTGATAAACTCAATGATGAATAAACACACAAATAACACGCTCAATCACTCACTCAGACGTACCCACACGCAAAAACATAGGCACCTATTCATTGTTGCGTTTTGGAAGGTTTTTTCAAGCGCTGTTGTTAACAACTGTGTTCTTTTTAATGTATCTTCATATAGCTTTGTAATCTTTCATTCAAGAGAGAGTTGACACGGAGTGACGCAATAAGCATACCTAGTGTTAGGAGCAAGAGACGTCATTTCGATTGTCAAATACGCCTAAAACTCGGTCTCCTCCAGCCAATGAGAAGATAGAAAGTTGGTTGCGAGGGGGGACGGAAGAAATTTCGGTGGGGTTTAACGCTTCATCGAGGATTCAAGCAGAAACCAGCGAAGAGATAGGACGCATTTCTTGTTGAGGAAACGTTAACTGTCAACTGTCGCTATAGGCGCTTCGCTGATGGCTGATCCCTTATAGCTACAATCGTGAGATAACTGTATTAGCTTAGTTCTCATCATGAGAAGATTTTTGGCGCTGTCACGACGAAATTGTTGTCAACTTTCTCAGGTTATTGAAAGAGGCAAAATACGTTGTTAGGACTTCGAAGGATAGAGGACCTAACGGCTGAGCTACCAGTATTATATCTCCGTGCAACTGCTACTCGTCTTAGACGGCCTAATAGTATGCTGTGAGTGTGCAGACAAGCGAACTTTTCCACTAGTGAGAGTGGACGTTTCTATAGATCTTAAATCTATGAGAAACAAGGAGGTTACCTGTGACGGTTAGGCAAGGACGTTCCAAGGACAGCTAACCGAACTGTATACTACCTTGCTCGTTACCCCGCGTTCCTGATACCTGAGGACCAGGTCAATCTGCTGTGATCTACTGTCTTGGCATAACTGGATTTTCAGTTCTACTTTGACCTTACTTACAGACTTTCCCGGGTCTACGCTCTACAGACCGAACATTTGCGTTCCTGTGAACTGTGTCTACGGTTTTCAACCGTCGTCTCCTATACAAACTACTACCGCCAACCACTATTTAGTGTGAACGAACATTGGATTGACCGTTCTGTTCCTGATTGGATTATATATCCACCGCAAGTAGTTTTTACGATTCGTATTAGTTCCACTGTACTCCCGTTGTATTACTGTTCTGAAAGTCATAACATACCACACACTGTTGCTACCACACACACACACACACACACGCATTGTTACATATTTGTTCATCTACCTCTTTTCTTCCTCTGCTATCCTTTTTAATGTTAATAGTTCAATAAATGTGCTGAATTATCTGGTCGTGTACCTTTTGCTTGAAAAGGTGGGGTTAGCTTTAGGTGTTTACATTTCCTATCTCTTCCCTAAAATCCAGCTCACCCCATAAAACGTTACATTCGTCTATTCATTAATGTACTCTACTAAGAAGTATTTTAACAAAATTCACTACCGTGGTCAATAAACTTTTGTTTATACAAGAAAAGAGTTTGTAAAGTTTAACTGTATTTGGCCGGCTCAAGTAGTATGGTGTTGCGTTCAGTTGTAAATTTGTCACATAAGAAAATATAATGGTATTCATCACCTATGTCTTTTCTGTCACACAGCGTACATAATCGTTAATGCCTAGGGATGTCTTCATGTCTGAGTTTGTTAACAGGGAAGCTATTATCAAATGTCAAGAATTTTAGTAGCAGGCGGCAGTGAGAAGGTGGTAACACTCTGAGATAGGGTTCCGGCTTAAATCACTAATGCAATTACTGGGACTGAATGGCTTATGGTTAAACCAGAATAGTTTGAATGTAACAGATAAATGGTTCAAAAACAAAGTAGACATATGCTTACAAGATCAATATATTCAACACCGGTTCGAGGAACTAAACACAAAACAGGTATAAACAAACTACAGAATACTCAAAACATCATTTAACCGAGTGAACAAAATTTGAGCGAAGCATCCCTTGTTTATGCAAGTTAAGTAACATTCTATAAACAGAACTTGAAAATTTACCATAATTATTTCCACTGATAAGTTTAAACAAAAAACCAAGCATTCTGCTCTTGATATGGATGCCAACAGGAAAGCGTCCACATTCACCAAATACCATGCATGATGGAGTTGATTTCTTTAGTTTGAATAACATCTTATAGCATCTTAATTGTGGATGTACGCGGTCTTGTTCGTCAAATAAGTTAAGAAAAGCTGTTTTCAGTCAGGTAAAAATTGTTGTAATTATCTCTTATCTCCTATGAGAGCAATATAAGTTTGTTTTAAAAATATCTGGTGACGCTACACCGCCATACTTTGACTCTTGGAAAGTTTATCATCGTTACTGAGACAGTGTTAAATGCCTCTCTAATATCAATCAGTTATAGATGACTACTGCTCACCTGCTGGTTAGAGGCGTCGTCTGACACCCAACGAGAACCTAGAGTGTTCAACTCACCTGTGACATAGGTAAGACAAAAAACCCCCGACCAGCCGCTAGCGGGGACGGTGAAACAGAACTGAAGGAAGTAGACGTAGGGCAGAACAGCGAGTCCGTAGCAGACAAACACCAGGAACGCGATGTCCATATTGTTGTCTTCTGTGAATGTTTCCTCCTTTCATCACAATATGGAATAATCACAATATGGAATAATCACAATTTGGAATAATCATAATATGGAGTAATCACAATATGGAATAATCACAATATGGAATAATCACAATTTGGAATAATAATAATATGGATTAATCACAATATGGAATAATCACAATTTGGAATAATAATAATATGGATTAATCACAATATGGAATAATCAAAAAATGGAATAATCACAATATGGAATAATCATAATATGGAATAATCACAATATGGAATAATCATAATGTGGAATACTTTCGGGGAGCTGAAAGTGTCAGTCTAAAAGTGTTACACCCTAATTTTTGATGGTGGGCCTATGTTTCAAAGCGTCTACGAACAGAAAAGCCACATTTATTGCACAGTCTTTAGACAGTACTTAGATTCATTATTATATTATAGTCCGAAACACAACCCTATTTATTGCACTGTCTTTAGATAATAATTAGATTCATTATTATAGTCGGGAACAGAACCCTATTTATTGCACTGGCTTTAGATAATGATTAGATTCCTTATTATATTATAGTCGGGAACACAACCCTCTTTTTTACACTGTCTTTAGACAGTACTTAGATTCATTATTAGCCAGACTCTCTGGTAAGAAGAGCAGAGACCAAGAGCCATCCCGCTGCCGGCGGACGTCCGCCTCCAAACCTGAAAATGCGTGAACCTCGCTAGCTCTGCGCCCGGAGGCGAGCATGACTAGAAAAACTGTCTTGAGCGTAAGATCAGACGGTGATGCTTGCTGCAGAGATTCATAGGCTGCAGAGCGGAGGGCCGCCAGCACAAAGAAGAGGTCCCAGGCTGGCGCCCGGTGGGATGAGCGTGCGTGGGACAGCGCAATGCCGCGATAATGCTCTGGTCGCCGCACAGCGACACGCCGAGCTGCCGCAGGGTTGTGAGGATGGACGCCCTGCGCACCCGCACGGCTGAGACTGACAAACCGACCGTATCTGCCAATAAAGAAAGGTGGTTTGCTAAGTCCGCAGACCGAGGCCTGGTGGGGTCTACCCCCTGGGTCCAACACCACTCCGCCAGTGAGCATCATACACCTTGTTCGTGGAACTGCGGTGGGCAGAAGCCAGGAACTGTAAGGTGGAGGTGGAAGTACCTCGACGCACTGCACGATGGGCTACAAGAGCCATGCATGCAGACGGAGAAACTGGGGGTTGGTGTGGGGAATGCCGGACTGCGGCTGAAGGAGGGCACTGGTTTGGAACCCTGAGCAGAATGGGATCTGCTTTGGTCCACCGCAGAAGATCTGGAAACCAAGCTTGCGCCGGCCAACGTGGAGCGATGAGAATGAGGCGGGGATGATCGAACTCCACCTTCCGCAGCACGTGGGGAAGGAGGGGTAAGGGGGCAAATGCGTACGCTTCCAGCCCCGTCCACGTCAGTGAGAATGCATCCACCCCCCAAGCTTCCGGGTCCGGAACTGGGGAGACTTAGACCGGCAGCCGCTTGGAATACCACGTGCCAAACAGGTCCACCAGCGGCTGAAACCAGGCCGACCACACTGGCTCCAGAACTGAGTGTGCCAGAGTCCACTCGGTCTGGAGAACGCAGTGTGGACGACTCAGGAGGTCGGCCAGAACATTGACAGAGCCCGTTACATGTCTGGCAGACAGGAAGGGACCGTGGCTGTGGGCCCAGAGCCACAAGTCCTCCGCCTGAGTGGACAACGCCACTGAGTGGGTACCACCCATGTGGTTGATGTACGCCACTACAGCGGTGTTGTCGGAGCGAATTCGGATGTGCGCTGGGGGCAGCACATCGCAAAAACTCTCCAAGGCGAGGCGAACTGCACGCAACTCTAGGAGGTTGATATGCTAGTTCGCCTCCACTTCCGACCACACACCAGAGGCGACGTGGTGAAGAAAGTGTGCCCCCCATCCCCACAGGGAGGAATCTGTGAAGATTTCTGCCGCTGGTGGAGGGGGGCGTGATGGGAACAGCAGATGTCAACCAGCCCAGGTTCAACCAAGGCTGGAAGAGAGGGGCGAACGCTTCCGGTTCTGGAACCAGAGCCTCCCACTGCTGGGAGGACTGGTCCCACTGTTCTGCAAATGCCCGCTGGATGGGTCGCAGGAACACCGCCACGAGGGGGACCAGCGGAACCATCGTTCGCACCAGGGCCACAAGCTGCCTCGCAGCACCTTGTCAACAGTAGGTGAAGACGGTCAATGCGTCGGGGCGCAGGACGGACAGTTCAAGACACGGTGTCGAACTCCATGCCCAGGAACATGAACTGGGTCGATGGACGGAGATGCGACTGTCACATGTCACTCCTAGGTCATCACCTGTCACTCGTAGTTTAGCCTGTTAGCTCCTCCCCCTCCCGACACCTTGGTAGGGAACGCTACGTCATTAGCCATGACAGGCTGATAGCTCTGCCCCAAAGCTAGGCTGGCCAGAAATGGTCTGAATGAGAATAAGGAGGTATCCGTGGTTACTGAGCGTGGTGGGCAGGGTACTTAAGGAGGCAAAAAAAACCGTAATCGGGACACACACACAGATAGACGGGGACAGGACATGGAGAGAGAGTTAATGTAGGAAGACCAAGAGAAGCGGACACTTGTGGACCCACGCACCTCTACCCCTCGCCATCTTAGCCAGGACAACAGAGCTTCAGCTAGCAATCACGCAAATACACTGGGCTGTATTCGCCGACTACGAGTCCAAGTAGTAAGTGACTGTGGACTGTGCCTTATAAGTTATGGACTGCTCTTGCCATTAACTTATCTTAGAGTCTGGGACTCGGGTTGATTTAAGATAGGTGGTTTTCTCCTGCCGGAGACAGGAGACGTCATAAGCTAGTGGCCGGGCAATAACGCCAAGAGGTGGTATAGAGTGAAGTGCTGGTCGTAGTGTTGTCACAAGCTTCATTGTTGGTGGTTTATTAGTTTTGGAAGTGTGTATTGCAGAAGTAGTTCAGTAGTGAGGAGAGTAGGAGCTCTGTTGTCGGTCACTTACTGCATTGTTGTGTAGAGTTGAATAGCTTTGGACTTGTGTATCGCAGAAGTAGTTCAGTAGTGACGAGAGTAGGAGCTCTGTTGTCGGTCACTTACTGTATTTGTGTATAGAGCGGGATCATAGGCCGTTTTGCAGTTTGATTTCCCCTCTGGAGTTTGATTATCTTCTTTGTCTGATACCACGTGGTATGACGTAATCAGGCAGCGTCTGACCCTAGTCATGAGCACGGTGGTTCTCTGTAAATAATCTGTAGATATATTTGATGTTGTCAATCCAGTTAGTGTTTGAAATATATGTTGAATAACAGTGGGCTACAGTTGTGTGTTTTACGAGGGTGGGGGCTCTTGAGCTAGTAGTGTTTTGCCTGTGAGAGACTGAGCGAACGTGTCAGAGTATGAGAATCTTTTCCCTCGGTAGATTTCTCTAGTTATTCGCATTATTTCATAGGGTCGCCACCCTTTGGTGTAGAAACCATTGACCTGAGGCAGTAAAGGTTTTGGTGACGATTGCTCAATTAAATCTACTGTTACGAGATCACTATAAAAGTTTGGGGAAGTCGAGTCCAGTAAGTTAAGGTACGCCCAGCCACGCCACAGCGACTTGCTGAGATTCAGAGAGAAACCCAGAAGACGTGCTTGAGACATGGCCTCCTGCGTGCGCAAGTTGCACAGGCCAGCATCCGCTGCAAGGATCGCCCAGTCATCCAGATACGCATAAAAACGTATCCCCCGCTCACTCAACAGAGCACACAACTCGCGAGTGACCATGGTGAACACCCAAGGGGCAAGGGAGAGGCCGAAAGGCAGTGGTCTGAATTGGTAGACGTGGGTCCGCCAGATGAACCGCAGCCATTTCCGATGGGCCGGGCGAATCAGTATGTGGAAGTACGCTTCGTGCAGGTCGAGAGACGTGACGAAGTCGCCCGGCCGGAGAGCTTCTCTGAACGAGGAAGGCGTCTCCATTCGAAAATGGACTTTCCGCCCTGGGTAGGAGGCCAAGGCAGCTCCGTACCCGAGGGCGCGAGACCACGTCCCAGGGGCAAGCTGTACCGGGCGGTAAAAGCTCAAGCCCCTCCCCAGCGGGTCCCGCAAGAGTGGCCACCGCGCCACTCTTCCGACTACCCCTGCTGGTAGAGTCTTTGGTCTGCGAACGCGGAGGAGGATGACCAGGTGGTAAATCCTCCGAGGCGGACACGGACGACCGGCTGGTAAGGCGGGAGGGGGGGGGGCTCACGCGGCATAAGGGCAGGAACAACAAAAAACTGCACTAGGTGGCAAGTTACTGTATGTAGTATAATTACTGTAAAGTCACCCGCAAGCAAAGCAAACAAAGTAGCAAAGCGAGCAAAGAAGCACTGCGTGAGCACAGTTAACGCATGTCTGGGTCCACACCCGTAGACGCGCTACCCCCCCCCCCCCACAGTCAAACGGCTAAGACAGTAAAACTGAACGCTGGGACAAAAAAAGTTGAAGGAAAAGCAACACGCAGACAGAGGACACAAGGAAAAGACACAGTTCACTTTCCTGTAAATCCGACGTGACGCAGCGCAGAAGTAGGTAGGACCCCCAAAGGCCAAGCCAACGCTGAGAGGGAGGAAGGTGGGTAGCTCACACACACACACGTCCTGCCGGCAGCACAGCGCTTGAGAAAGTCAGCTTGACCCGCTCAGTGAGCTGTGCGCACGAAGTACAGGCGTTGTGCGCATGCGCGGAGGGGGCTTACCAGGGTTACTATGTGGGTGTATTTTTTTTTGGAGGGTGCGGTTAGGGATCGCTAAATTGAGAATATAGCACTTTGGGTCATGGTATAGTATTGTGACAAGAAATAATCTTTTTAGAAAATGCCCCATGAGAATTCTTTATGTCTTAGTGATAGTTTATAATTATATAACATTCAGGGCAAGTCCTCGGCAAAAGGAGAGATGATGCCATAGATTACAGGAATGAATAAATGGCGCTTATGTGTTTCATTAGTCTGCTCGTTAACTAGAGTTACAACATAAAAATGTGTCAATAAGGGGGAAACTAACAACGTGATCGCTGCCTAATTTTGTCAGTTTCCAATCGGCTCAAGCCCCCACCCCCTTGCTTGCTATGCGCACAGCTTAATAAAAGAGGGCAGCGATAATACACTATTCTATTTATTTACAGTTACACACATAGAATATTTCACTACACAATGAATGATGCTCCAATATACATCTCCTGACGTATATAGAACAATCACTCGCACTCTCATATATTTATCCCAGCGACGCTATACGTATCTACACGCACACGTTGTTTACCGGGTTATGAATCAACGACTGTTGTTCCCCCCCCCCCCGCAGCCGACCCCCTCTCAGGGTGACGGGTCAACCGGGGGAACGGGGTGCGGGTAAGCCGGCTACCCTCCCCACTCCACTGCGCGTTCTCCCGGATGGCTGTTTTGGCAGCCAATCGGGTCGACTGTAACAATTTGCTCTACCTCCTGATTGGGTAGGCAACGAGACGCCGGAAAAATTATAACAATAAATATACACAATTCATTTTGTCACAAAATGAGTCTGTCGAAAATTCTTTCTGTAACTTGCCCTGTAAGTGGGAGAACAAAAAATCAGATTATGAATTTTGTTGTATGTAGTGGTGGCAAAAACACACTTTATGTTATTGTATGTTTATTTATGCTTCAAAAATGTGCTCTGTAGCTAAATAATATATTATATTGTGCAAAAATAACGATTTTGTATAGAAACAGCATGTTTTGATGAAAGAATGGCATTGTTATTTACCAAAAATTTATTAATTCTCTAATGGAATTTCTTTTCTAGGAATGTACAATTTGACACAATTATTTTTAGTGCTAAATGATTAATTTCATGCAACGAATTGCATTATTTTTGCAAGTGGCATTTAATCCAATACACCATTTTGTTTTAAACGAAATCCTATTGTTCTGTTCAAATAATATTTGGTATCTTACACCCCATTCCCCAACAACCTGAAAAGGTTACACGAGACACTTGTGCTAAAAACTATGATCAAGGAGTGAGGGAACCCTTGTAACCCATGTTTGGAAAGAAATGTGTAGGATCAGTTGGAGATGTTTCCATAACCAAAGTATTTTTCCCTTTATTTTATGCTGACAACATTAGTCTGAAGTCCTGAGGATGTAAGTTTTTTATATCTTAAGAAAAGGTGAATGATCCAGGTGTAAATGAGAGATGTACAGTGTACAAAACACCTGCTACATTCAGATTCAGTTAAAATCAGAAATTATATTATACACAAACATGAAAATTCTGTTTTAATTAATCCAGTTTAAGGATGTAAATATCTGAGCACTGTACAAGTATACCTCACGAGTTTAGTACCGACTCAAAGCTGAATTTTCAGTGTGATCATTACAATTTGTTTTATTACATTAGGCACTTCAGGACTACATAACACATAAAACAACTTGGACATGAAGTGCCTAAAACACAATTTAAAAGTTGGAATGACTCAATAGAGAACAAGATCTAAAATGTTTTTACTAGTGGGTTGGTTCACTTACCAGTCAGAAACAAATCTGCTATTTGGATCGTTCAGTGAGTTTGTGTTGCGAGGATATCTGAACTTGAAGGCCGGTATTGTTTGGACGGTAAAGCCCATTTTCAACATTAATATCGTTAAATGTAAAACAAGGGAACTGTACCAAGCTAGAAAGGGACAAAGACGAAAAGTTATTTCGTTAATTCGTTAATGGTGCATTCGTCATTGTCACTAGTATTAATCTGCGTCAGTCTCAACAGAACGGTCGTCACTATCGCTGCTTTCGAAGGACATATAAAGCGGTTCATTCTCCTCGTACACAAGCAGACGATCCTAGCTCACACAATCGTGACGTTACAGGTTCATTTTAGCCCAGGACAGAAAGTGTGAGGATGTTTTTGGCGAGGAGATGAAAATGTCTATGTTCATGGTCAAATATCTTTAAACCTGCTTAGAGTTTTTTCATGTGGTTTGCGAATCCAGTATTTTTTAAAAGATGCTTAACCGTTTCTTAAATAAACAAGTTGATCGCAGTACCTCTTTAAATTTATTCCAAGAACACTTCAAATTGTCTTTCGCAATATTTGTGATGAATACATAGGAGATCAATTTTTAATTTATCCTACAATTGTGCGACGAAAGAGTGTAGAAGGTTGGGAGGATAGTTGCGGGCCAGGAAAAGGTCTACCATTCTATCGGATTATTCAAGGAAGTCTGTCTCATTGGAGCATAATCTGCGGGGTCTTAGAAACTGCGAGTAGGGTATGCTGTGGAGGGTGGAGGGTGGGTGAGACGAGTGAAAATCCAGGTAGGAGTGTGAGTCTGTAGGCTTGTAATGGATGGTGGTTGTTAGGTGGCCGTTCGGCAAGGTTATGCTGATGTCGAGGAATGTAACAGAGGTGCACGAAATGGTGTAGGTGTATTGAATGGAGGGGTGGAATTGTTGTATGTACTGGATGTACTGCAGTAGCTGTGGCTCCGGGAGGGAATTGGCGCCGAGACCGTCGTCAATGTAGCGTCTGTACAGTTCTGGTGTGGGGCCCGTGTAGCTGTTGCGGATGTTATGTTCGAGCCAGCCCATGAAGAGACAAGCATAACTAGGGCCCATTTTGG
>SMGT01011403.1:12252-47503 GCA_004794575.1 Lanistes nyassanus
GGGTGCGGAAAAAGCGGTCGCAGTCAAGGAGTGTTTGGTAACGGCTGGTGAAAGGCTGGAGGGGGGTAAATTTCAGGCCCTTGGCTAACACCGATTTCTCAGCATCAGTCAGGGCGAGCTTATCATGGATATATTTAACTAGGTTAGAGTGTGGGGGGTTGGAGGTGGTGGTGGGGACCGAATGCAACGAGGCCATGGAAAGGGGGGGGGGCGGGCTAGAAGGAGGATTTGACTCTGGTCGAGAACAGACTCCACTGTCACTGAACGTACTCTTTAAAACTTAAAAATTAAACAACAAAGACGAGCTTAAAAGCATAAAATAACCAACGAATCTTGTTTCGAAGTACAGAAATCAAGACATTTTAAAATTATGCAGTAAACAACAAAGGAAGTTTAAAAGAACAAATATAAAATAAGAAACGATGCTTATTTCAAATCACAAAAAAAACAATAACAAAGACAGCCCAGAAACATCGAGAAACACAAAAAATAGTTTAAAAGTACGAGATCAAGTAAAAGGTATAGTCAATACCTTAAACCCTGCAAAGACGGCCAGGATCAAGATGATCGTAATTAAGACGGTGATAAAATCCCAGGCAAAGGTAGACAACCAGAAAGACAGTGGATCGACTCCACTAACAATCTGTAAGTGCTTTGCCCCTGTCTGCCGCTCTTTAATCAGGAAGTAAGAAAATGAACCAGTCAGGAAAGCCATACCAAAGATTATGTCAAAGACGAGAATGAAGCTTTTCGCCCAAGTTTCCATAAATTGAGCTCTCATGTGTTCCTTTCCGCGTTGTGGCAGAGGATGGTTGTTAGTGTTGATGGTGTGACTATTGTCGCCTGTTGCCTGTTCGGAAAAAAATTAAGTGGTAATGGGGTATGGATCGTACTAAGCTATTTTACAGCACCTGTTAAATGAACAACAAAATTGTGTTTAATCGACGCATTCTTGGTCAGAATGACATCTTTTAATATTTTGTTCCAAAACACCCAGAACATCTTGGGGGGGTCTTCAATAATTTTATGGATCGACTGCATATGCGTCTTTAAGGATCTATAAATTAGAGAGTGTTGTCCTTAGTTTTCCTTAGTTAAAGGCTACACTATTGTGCTACACTTAAGCAACCTTGTCGTAACCCAACTTTCTGCCTGGTTGTTAAAGAAAAAACAACGTTGTAACTGAAGTTGTAGGGGGTGCTGTAATGTTTCTGGAATTCTAAGACTGCTAGTCTAACTGCATTTGTCGCTTCATTTACATATTTAGTTTTTTTAAGCAAAAGAAACCCATGATTGGGTGCAAACAGCACACCGCCATCTTAGTCTAATATAAGCTATGACGTAATGTGACCGGGTCAACTGCAAGGCCCAGACAGCCTCCTGGTATCGGCAGTATCAACCAGATTTTGTCTAGGATCAATCAACGTGCATGCCTCCAACTTATGTTTACACTGTAATTGAAATGAAATCCAGATAACCACCGTTATCCCTGAAGGACAACAGGCATTCGTTTTAGAACTGGAATACACCGACGAAAAGAAATTAGAAACAGGCTCTAAATTCCGATAGGATAGTTGTTCATGGTCGAGCTTCGTTCCTCCTTTGAAGATGTAATTGGTGCAGTATATGTAGGACAGTCCTAGCACGTGTATTATTTCAGGTTGAGCAGCACAACTGTGTTAGTTCTTTTTCTTGACAAGAAACCGCAGGGACCAGCCAGCCGGTCTACTTTTTTAGGACATAGACGTTTGTGTCAAGTCCAGGAGATTCTGAGGAGATTGCGGGAACATCTGGCGTCAAAGACTTTCATCTTCTTTTCTGAAAGCTGTCATTATTAATGCTAACGCGTCCTCACGAATTGCAAGTTTTACTTTCAAATATATTATGGTTTTAAGAAGATATTGTAAAGAACTATTCGCTTGACACGAATAGGAACCTCGTCAAGAACATTGCACCTTTTAACAAGCGATCTCGTAACATAAGCAGATAACAGATTTATTTTAACTGATCTTGCTTACAAAACTGTTGAGTAATTGTTCATTGAACGACAGACTACCAATCAGCTGCGATGAATGGCGATCTCACTCGAGTGATGGTTCAAAGCAAATCGTTGGCAAGCTCAGCAGTGTTCCACAGTGTGTGCACACCTGCTTTGTGGTACGAAATTCACGCACGCACGGACGAACTTAAGCACACTCACACCAGCTCTTCTTGGTTTAATTCCAAATTTTGCTTTTCTGCATTAGAAATCTCTCTATCCAGTCAAACAAACGGATCCCATATCACTAATCCTAAATGGACGATCTCTCGAGGGAAAGACCCCGGCGGTCTGTGCCCTGCGTGCTGTAATATGTGCGTCTCTCCAATGCGCTTAGAATTTCCGTTGTTTTCGTTAAATGACAACCCCAACAAAGTACTGGCAGCGCTAGACACAACCGTATGCTGACGAATGTGACCAAGGGAGCCTACCGTACCCAAACACGTAGGAAAGAGAAAGTCGAAAGTAAGTAACGTGGCAGATCTTGTTGTCGTTGTTTTGTTGTTGTTTTGTTTTATTGTTGTTTTGTTTTTGGTTGTGTTGTATTTAGTATTGTTGTTTTGTTGTTGCTGCTGTTGTTTTGTTGTTGTGGTGATGGTGTTGGTGGTGGTGGTGATGTTGTTGTGGTGGTGGTGGTGTGGTGGTGGTGGTAGTGTTGTTGTTGAGGTGTTGTTGTTGTTGAGGTGTTGTTGTTGGTGTTGTGATTGTTGTGTTGTTGTTGTGATGGTGTTGTTGTTGTGGTGGTGGTGCGTTGTTGTTGTTGTGGTGTTGTTGTGGTGGTTGTTGTGCTGTTAATGTGTTGTTGTTGTGGGGGTGTTGTGTTGTTGTGGGCGTGTTGTGTTGTTGTGGGGGTGTTGTTTTGCTGTGGTGGTGGTGTGATGGTGTTGTTGTTCTTGTTGTTGTTCTTGTCGACTTAAGTGCTGTTAATTTTGTTGCTCCTGCTGTTTGTTGCCCCTGTGTTGTTGATATTGCTGCTGCTGTTGATGATGATGCTGGTGTTGTTGCTAGTTAACGTCCCTCCGCAAAATAGGTGCATTTCGGGACGGTGTTGGTTAGACAAGTTAACGTGCTGCCACACGTTGGACTGCTGGCGCCAGAATGGCTTGATCCCACTTCTTCCGCCCCCCTCCTCCCGCCATTTAATTACACTGACACCGGGCAACCAGTCCTAGTACTATTCCCTATAGTGCCAGGCGTCTGGCAGGGCAGCTACTAGATTTTAAGTCTTAGGTATGACTCGGCCGGGGTACAAACGACCAACCTTCCGCCTCGGAAAGGGTCGCCTTAACAACAAGTATCACCTGGGCATACTAAACTAGAAGCAAAGTGTGCGAATTTCCATGATTAAAGTGTTGTAGCCGCGATAGTAAAGTATGTTTTTAAAACAACAAAGGGCAGGATCTTGTTTTTAAACTTGTGTACGGGTCTCGGTTGATCACAGTCGTCCATCCTAACTTTGTGTACCAAACGTGGGTATGCACGCGTTCTGGAACACAGGTCCGAGGCTTTGTCCAAACTTTTTCCATCGAAGGTTTTTCTGATGAAGATCTGCTTTTAAACAAGATCAACATGGCGCAAAGAAAAGGGATCAGGAGCAGACACAGGAGGCTAACAATAAGACGATCACATATAACCGCACTTTACTCTCCTGCTTGCAATAACGCGTACATCACACCTGTTCTGAAACACTGATGGGACAACCTAAAGGAGTTCATGTAAAAAGATTTGTTATGAGAGCAGTATACGTTTCACGTTTTACCATCCAGTACATTTACCATCCACCACTCTCCACGTCAGCACTTACCGCTCTGGCGTAAGCGTTCATGACGTAGGCCAGGGCCACAGGCTGGCTGTGAAGCGGTTGCCCGCTGTACCACGCAGTGACGTTAATGATGTCGTCTGTGACTTTTCTGGAGCCTTTGATCTCATCAGAGGCAACGTTAAACTCTGCACCGATAATCACTGTTTGCGCGAACTTCGACAGACCAAGGTCTTTGGACAAGGCCAGGAAATAGTCGTTCATGTTCCCAAATCTTGCAGTATCGACCTCCTGAACAGTGTTAGGGCCGGTGAAGAGAGTTCTGTAGGCGTCGCCCATATTTTTTGTGGCATCTGAAGACGTGGGAAACCCTGTGCTGTAGCCACTGACCGTCTCTTCAAACATGCCGAGGTCCAGCTTCAAGGGTGTCTCGCCTGTTATTATTGCCTGTACAATTGGCTGAGAAAATGAAAAGGGTTAACGCGTTAATACTTTCAAAAATCTATCAGTTTTGCATAGGAAATAAAACATGACCTGGGAATTTACTGCCGAGTTCGCACCTACGTCACATTTAGGTCACACATTGGACTAAACAGAAGGTTGGTTACTTACTTGAGTTTGCCGCTGACTTGACAAAATATTTGAATTAAAAAAAATAGACGCATTCACAGGGTACAGCAATATTTCTATCATAAAATGTGAAAATGTGTATGTAACCGACTGATATTATTACAAATGTGAAAAAAACTATTGAAACTGTTGAAACAAATCACACTTCCAATGTTTTATGAATAGTTGTCGCATGCAAGTCGCAGGTAGAAAAGCTGATTTTTCTAATTAATAGAAAACGTCAATTTTTCCTGCAGATTCTCTTGAGCAACGTCCTGCGTTTGTGCCACTATAAACAGATCAATTTGTTTTGAGCTAAAAATATGTGTTGACTTTTTGTATATGTCTACTGTCATGCGAACATACTTAAAAATATGAAGTTAAATTATCCAAAATATGCTTCTTCATACTAACTAATTAACAAAATACGGCTTTTTGGATTTCTAGACCACAACCTAATGTGAAGTCACAATTATTTAAAAAATGTTCATGGTTTTACGATTGCCGCTGCGAATAATAGATCCTTTTAATATCAATTTTAACGTTGTCTGTGTTACTCTCTAAAGTGTCTCGTAGCAGAATTTTATAGACTTTAGCAGCTGTCGCTCATGTTGTCCGTGCGTGTCGTGAGTGTTCACGATTCTATACTCTTAGGTGGTAGAAAAAGAATTGTATGGAATTCGGAAGGAGACATTTAGAGGGTTCTTAGCTAGCCACTCAGTTCTGTTGTAAAGTGGGAGAGAAAAGGTTCCGTAGCCAAGACCCGACCTGTGTCACTGATAAACAGTAGAGGTGTTTCGCGACATGTGCTGTGTTTGTAGTGTTTAGCCCACTCAGCCTGTTCATCGCCGGGACGAGAAAGGTGGGATTAAGCTACCCTACTGTTTTTGCGTTTGTGAGTATCCGAAATCCCTACCAGAACTAGTTAGTTAAAGGAAAATATATTAATCCAGTGTTTTAGGGTTTTGTTTCACAGTCCAAATCCCCCGACCTTTTGCACAAGCTCCGGTTTCCGACATAGGCAGTAAAAAGGCGGGCCTGTGGACACAACATTTTATCTGTGTGGTGTGTTGGGGTTCCTGACTCTTGTTGGCTTCTCTGCGTTAGTAAAGTGGGATAACCTATTTGATACCATATCTGAACGTTTATTCTTTGCAAAAGTATACATTTTAGTAACAGTGCGTATTCCAGGGCTTTTTTGAATAAGCGTTTGCAGCTCCAGTCATAAGAGTGGCCGTAAGGCCCATTTGCGTTGTGTATTTTATGTCCACCGCTACGTACGGACAGGGAGTAACAAAGCCTTCAAGTCAGCCCAGAAACATTCCCCAGTTACCTTGAAGAACAAAACATTCATAGTTTTAGAGAACATTTCATTTATGAAAAAATAGTTCTTCTGTGAGACATTTCACTTGAGAACATTTGTTCTGTGAGAACAATGTCACGTTCTGGGATCTTTGGTGGGTTAAAGGATATCCAGCTTTTGTCAAAGGTGTGAAAACCTCGACGACCACCTGGGTACATCGGGGACCATAGTCCCCTTAAATCCAGCCGATAGCTAGCTGATAGCGTCGTCAGCAGGGCGGTAAAGGTGACAACAGAGGGGAAACTACAGGTGACACGTAGCAACCTGTGACTGCGACGTTAGACGATGCGTTAACGAAGTTTGGGCCTCCAGACATTGTTGAAGATTTAGGGGATTAGCTCACCTAGGTATAGGGGAATGTCAGGCGGTGGTTGCGTCACCACTGGCGAGCCGCCAGCTTTTGATAATAGAAGAGGCTTACGATGCTTTTGTGGTCAAGGAGGGAAGGTGGCCGTGTCGCCCTAGGGTAGAGATTGGCGGGGTTTAGCAGTAGACGCTTGCTGACCAAGAGGTGTGGCCTCAACCTGTCTTTAACTTAATTCTTTGTTGGAGGTTTAGATTGACCAGATGTGAACATGGATGGTTATTGTATGTGCACGAGCTGTATAATACATGGTAGGAGAGGAAATCATCATCTCATCTCACGTTCTTCCTGTTGCGACTGAGAATCGTACTGCTTGTTTGGAAAAAACTATCTCGCAGACCTTGAGTTGTACTTGAAGGGTCCACTAGAGACCGTCGAATCCTCGGTGCTGTGGACAAGACGACAGGACTCGCCTTGAAAAATAACCGCCATATCGTCTGTGGCGTGTGTCGACGTCAGCAAGAAAGGAGCGCTACAGCGTACAGATTGTCGTGCGGACTGTATGAAGTATTCAGGAACGAGTGTTGCGTTATGTGAGTGTTGTCATCACGTGGTCATTCTTTTCTGGTATGCAAAGAAGAGACTAAGGTACGTGCTTTATTGTGTGTAATTGCGAGGCGGGTGATGTAGGGTGGTATTACATGTCATTGCAGAGTTAGCTAGAACAGAAGGAAATTGCGGTAGGCCTAGAGTTTAACAAGTTTTATCAGATATTGTCTTGGTTGTAAATACTCGCTGTTTATAACAAAAATAAATTTTTCTTTCTTTGTGTTCACTGTATTACGGTGTTTTGTGGTTCTTTATGGGAGACTGTAGGTGGTGGGGGCTCGGTCATATGATTCAGAAGTCATATTAATTAGTTCCACCTACGCATATGTCACCCTCTTGACGGTGGTCGTGTGAGCGAGTACAGGAGACGACCCGTCAAGAGCAAAAGAAATTCTCCCTGTGGTGACAGAGAACTAAGCGTTTCTTTTCGTTTATGTGAACATTCCGTGATAAAAAAAACATTTGACACTTTTGCTAAAGCTTCTTTTAGAAACAAGTGCAATGTAGTCTGTGGTATATACAGTATGATAAACACTCTGAAACATTTAATTTAGAAACATTGTGTGCTCAGAATCTGATTGTTTGCTACGTTACTGGGTGAATTAATCAGATTCATATCATTATGCCCTAGCTGCACAGTACTGTTAAGTATTCTAAATGTTTTGTCCTTCTCCAAGGAGGTATGAAGTGGTTTTTTTTTTAAAAAGTTGTTTACCATGAATTTCGAATTGTTTGTATTACGTCTGAGCGTACTTTGAAGCTTTAGGCTCAAAGCGGCATGAAGGTGGAAAGCGAACTATCATTTAATAAAAAGGTGGAGGTCTACGTACTGTGAATTTTGTATAAAACATGAATGCGACATGCGAATGTGTTAGTGTCTGCGTGCGTTGTGACACTTAACATCTAGTAGAGTTGAAATAGAAAGAAGAAATTCAAGAAAAGGACATAAGAACAGGAACTATATCAAGAGGTGACAAGAAATACTCGCATCTTTCATACCTCCCTCCTTGCCAAAGGTAAGATCGTAAACAAGACAGGAAGCGCTATCTGGATAAAGGTGATCTCCCAGTTGCGAACGGTGTTGAGGGCCTTCTTAACCAGCATCCCGTAGATCCTAGACTGTTGCAGTTTGGGAAACGTCAGGCGTTCGTAGCTGGAGCTCAGCGCTGAAAGTGAACGTTAAGAAGTCAACAAGAAGTGTATCTATAAATATAAATCTGCAATTCGATTTTGGAACGACATTTTCTTGAACGCTTCTTACATTCTCCCAAATGTTTTGTCCATAAGTGACATCTCTTGTGGTTCCTTGAGATTCGGCAAACTACTGTCTCTGATCGGACTTGCTGTATAGATATAAAACGGATGAGACGAGAAATTTTCCGGAAAGAAAAACTGGCACCCTTTAATGGGGCTAAAACTTAAGCAAAAACAAGGCTTCTGACAGATGAAAACCAACATCTAGAATCGTGGAATATCTTTATTCCCGTACTTCGATTTTCTGTCTGACACTAGATATTGTCATCGGGTGTACAGGGGTCTTTGTAACACACATCTCTTTAAAAAATCAAATTCCGTGTCGTTTTCTCGCTGAAATCGCGCGAGGGGGGGGGGGGTAAATGCGTCAACTATTCCCGACAAAAGTATGCTCAAAACGAAAAGAAACGCAAATGTGAACCAGGTGGACCAGGTGCTGAAGGCACACGTTGTGCCATACTTCCCGCAGCATGGCAACCTCAGCTTCACCATGACAATGCCCGCCAAAACACGGCAAGGTTAACCACGGCCTTCCTGCAGCAGAACAACGTTCAGGTAATGTCTTGGCCCTCCATCAGTCCAGACCTCAGCCCAATAGACCATCTATGGGACCATCTGCTGAACTCTGTCCAGCCGATGTCGACAACAGCTCGCCAGCTGGAGCAGGCCCTCAGGCAGATCGGCACAAATATGCCTGTGGTGGTGGTGAATCGTCTGGTGCGTTCCATGCCCACCAGCTGCTAAGCCGTTGTCGACCCCAATGGGGGAGACAACCCTTACTGAATTTGAACTCTTTGGGACATTTGGAACGTTTGGGACATTTTGAACACTTTCTCAGCACGGCAGATGAACACACATTGTGCAAAGACTCATTGTACTGAGTTTCTTGAAAATTTGTGGATTCAAACCCGTTTGAATGAAACGTTTGTTTGTGTAAGGCTGTATTTGACTGGTTCTGCCAGGTTGTTTCTTTTACGTAATGCTTACATGTTCAAACAGCGCTGTATTTGGTTTCATTTGCCTACTGCTGTCGAAGTAGACATGTGTTCATAACTCTGAAGTATCCAGTCGAATTGCCGAGGTTATACGAAAGGCATAACAACGCAGATAGGCTGGCGACGAAGAAAGGCTTGTCATGGTTTATTATGTCATAAAAACAAACTGACCTAAGTATTAAAGACAAACACAGACGAAGTCAACGTTACCCCTTCATAAGGACTGACAAAAACGAACAAAGAAAAATGCACGCAAGAAAAAAATGACAACTGAAGGTATAACCCTTATCTGCTGGGAAAAAGGGACACATCCTGCAAGATCGCCATAAACAGTCAACGCTATTTATGGTTATCAAATTAAGGTTCGACCCGTGCATGACACAGCTGGAGCAGGCCCTCAGGCAGATCTGCGCAAACAAGCCTGTGGTGGTGGTGAACAGTCTAGTGCGCTCCATGCCAGCCACGTGTAGGCTGTTCTCGAAGCCAAAGGGGGACACACACTCTACTGAGCTTGAACTCTGAAATCGGACGTTTGGGACAGTCTGAACGCTTTCTCAGCATGACAGATGAGAACACAATGCCCCAAAACTCACCGTACCGACTTTTTCGAAAATTGATCGATTCAAACCCGTTTGAACGAAAGGAAAAAATTCAAGTAAAATCAGCATCTTCTCCCAGTTTGCGTTTCTTTAGGTTTTGAGTATATATATATCTATCGAGGTACAGGGTGAACGCAATTTTTTTGTACCGAATATCCCTGTCACATGTCACTCCTAGGGTATCACCTGTCACTCTTAGCTTAGCCAGCTAGCTCCTCCCCTTCTCTTCACACTTAGGTAGGTGAGTGATACGCCATTGGTCATGGCAGCTGCCTGCTCCACCTAGTCTGACCAGAACCGGTTCAATCGAGGTTAATGCGTCAGAACGCCTACTACTTAAGGAGGCAAAAACGCGATTAGATGGGGACAGACAGAGAGGACAGGACATGGAGAGAGAATTAATGTAGGAGGACCACAAGAAGCGGACACGTGTAGACCCACGGACCTCTACCCCTCGCCAACTTAGCCAAAAAACGTGGAAAGAGTAAAGGACTTCAGCTAGCTATCACGCGATTACACTGGGCTGTATTTCGCCGACAAGTCTACAAGACAAAGACTCGTAAGTGACTACTGCTGTTGCGCCTATAGGACTGCTCTTACCATAAACTTTTCTTAGAGTCTGGGACTCGGGTTGAATTAAGATAGGTGGTTTTATCCTGCCGGAGACAGGAGACGTCATAGCTAGTGGCCGGGCAATACGCCAAGGGGAGGTAAGAGTGTAGTGCTGATCGTGGCCGTCTTCTAGCTTCATTGTTGGTCGTGGAGTAGCTTTGGAATTGTGTATCGCGGAAATAGTTGTTTCAATAGTGACAAGAGTAGGTGCTCTGTTGTTGGTCACTTATTGATAGCTTTAGAGCCGTGTATCACAGAAGTTGTTGTATTAGTAGTGACAAGAGTAGGTGCTCTGTCGTTGGTCACTTATTGAATCAGTTTGTATAGCTTCAGAGTTGTGTATCGCAGAAGTAGCGGTTTCAGTAGTGACAAGCTCTATTGTCGGTCACTTACGGTATGGGTGTATTGAGCGGGATCATAGGCCGTTTTGCAGTTTAATTCCCCCCTCTGGAGTTTGATTATCTTCTTTGTCTGATACCACGTGGTATGACGTAATCAGGCAGCGTCTTACCCTAGACACGAGCAAGGCGATTCTTTGTAAATAATCTGTAGATATATTTGATGTTGTCGCATCAGTTAGTGTTTGAAATACATGTTGAATAATAGTTCGCTACAGTTGTGTGTTTTGCAAGGGTGGGGGCTCTTGAGCTAGTAGTGTTTTGCCTGTGTGAGACTGAGCGAACGTGTCAGAGTATGAGAATCTTTCCCCTCGGTAGGTTTCTCTAGTTATTCACATTATTTCATGGCGTCGTCATCCTTTGGTGTAGAAACCATTGACCTGAGGCAGTAAAGGTTTTGGTGACGATTGCTCAANTTCTCTAGTTATTCACATTATTTCATAGCGTCTTCATCCTCTGGTGTAGAAACCATTGGCCTGAGGCAGTAAAGGTTTTGGTGACGATTGCTCAATTAAATCTACATTTTACGAGATCACCATACAAGTTTGTCCAGTAATTCTGAGAAGTCGAGTCCAATAAGATAAGGCACGGCCCGCCACGTCACAGTCTTAGCTTGGTCCATTCCCTTGTTTTAAATTTAACAATCTCTTCTTCTAGGAAGGGATCACCACGATTATCAGTGACACGCAAAATTGCCGTCGAACAAACGCGATACAAAGAGACTGCTTGGAACAGAGCGGGTTGAAAATAGCGGCGGTTTCACGGCATTCAGAATTGATCACGCACGCAAAAGTTATGCCAGTCACATGTGTCAGCACGACAACGGAACACGATGGTTGTACCAATCAGCGAATGTCTTACAAATGTACGGGCTTGCGCATGCGCAGTCCTGTATTCTGATCAAATATGGCTGCATTGTTTACCACTGAATGCTGTTGGGAGCACACATATCACATACAGCATCCTTATGACGTACAGGCATTCGTCTTGTAATATGTAAGGCAGTTAAACAACCGTTGTAGATGACGGCTGGATGTTGTGTGTTCAAAGGTGAGCGTCATTGTTTGTGTATAAATTATAGGTTTGAAGTAAAGTCAACTTGAACTTGCTCCCTTATGGCTTATCAGTTATCTAATATTAAATAATATCTAAATATCAAGAATCTTCAATAGATACATTTCATATCATTCAGCTTAGTCCAAAACATATATATATATATAGATGCATATTGATGCATTCCTGCTCAGAACTGGGGGCCCATCCTGTACCCATAGTTCTAATACCTTCTTTCTCTCATGAGGCTCGATGTTCCCCTCTCTCCTTATGTAATCATGTTATGTGGGTGCAGAAGTGAATAAAATAGGTCTAGGTATTACTATTAGGGTCGGGCGTGGGGTGAAAGTGCAACCAAAAATCAGGTTATTTCATAATTGATAAGTGTGATTCAAGTTTGAAATATTCCAGGATCGCTTAAGTATTTCAACATGAACATGTGGCTTGTGATCGTTCACATGGAAATGATGCAAAGTGGATGCCAGACAAGTGTTAAGCAGGCTTAACTGCAAAAGCCTTTCATGATTTTGGGAGAAAAATTTCTGCTTTCACAGAAATATTAATCATGGTATTGTTGTTGGATTTTTTTTCTACAGAGGGACATGTGAATACTTTGTTTATGTCAGGCTTTGTGAAAATTTTCGTTAAAACCCAACTCTTCATACTAAATAATTATTCATGTTAAAGAATATTTTTTTAAAAATGTGAATATGTGGTGCAAAAATACCTGTATAGAAAAGAAGATACAGTATTTGATATTATACTTGATATAGGCAGTCTGATGAGGAGGTGCTGGAAGGGGTTAGGACATCCCATCAGAAAAACAACATCTCCATCCCGTAGACGGGCCTTCACTGAACACCAGCATCTCCATCCCCAAGACGGGCCTTCGCCTAAACGACAACATCTTTGTCCCCAAGACATGCCTTCACTGAACACCAGCATCGTCATCCCTAAGAGGTGCCTTCACTGAATACAAACATCTTTGTCTGGAAAACTAAACTGGAATGGAAAAAAAAATTTCTCACAGGAGCCATTAGTAGTGAGTAAAGATTTTGGAAGAGTTTTGAAAACCTCATCAAACATTTGTAGCCTGTCTTGTTTTGCATATTGCTTTACTTTTAAAGTCATGGAAAGCGTATAATAAGTTCTTACTGTCGGTTCTGTTTCCTACTGTAAGTCATGAGCTTTCTAATAGCATCTGTCAGATTGTACTGGTTGGGAGTGTGGGTTGATGAGGGAACTGATGAATGTTTACAGTGCTGGCTTGGATACGGTTGATGGGAGATACCATCATATATAATAAAGTTATGGCAGAGAGAGTGTGTGGAGATGCATGTAATCTTCAGATAGTGAAAAAAAAAACCCTCCTAGCATCTCGGTGGGATAAGAACCTACGAGATCTACTAGTATATTCCAAACTCAAAGCGACCACCCCTCTCCCCCCCATCCTGCGGCTCCACCCCATGCAATATCCCCCGTTGCCACACTTGCCCCTACCTGAACACCGCCACAACACTCCACACACCCAACACCACTTTTGTCATCAAGCGCCACTTCAACTGCACCAACAGCAACATCATCTACGCCAACACATTCACCCTCTGTCCCACTTTATTCTACATCGGTGAGACAGAACGCACACTCAACACCCGATCACAGAACATCTGACTAAACACCACAGGCAGAAAAATGCCAGTTGCATGTCATTTCAGTACACCCCCACACACAGCCGACACCATGAGGGTCTGTGGTATCTGGAAAATGAAGGCCGACTCCATTGACTGTAAAAATATGGAGTCCTACTTCATTACCCATTTTTGCACCATGGCACCCACAGGACTCAACCTCAAACACTGACCCTCCCCCTACCTCCTTTTCCCTTACCCCCTCACCCCTCCTCTCTCTTTTACTTTTTCTATCACCTCCCTCCCACTCTCTCTCTCTCTCTCTCACATGCTGACACCCCCTTACCCACTCTCTCTCCCCCTGCCCAATCTCCACCCCTACCCCTCTCTACCCTTTCCTACACACCTTGCGCTTGGCTGCCCCTCTTAATGTCCCTTGGTCATTTTCCTGCTATCCAGCCCACGCGCCACATCTACTGCATTTACGTCTTGTTCTTTTTTTTATTGTTTTTGTGTCATCCTGATGAAGGAGTAGTGCCCTGAAACATGTAGATTGTCTTCATGTTTGTCCTGTTCTAGCTTGGTCCAGGTCCTTTGTTTTAATTTTGATTTTCCTCCAAGCGGCAGTCACTTGTTTTTCTTTTGTTTTTTCTTTTTTTACACAAGGCAGTAGTTATGCACTGCCTTTTATTGAATGTCTTTTCTAAAAATTATTGTTCATGTGTTCACTGTGAAAAAGCTTTCTTATCTTGGTCCATTCAGTTGTTTTAAAGATAATGCCTTCTACCCCATAGCTTCAGAGACTGAAAGATCAAGTTATTGAAGCTCATTGGCCAGTGAGAGGACTCCATCCAGCTTGAGGGAGGACCCTTGAAGAAAGTCCACTGCTAGCCTAGTCCTTCACCTGGCTGAGCACAGTGGTGGACTAACAAAGCAGGAGACGCCGACATGAGGACCAGGAATCAGCACAGTGATTCAGCTGAGGAATGTGAGGAATCTCCAAGAAGCTGAGTCGGATCACCTGAACTCTGCCTGTTCAACATCGGTGTAAAATGTGTGATGCTGGACAGGGCATAGACCTGGAGGACTGCAAAGGCAGCTCTAATTGGACGTTCACTTATTCCAACCTACACCATGTCTTATGATCCAGCTGCCAAAGACTGTCAGGTATGCAAAGTTGAGGCAGAGAGGCAGACAGTGCCCACTGGGGCGGAGATACTAAGAAAGAGGTGAGGGTTGTTTTAACCACGCTTTTAGAAATCCAGGTACCAGCACTAGTTTACCGGTTTTGATTTGGAACATGCAGTTGATAAGCAGCATGTTCAAACGTTGAAAGTGGATAGATTTGGGAGTGATCTTTGTATATGGTTTTCGGGTTCTGTTTAAAATCTAGAATTTTGTCAAAGTGTATTTATTTCTTATATTTGGTAAGTTCTGTGTCTACAATTGGTTGCTGTATAGTCCAGGGTGAAGCATGAGGGGCCATATGTGGATAAGGGGCTTGAATGTCACATCAGCCCCATTTGTTTGTTCCAAGTCCTGGGTGCATTTCTGAATGCTAGGCTGTGGAGTAGGTTTGCCTGTCTGGTGTTTGTGTGGTGTGGTATGTATCTGACTGGATGATCTGCCGGAAGGCACTGTATCTTATAATAGTAAGTTGCTTTAATCATCTGTGGGTCGGCGCTGACATGGTTCCAGTCCTAACTCTCTGGTAGAACTCAGTCTGTACTTGTCGCCGACCAATTGTCACCCCCATCAGCATTGTCTCTTGGAGTTCCTCAAGGGTCTGTCCTGGGCCCTATCCTTTTCATCCTATACATCAAACCACTATCATCACTCATTCATTCTCACACGATCTCCACCCAGTCCTATGCAGACGACACCCAATTATGCAGTTCTTGTCCTCCAGCTGATGTGCATGCCAGCATCATGACCATGCAGACTTGCATATCCGGTGTTAAAGCATGGATGGTCCACAACAAGCTAAAGTTGAACGACGAAAACACAGAGGCTCTTCTCTTCAGTAAAAGAAATACTGGAGTAACAGAATATCCCACAGCAGTTTGAGTCGGTGATGTCGACATCCCTTTTGCCGACTCAGCTAGAAACCTCGGTGTTATTATTACCTCTAACATGGTACTGGACAAACACATATCCAACATCTGCAGATCTGCTTATTTTGAAATAAGAAAAATCAGCAGCTTCCATTACCTACTGTCCGACCAAGTTGCAAACACCTTTGTAAGTGGCTACGTTCTATCTAAACTCGACTACTGCAATTCCTTCTTGTCCTTTATATCTGCTACAGAAGTTACAGAAACTTCAATACTCGGCCGCTTGCCTTGTCCTCAAAATGCGCAAAACAAACCATGCCACACCTCTCCTCTGCACTCTACACAGCGTCAATCCTCTGCAGATGATTGCATTCTCTCAGTACCCTGGATCAGGACAAAAACATACGACGGTCAGTGCATGTAGACCTTCTCAGCATCCACCCAATGGAACTCACTTCCCCACAACATTCGCCACTACTTCCCCACAACATTCGCCACTCCCCATCACGACAGACTTTTAAACGAAACTTAAAATTTTATCTTTTCCGCAAGTACCTTGACTGACATCGCGACTGCCTGTCTGCATTAACTTACAACTTTCTCTGTTCATTCTCTCTTATGATACTTTTCTACCCACCTGTGAATGATGGACTATCTGTATCCTAATCTGTTGGTCAGTGTTGCATTCATCTCTCCCTCTGTCTGGGTGTATTGTGTGTGTGCATGTGCCTGTGCGTTCATTCGTTGTTTTCATTAGAGTGTGTGCCTCGTCCGCAGGAAGTGTGCATGAAATGTGTTCTCGCATGGTAAAAATCTACATTTATTTATTATTATTATTATTAAGTCTGTTGGTTTTTGTCCTGTCTCTGCCAACACCGCTAGGTTAGGGGTTCACACAGGAACACCTAAGACTACTTTTAGGGGCTCTAGCCTGTACAGACTGGAGTTTATTTATTTGTTGGGCATTTAAATGGATTAGTAGAGGGGCTGCATACATCAATCTCGACATTACATGGGCTTGGTACAGGTTTAATAAAGACTTTGGATTTATGTCACAGCTTTCACCTGTCACTGCTCTCATTAGGTTTATTGCCTGCTTAGCTGCCTTTATTATTTTCTCCACATACGTATTCCAACTTGCATTATCGGTAACGATGACCCCTAGAAATTGAATCTGCTTCCTGTAATTAATAGCTGTTTGATTTAATTTTAGCTGTGGGTAATGTACCTTCTGGTTTCGTTTTTTAAAGATTATCACCTGGGTTTTTGTAGCAGACAGTTTAAATCCATTGTATTTTAACCATCAGGATACCTGGTTAAGGTCTTCCTGGACTTTACCTATTCCTAAGAATCTAGGTTTTGTGGGATCTTTAGTTTTGCGTTTTTCTATTTTACCAAGTAAGGTTGTGTCATCTGCAAATTGTTTGACTTTAACATAGTTAACAAACTTTGGGAGGTCTGCAATCATTATGTTAAATAGAAGGGGACTTAGCACACTCCTCTGGGGTACTCTAGGACACCTCACCTAGCCACCATATATGTATATACCTCCATCATAACCCCCATATACCTCACCTGCAGCCAGTATAAATTGAAACCTCCCCTATGCAGCCCAGCCACCAAAAACTTGGTCTACAATCAGGGACAATCTGTTTACCAATGGCATTAGGTATTAAATAGAACCACCAATCGCCAAAAGCATCTTGTGTTGAAAGTGGATATCATGGAGTCATTGTTGGGATGACAGCAGCTGTGGTGGCAGCAGCGCTGCCAAGGAATCGCTGGAGAACACTTGTCTGTGGCTTACACTAGTGCCCTTTGCTCCAGTCAAATATAGTTTTACCTTGTTCTTTCCACCATGATATAGCGTTCGTTGCTGGCACGCCGTTATGTCCCAGCACTCACTCGGTCACCTTCTTCTTTAATGCAGACTAATTGTTGCTTCGTTTTTGAGACCTGAAATTGTTGTGATAGTGGGAGTAACCATATTTAGATTAGTTTGGCTGACCTCAGATAGTTAAAGGACAATGTTAGCAAATTAGTGTGAGAGAAAGGAGTGAATTTGAACTATGACAGGTGTATTTTAAAACGACTGTACTGAAGTCTTATCTAACAGTCAGTTGTCTCAGAGTCACTGAGATATTCTTATAAATGTTCCTTCAGATAAGGTGGCAGCATTTTAGCAGTCACAGAGTAGACAGTGTCAACATATGAGATTGTAAAGTCAGCAGTGTGTAGATTGTCTGGACTTCACCTTTTTAGTATATATTTTTAGGATCAAACTGTGACATATGAGCTGAACGTACAAAGCTGTGGTGTTTGTGAAAATGTATTCAATACAAATTTGGAATGCTATATTGTGTTTCCAGAAACAGTAAGGGAGCATAGATTATCAGGCAGTCAAGACATCAAGTGATGCTGTGGAATTGAACATCATGAGGAGAGGAAGAACCTTGATGTTTGTTAGACCTGATGATAAAGTGGTAAATTTATTCCTGAAAACCCCTCCGAAACTTTCTCAAGGGTGAAGACTGGACCTAAAACCAGCTACAGAGAAGCCGTAGATCACAGTATCTGGTGGAGTCTTCAGAACCCATGCAGGGATAAGTGTTTTCCTTTGCAAAGTTTATAGAGAAAGAGAGAGAGATGGAGGGAGTGGTGCTTTTGCCTGATGCTGTGGTTGAAGGCTGACTTCTGATGTGTTATATTAGCACTTGAAGCCCTGATAGTGATAAGGCCTATTTCAATTTTCATGTTAACTACTCTACTACTACTATTAATATGTATACTTGTCCTTAATAAGGTTTTGTGAAGGCCTTAACAGTCAGCTGTTTTTTTTAAATAAATCTTTTAGGACATGGGTACCAAATAGCCATGAGTAGGGTACAGTGTCATGTGGATATTGAAGTTAAAATGTGGAAAGAGTTAATACAAATGTTGACGTTAAATACAGGGATAAGCTATACCTAAGCAAACTCAGGCCATGATCAAATAAAATGTTCTTGCCTACAAGTATCCGAAAGCTCCATTAAAGCCAAAGTTGTCCACCTGAAAATTACCCCATGAGATTGAAGAAATAACTATCATTAACCTAAAGTATCCTTCTTAAGAACTCATGTAATTGAAAGCAGCAGCTGGTGGGCAAGTTGTACAAATGTTTCTTGAGAAAGACTTTGTTGTTCTATGAAATGATAATGCCTGGAAGTTAAGATGTAATGAAAAAATAAAGTACGTAAGACTTTAAAAATAAAGACCAAGGCTACATTATTTAAAGCCTTATATCAGTCAGCAAGTATTTAATATAGTAATTTAGTATTTTGCCATATGAATTTTCATTCCATATAGCCTTACTTGGATTTATAAATTACAGCAAAACTTGTCTGTAGTGGACACCCTTGGGACCACCTGAAAGTGTCCCTCTGAGACATAGCCACTCATCTGAGGAAGGGTCTGCAGGACCATGTGTCATTAAGTGATCTTACAAGACTAGAGTATATGGCATGTACATGTGGAAAAAAAACAAAGCAAAACATAGACGGCATGATGGAATATTCAACTTTATTCAGTCGGCCAGCAATAACAATGCTGTCTGAGATCACTTGTGTGGTTTTTGCATGCACAGAAAAAGTCCCAAATGTGGGATTTGTGCCCATTGCTTACCTGTGAAATGGCCGTATCTTGTAACACAGTCTTCACTAACATGGCTGCCAAGAGAAAGTCGCTGTGTTCCAAGTGTGCTGCTAGAGCAGCCAGGGACTCAGCATGTCCCAAGGCTTCGTTTGTTGCTATGACACAGGTGGTCATGGAATGATCATTATCACTGCTTTCATCACCATCACCGTCATCAGAAAGCTTTCGTTGGCATGATATGGCCAAGGAATAAATAGCTGTCCGGCAGACAATGTCTTGCAAATGGGACCTCGATAGCTCTGTGGTTAGAGCTGCGGACTAGGGTGTGGAAGGACCGTGTCTGCTATGAACAGGTAGAGCATGCAGTCGGGACCAAAAATCACTGTCCGCTGTTCGCATTAGACAGTGAGGCCGTCCGTTTAAGAAGGTTTCGTGTTGAAAATTGATTGGTGCCGGGTTTAAGTGTCGTTGTCGGTGAGGTGTCCACCAGTTTAATGAGGCGCTACAAACATGTTTTGCTGTATATGTAGCAGCTTCTATGTAATCATTGAGCAATATAGGCATATTAAATACATGTAGTAAAATTGGACATGAGGTCTTCTGAAAATATTTGGGATGGTCATATGTTGGAATACATACTGTTGGAAATCAGGAGGAATATTTTGCTTCAGACTCTGTCACAGACAAAGAAAGAGAGAGAGTATGCATCATTTGTAAAGATACTGTTGCCTCAGTACTCTGCACTACTAGTAACAGTTTACTTGAAAATATTTGGGATGGTCATATGTTGGAATACATACTGTTGGAAATCAGGAGGAATATTTTGCTTCAGACTCTGTCACAGACAAAGAAAGAGAGAGAGTATGCATCATTTGTAAAGATACTGTTGCCTCAGTACTCTGCACTACTAGTAACAGTTTACTTTCATTGTGTAGTTCATACTATTACTAGTTCTGTGTATAACATATAGGTCAAAACTTCTATACTTTTGCCAGTTACAATTGTGACAGGCATTTTGCAGCAGTTAAAATCCACCCCTGGACTGATTCGTGGTTCAAATGGCGATTAGAAATTCAATTGGTACCACACAACCCCATAAAAGGTATAACAAGTGGTGGCTTGCTCTTGTGACAGTTGTAACTGCGCATAGTTCTGCCAATATTTTCTTTCTTGTAAACTTTAGTCAATGCGAGATGGCATTAAATGACATTAAGGTTGCAGGGAATAAAATATCAACAGAACTTAGCTCAATTGCAACTGTTGCAAGAATAGGCCGGCAGTTGTTATGCCTTTGAGCATTTTCACCACCTGGTGACTGGGTAGAGGACAACAACACCCCATTGAAATGCAGGTCACTGAACATCTTGTAAGGCATTGCTTTAGTCTATCGCTGAAATATGGTTGGCTCGTATGTAAATAATCTGAATTTAGTTTGACCCATGCCGTATGTTTTATGTCACAATGTTATTGTCTTTGCTCTCCAGTTTGGAAAACATCCCCACCTTTGCCTGATTCCAAGCAAAATAAAATCATTGTTAACATAGTTTGTGAATGATCTGTACATGTTTTGGTTCCCAATCTTCCTTCTGTTTGGTATTTTCATTTCCTTTGAACCTCTGGGCTGCATCATGTGGCTGAAGAGTCGGATATTGATAGGCCAGCATCACCATCATTGTATGGTTCAAGCAGATGACAGTGTGTGACATCTGTATCTTTTTTGCTGGGAGCCCTTCGTGTGGAGTCCCAGATAAAAAGTACAGTAGAGACGAAATGGAGGGGCAGATACGGATTGTGCACCAACAGCTCTTGGGGTACAAGTGACCCCTGTCCAATAAGGAGCTTAATTTTTATTTGTAATGGTTGCATTTACATAAAATCCAATTGCAATTTGTTTCCCAGTGTGTGTTTGTGGCTATAAGGGAAAATCATGAATGTCCAGTGTATTGTCCCTGGGTCAATTCTGGCTCTTGGCCCCACTGGTACAGAAAGTAAACATTTTGCAGATTGAGCTATCATTTGTGACTGTGCATCCAAATCAATTTTATTCTCATGAAAAGTATTGTATAGCATCTAACAGAACAAAATTTGCTTTCATGGCTCAAACTGCAAAAATATTGGCCTGTAAGCTTGGGTCACTTTCTGCAGTTCAGGAGTCTGAAAACCCTTTGTTTACGAAGGACTTGCTGAAACAATGTTTTTCTGTAACATTTTTGAAAAATGCAAGAATTTCCTTCGTTTTACAACGAAATCAGTCATGGGAACTGTTTCATGTTCTTATGTCTCTGGCCAATGTTCATATGAGAGTTTTCAGTTGCAGTTGAACTTCAATAAAATTCTACATGTATAAAGAAAGTGACTTTTTCTCCTAATCCCCACTACTCCTGTCTGTGTGTGTGTGTGTGCAGTCTCTTGCCTTTGCTGGACTGTCATTTGCCCAAGACCACTTAGATTTGGTTTTGTAAATATTAATAAATATTGATAAATGATTACCATTGGCCAGTGATGGGTTGTGGGCTGTTTTGGACTAGACACTGTTATTCTGTCCATAAGTATCTAGTCCAAAACAGCCCACAACCCATCACTGGCCAATGGTAATCATTTATCAATGTAGTCTAGAAGCATCACAGCACTTCTTCAACCATGCACCTGACTGTAACACACATGCAACACCTTCACATTTCTTACAGATATTTAACCTCATGAATAAATTTATATTATTGGTACTATGCTACCTTCGACCACTAGAAGGCACTGCACTCGGTGATGATAATGAAATAATGCCTATGTTGGTATGTTTATATGTTACATGCAAACATTAAAGAATGCAAAATGCTCCAATGGCTCTCACAAGTGCAACACAAACAGCAGGCCTTCACACATCACTGTCAGGTTTATGTTAATGCTTTTTGAGATAATCATATAGGGTTTTAATATATTGTATGCAAAATCTTTTAAACTAGAAAAGTTTAATTGAGACAGCTGTGGTGATCCTCTTCATCATTATGAATGAAGGTTCAAAAAGCAACGTGTGCGATCACAGGCCAGTTGTCAGCCATCGATATAAAAAGATGGGTGGCAAGAATGAAGAAGCCACAGATACCAAACAGGGTTGTGGTCACCCAGTTCTACCACTCCTGATGAAATGGTGAGTTTAGGCATATGGTACACAGTGTAGTTTATATAGGCATGTATGCTACACAGTGTAGTTTATATAGGCGCGTATGGTACACAGTGTAGTTATCAGTGCTGCTAATCTCAGTATCAGCCTTAGGCAGTCTGCATCAATACAGTCAAAATACAAACTATACTCTGCTGGGTGGTCTGCATGAAAGCTTCAACTGTATTTTCACTCCACCACACCATAAAATGAACAAAAACTTGGAGCTGTTGTTTTTACCCACGTTGTGGACTGTACCACATTGGATCAGGACGACACAAAAACGACAACAATGAAACCAGAAGAAAAAGGCTTAGCTTCAGTAGATGTGGCGCATGGGCTGGACAGCAGGAAAATGACTAAGGGACAGTGAGTAAGAAGGGTTAAAAAGAGGGGCAGCCAATCGCCAGGTGGATAGGGAAGGGTGGGGGTGGAGAGAGAAGCGCGGGTAAGGGGGTGTCAGTGCGGCAGAGAAGAAGGTGAGAGAACAGAACAGAGAGAGATAGGAGAGGTACAGAGAAAGAGGTAGGTGGAGGGTCAGTGTTTGAGGTTGAGCGTTCTGTCTCCTCGATGTAGAATAAAGTGGGACAGAGGGTGCATGTGTTGGCGTAGATGATGTTGCTGTTAGTGCAGGTGCAGTGGCGGTTGATGACAAAAGTGGCGTTGGGTGTGTGGAGTGTTGTGTTGGTGTTCAGGTAGGGGCAAGTGTGGCAACGGGGGACATTGCATGGGGTGGAGCCGCATGATGGGGGGAGGGTGGTGGTGGCTTTGAGTTTAGAATGTACTAGAAGATCTCGCAGGTTCTTATCCCTGCGAGATGGTAGGAGGGGGTTTTGTTTGAAGAGCTGGGGTTCGGATTTTGACAGTATGTGCCAGTTAGAGAGGAGGATCCTACGTCCTTCTCTGCCACACTGACACCCCTTACCCGCGCTTCTCTCTCCACCCCTACCCACCTGGCGATTGGCTGCCCCTCTTACTCACTGTCCCTTAGTCATTTTCCTGCTGTCCAGCCCATGCGCCACATCTACTGAAGCTAAGTCTTTTTCTTCTGGTTTCATTGTTGTCGTTTTTCCGTCGTTTTTGTGTCGTCCTGATGAAGGGGTAGTGCCCCGAAACATGTAGATTGTCTTTGTCTTTGTCATGTCTTAGCTTGGTCCAGTAACCCTAACCCTAACCCCAACCCTAACCCTAACCCTAACCACTACCATGGGAATAGGCAACATAGAAATTGATTAGAATCAATATAGAAGTTCAATTTTCACCAAATCTTTCTCTGGGTTTAAATATGATGGTCATCTTGTTTGATTTGATAATGAAAATTATCTTAAACAGCAAGCTGACTACCAAAAACACTTTATCAGAAACTTTGTACTTGGTCATCTTAGCTATGGAAGACGATGACCAGACATTCATACATCAGGCAGCTCTTTTTTACCCCACGAAAACTTCGGTGGTAACAAAACCGAATTCAAAATTAATCAATGTTTTGCTGACTTGACAGCAGATTTGTCACCCGTCTATGGTGTAATTATTACAATATTATTATTATTTTGATAGCTTAATCTTAGGCAGGTAAGCAGTTTCCAGCAAACGATTGCTGTGCAATGAATTAGTGAAATGACTTCGGTCAACTTTGGTTTTCCACACCCATTTACCTTTGGCTTGATAGCGCTGGTCCTGCATTTCAACATTGATCGTGGGCATGGCAATATAAAATACATTATGGTGTGTCGTGCGTGTGTTGTAAAGTACAGGGCACGCGTGAGCGCACGTGCATGTTTCCTGTGTTCAACATTTCAGTCTTTAGTCCAAGATATTCAGCATCTCTCGTAGACTATCAGCTGAACGCTGTTCGATCAGACGACCCATGTTTACCATCAGATGACAGGTTGCAGTGGGGAGGGGCAGGCACGCGGTTCCCCGAAGTGGAAGGTATCAAGCATTAAGTGGGTTATGTGTGTATACGTTACTGTTGGTTGGTTTGTTGTGTAACGTCAAGTTAGCAACGAAGGGCGAGAGGTGGGAGATGCTGATGTGGGAAGAAAGGGGGAGGAAAGATGAGCACTCGGAGGGAAGCCCCGACGACCCCACCCGTAAATAGGTTTCCCTTGCAGTGAAAGTACGCGTGCTGGACACGACTTTCCAACACACGATCATCTGTATCAGTAGCAAGCTAGGTGTAATGTTATGAATATTTGATTAGTTTGGTCACTGATCGTGTGCGGTACGATAAGGGGTCGAGTTACAGGAATAACACTCATCCGGCCAATGCAGTGGTCAGCTCCCAACATCTCATTGACCGGTCACCAATGCCCACTGTGATCAAAGGTGAGAGGTGCAGTCTAGCATGCGTCAGATTCAAGAATCAAGAACTTCTGCGTGTCTGCCTTGGGCAAAATAAAATGCCACCACCAAAGCGTCTTACCTACTACAAGGAACGTCCTTGTCTTTCCGTCAGCGTCGTTTTGGCCATAACGCCGTTTATCACACAAGAACCATTCATGACCGAGACGTTCTGCCCCATCAGCATTTTCATCCCCCCCCCCACCACTCACTCACTCCATGGCCTCCTAAAAATGTGAGCTTGCTTTCTGAATTCTTGCATGCATAACAACACACACACACACACACACCGTTTTGCCTGCAAACTTCACAGAGGTATTGTCACACATTTGCAATTTTATTCAAAGTTCAACTGTAAATACTTACATAAGCAATAGCTTAAAGTCCAGACTAAAAACAGGAAAGACCAATATTGCAATACATTTAAATGTATTGTCATTTCCTTCAATATGACATACGAAAAGTACAAATGATAAAATTAATATCTGATTTGTACAGAAATTACCCACAACGTTTAATATAAAAAATTAATGATGACAAAGTTCATTCAAGTGAACACAGTCAACTGGTCAAAACCAGATTAGACACCAAAATGATTACAATACACACAACTGAAATAACTGACATGTATTTGCCACACACATCAATCATCATCCTCGCTTATACCCACATTTGCATTCACAGAATCAAGCTGGATAGAAAGAACTGGTATGGCAGATTAAAAAAAAAACTGTAAGACTGTTAACCATGCAGCAAAAACCCTCCTCTTTTCTCAGACAGGCTTGGGACTGTCCATGGCAGAGTTAAAAACTTTTTTTTGGTTATTGGGTTAGTATTAGGTTAGAATTGGGCACTGTGTGCTAACACCTTTGCAAGCCAGAAAGACCAGTTATGCAGTCAAACATGACTGACCGACAAGCTGAATGACCTGCATGTGCTCCACCCTGCCCTTGCTGCCTCACCCCTTCACGAGCAGCGTTCAGCATCCTTTCTCAATATACCTCACTACTGCATAGCCACATAGATTATTCTTGGTGTAGTGGGAGAGGGAGGGGGGTAGCAGGAGAGACTTTGGTATAGTGCCAGATTCTAAAGTAGTAAAAGTAAATAAGCCAGGTGGTAAGTTATATGGAGAAAGGATGGTGAACACTTCTCATGGAAGCAGCAAGGCCAGGGTGCACCATATGCATGTCATTCAGCTTGTCAGTCAGTCATGCTCGACTACATCACTAGTCTCTCTGCCTGGTGAATGTGTTCGCACATTGTGCCTGTTTTAACAAATAAAAGTGCTTTTTTTTGTTAGTTTCTGTAAGTAACAATAACATTTACAAATTGCATATTTTAATCAGGACAAAAGATTTTAAAGGATTTTTAAAAAACCGGTTCTCAAAAAAGATATCTGCTTCATTTGATCGTGTAAATGACATCTTTTGATCAGAGTGGAACTGGAAAAAACTGCTAGTGAACAAAACTGGGTGTTGACATAATGCAGGAGACATTCTTTTGTTAAATGTTAGTGGTTTTATCTTTTCTTCCATGCAAGTAGACATCCCTGAAGAGAGTGTTCTGCTTATTGTGGTGTTACGAAGCTCAATGTTTTGCTAGTCCACACAGTTCTTGTTATGGCACGCCCTGAGCAATAACATCTAATTTTGTATTGAATGCTTTGGTTTTTGATGCATTCCAGAAATGAAGAACCAGTTGCACTAAAAACATGAATCTGGGCTGGCTAAGGTGTGAGCCAGTGTACTTGATGCACTGCAGTCTGGCATTGAATTGCTCACAGATCTCAGTGTTTACTTTCAGGTAGGGTATTCTTGTGGAACGGAAAACCTGTGCACATTTGTGCGAATACCCATGAAAACAGTCATGGAAGAACCTTGTCTCTCGAAAAAATTCAGGTTCCCTGTTCAGACTGTACTCTTGCAGCTGGCACGCGTTATCATAGAAAATTACTTCTGGTGCCGCAGGGAGGTACTTGTACAGAGAGCTGAATGGATCTTTTCTTCCTTCACTCCCTGAAATCAGATGGAACCCATAGCAGTGTCCATGAACTGGACAAAACCATAAAAACATGTAAGAAAACCCACCTCTGGTGACCTGTGGGTAGATCTTCCTACACCTTTCTTCTGCCGATGGCTCGTCATCAAACTGGTCCCCCTTCTCCTTGTTGATGATGTACACAGGCAGCTTGCGCACCTGCTCACCTGTTTGGGTGAAGTAGTACGCCACTCCACTTGGGGGGTTATAGCTGCCTACAACAGGCTGTGCTTATACAACTGGTTTATAATTATTGTGAACCACAAGAACACGTTCACTTAAATACAGAATAAACAAAAATACTACGGTCTTGTGGTCCTGGATTGGTGTTCTGCTAGCTGCTTCCAACAGCCGCATCAGCTCAGGGGACACTCTCCTCAGGGGCTCAAGCAGGGTGGGCACAGAGGATCCTGCCGGAAGACTCTGCAAGGAATACACTGTGTTCTGGATTAGAGGTATATCTGCGTACGGGAGCAGGGCGCTGATGGGACTGTCACATGCCAATATGTACAAGACATCTGCCGCTGCAGCAAGGAGGTCTTGGTTGAAATCCCTGGTCATGACAGCTTCGACCATCGCTGCAGCCTCCCGGGGACAACTATCGTGAAGCTGTGCATCAGCTGCCTGATCATGATTTTGGGCATCAGTTTCCCCTAGCACAGCACGGCAGATTTTCTTTAGGTGCTCACGTGCCCGTCGAAGTTGTTGAGGACTAATGTCATCTCTTTGGAACAAAAATACTCGATCATACCGACGATGATGAGTTGCGACTTCTCGGACATCCTCTGGTCGTTCAATAGGAGTGATGGACAACTGCCTGAGGCCTACACCAACGTGAGTTCCATCACCAGCCAAAATCTTGGGACAATGCTTACACCATGGATCCACATCCTGTCTGAAATCAAACTTAAAGGCAGCCCCCCAACTGAAAAACCACTTGATAAATGTAGGTACCGACACAAATGATGCAGCTGTAGGAATGCTAAATCTGTACGTATTACTCATGTCGGCAACAAATGCTGAAAAAGAACATTTCATTGTATGCATTTTATCAATGAATGAATACCCAACCTCATCAGGGATGCACGTCTCCTTGGTCCAGAAAAATATCCCGTCTTCCTCTGGGTTGTACTGCACTCTGCATCCTCCCCCTCGGCAAACACGGACAGCTACATCACACTTCACTGCACCCTGGAATGATTCATAACCACAGAAAAAAAATTAAATGCACTAGAAAGCAGAGTATATATGTCAAAAACGCAGAGCAAAACTTGTCACGAACATAAAATCCTTATTTCTTGACAGTAACTTCTGTAACAAACACATGAGACAAAATCACATTAATAAAAGTTAGGAAAAGCACTACAAAGGATTATGACAACATGCAGGTATACATGCATATACTGAAGGTGGGTGAGCTTTTTATTCAACATCATATTAATTTTTTAAACCAAAATAAATCTGTCATGTAATAATCCTCTTACTCCTCCTAATAATTAGAACTAGCTTCCATCAAGTAAAGTGCACTAGATTAAAATGCAATGTAAATTACTCCATGTACTGCACAGAGTTTGAGTAACAAATAATTAAGGATTACACAAGGTCTTATTATAGCCAACATGCATACATTGTTAAAGTAATAAGCAACCATCAAGTATGCAAGATTAAAGTCTTATTACAGCCAAAAAGGCACACACTGTTACATAATAAAGAGAATCACAGGACCAATGTCATATGAACAAGTATGGCTGTCACACGATAACTATTTGTCAGAGTGAATGTTATGTTTCTTTCACTTATGGCAAAAGTAATTATAAAGTTGCAGCTATGTCCATCTCACATGCATGGCATCAATTCTCTCTCTCATTTGTTGTCTCAGCAATTTTACTTAAACATAATAAAAGGACATATAAATTGTGAATACACAAGAATGACAACAAAATGAGAGTACAGTGACATGCCCAACTTGGTGACATTCAAAATACATCACGATCAGGTCACACACAAGCTTGGATTGCAAAAATGCTAAAGGAAAAAACTTCAAAGTGCATGCCAAGCGACTACCAAAACATTAAAGAACACTTCCCCACTCCACCCGCCCATTCAAAATTTAAAAAAAAAACAACCCAAAACGCACACCTGGAAAGCCACAACATCCACATTAGTCAATAAAATCATAAAGCATGCAACACTTGGCAACAGTGAACAACACCAATGAACTGATTGAAAGGGAAAAGGGTATGTATTAAAAAATACTAAGAAACTGAACTTGAACCACCCACCACCCCATCCCCCCAATGCCAAAGAAGCAGTCCAAACTGTCCACATACCGTCAGCATGTACAGCGCTGTTTGGTGTTCAAGCACCAAATTGGTACCATCAACTACATCCACTGGTTCATATCCAGACTTAAAAATAAAAATTAAAAAAATCCAGATATCAGTATGGGCAAAGCATGTGTATGAAAGACTGCTGAAGATGCATACGAAAATAAAAGAGACGTCCCAACTACATAACTGCTGCTAATAAACAACCCTTTGCAGCACTCATTTGAGAAAACCTTTTTTTGGTGATACTATGAGACACCAATGGTACACAACGATGGCTCCTTAGTAATAAGCGACAAGCCTCATACTGCCTGCAAAGCAAACCATATCCAAACAAGTCTTGATAACAAATAAGGACACCCCACCCCTGCATAAATACTAAAGCTGCAGACGAAATTAAAAACAAAACCAGGAGACCAAAAGAGTAGAACAGCAGATTATAGGTATCATACAAATTTCCAGCAGAAGCCTACTGACCCCACAGCCACAAATGTCTGGAGCAGGTGCACAAAGAACATGTCCTGTCAGGAAGCCATCAGCATCCCTTGCGTTTCCCATCAACAGCATGCGTGACTCTCTGTTCCTGTTCAAACAGTCAAAAATGTAGACACATTTTCACAAAATCTTGTTTTTAGGTAACCCTGAAAGTGGAGGGTTTAATAAATTTACAAACACAGTCAGCTTCAGCAAGAATACGTTAGAGTTTGTTTCCAAGATATAAGCTGCTAGCCAATTTGCTTTAAAGTTTATAAATTCATAGAAAGACTTCTACATGAAATCCAACATACAATTTATAGTAGAAAAGAAATCACCTTCTCAATTTTGGATCCTCTCGTTCCATTGGTCTGTGCTGGCTTAACCCACCGAAATTCCACAGCCCTGTTTCTTGATTGAAGTAGTTTTCAAGGTCATCATCAGTTGGTGCCTGCCAAAAACATCAACCTACAGTGATGAATAGTGTGTATCACAAGATACTGTCAAGTTTGGTTTAAATGGATCAACATAATGTTCTTCTCCTGGCAAATGATTAAGGGGCACAGCAGTAGAAAAGCAAAGAAAGCAAAAGTGTGTCGAGTTTCAGTTCCACTGTTGTCAGCCACTCATCAGGTAATTCACATGTAGAAATGAGGATCTCACATGTTTGAAGGCTTACCTATGCATGCAATTATAAACATAAACAGAAGAAAGATACATAAAACATTTCAAGCTACAATGGCACAGTGCTGAAGACAGCCCACCTGCCCCTGGTCTTCTGTGTTGATGTCTGGCAATGTGTTGATGTCTGGCAAGTCTATGTCCTCCTGGCCATCTGTAGAGACTGGAACCTCCTGAAGCCAAACCTCCTCATTAGCCCTAAAGATGTTCAAGTGTGGACACAGCCTCCTGGATGATCTCAGTCCCTGCAACTTACGCTTGCATCCTTCTTTGATGCTACACTCTCCAGAAAGGCAACGCACAAACCGCATATCTTTAGACAAATGGACAAAAGCAACAGAGTCATCGCTGCCACGCACACAATACTTCAACACGTTGCCAGACACAGACACACGCACACACCCAACATTGCGGCTAATCCACGCTGCACTCAGTTTCCTTTCTATCAGTGTGGAGGCAACAAAGTCTGGTCTCTGTACAAATGCCATCAATGGGAGGACGTCCTGCTCGAGAAACCTGCAATGCAAACAATAACTCTGAATATCATCACTGACTTGAGCAATCTCAAAAATCTCACAGGAACACTTCATCTCACCACCTCCAAACACCTCAGTCAGAGCAAAATCAGACGCTTGAAATAAACCCGTTTCAGCAGAATAATTATTCAACACAAACACTTCTCGTTCAGCATGGTGCAAAATCCAGTGAAGCTGTCCATGCTCTAGCAAAGAAGTACGAAATAACTGAAAGATAGACGGCTGAAGGGAAGACATGTTATGAACAGGCTGAGCATGCATTCCATAGACTTTCTGCAGATCTTGTACTGCAATCCTCCTTTTGGTGTTCTGTCTTCTCCCCAGTGTTGGCTGCCTTGATGAACTGGGGTTCTGAGAGGGTGGGAGAATGTCATCAAGTTCCAGCGTAAATCCAGTGCTGCAACTTGGATCATGAGAGTCCTGAAATTCAGAAAATTGCACCTGTTGAGACTGAAAAGTACTTGGTGCCATCTGACTATTTACAAGCCTGGCAAGCTCGTCTAGCTGACCATTCAAAAGAAAATGGCAAAGGCGCAACCGAAAAGACCTGGGATATTGTCCAGGGATCAACTTGCTACACGTGACGAACATGTGGGGATAAGAGTATAGCTTAGCATCAGCAAGACTAGTTTTGCCACGAGTGCTAGGAATGTTGGAGGAGCTGTGGCTGATGGTCCCCAAAGCATCCAGCTGTTGCTGCAGCCCACTCGCTTCTGTCACATCCAACAGCTGCACGCGCACAGGAGGAGCATCTCCACGTGCACGAAACTCCTGCAGCACGGTCTCTACTGGCTGCCAGTCCCTAGTGTGCTTGCTGAACCCCCAGAAGAACCTGCACAACACATGGCACATCATGCAGATCCAGAGCTGCCCTGTTCTTTTCTTACTGACTCAGTGGACTAGCTCCAGACAAATCTTACCAACCCATAAGAAGTTGTACCCACTTGTTGGATTGTCCCAAATATCTAATGAGGGCAACATTATGCCGCAAGAATTCCTTTAGCCATCAACTGTTCACTTTGTGTTGGTCAGTCATGTCAACTGCCATTTCCTGCACAGTATTCACTTCTCACATGAACCTGACTTATTTGAAGGTAATAAATACAGCCTGAACACTCAAGCCAGAAATATTTATAAAAAAAAGAAGAAAAAAGCTGAACAGAAGCTACAAAATCATCACTTCTAGCTCTTTATAAGGCTCGACTCCATGACAAAAATAACTTGTCAACTGAGTACAAAACATAGCTTATGGCAGTTGAGGAATGTAGGAAACAAGTAGCGTACAATGGTGGAATAGGCAAGAATAATTTCACAAACCTATCACTTGGTTCGTTCTTTCTCAGCAACTGGATGACAACTCCAACCAGACAGCACTCTGCACGTGCTTCAACATCCATTTTCAGCACCCCCAGATCCTTCTTCACGCCATCAACAGCTCTCTTGAACTGCTGGGCAGGGCGTTCTCGTGTAGCTGGATAAAAAAAATTAAATGGGTTTGCTATATATGCACCACACCGACACCAATGACATGCGTACTTCTAACAGGTAACCTGCAATGTGTTTATATTCTTCTGACCAGGGAATTTAAATCATTTTGTTGTTGACTCTACCTGCTGGGTCTACAAAAATACAGCTTTCGTAGAACAGCAAAGCAGTGAAGACAAATCTAATGGCATAGACACTCACCAGCACTCTCTTTTTTCCTCTTGACTCCTTGAGTGCACAGATCTTCGTCACTGAAGACATTGTACCTGAGGAAGCCCGACAAGCCTGGAAGCGACTCTCCCAAAACCCTCTTGAATTCATCATCAGAAGTGGAACCTGCATATATTTTGAGGAAATGCATAAGACGTACACCTGTATCTTAGACATCATTCAAGGATTCCCTACATCAAAATGCCTGCCCAGCCGAGCTACCTACAAGCTTAAGGATCAAGTCACCTATATTTCAGAATTTTCATCCAACAAAGTACAGAACAAAATGAAAAGATGGCACACAATGTAGTACAACTGTGTGTGACACAGCCTTGGCTTCAGGTTAATTTTGATCAAGACAAACCAATGTTAATTTTTTAATCAGAAATAACAAAACACACAGTAGAGACTCACCTTGCAAGCAGCCAGACTCAATGACCCTGGCAAAGAAAGTTTCTTCATGCCTGAAAAGGGTCATATACAGCACGCCTTGGCTAGCCTCAGTCTTGGCGAAGCTCAGCATGTGCTTCTCCAGCTTTGTCAGGAACCCCTTGTCTCCAGTCCCAATCAGGTTCTCGGAAGAAAGAGCATCCTCGTGCATTGCCACAAGCTTCACAGCAGGCAAGCACTTAGTCACACACTCAATGAATGGGCGACCTAACAGAGAAAACATAACTGTATTAGCAACTGTTGATTACATGAACTTCATTCAACATCACAAATTAAAACTGAAAAGGACTTTGGACAACTGATTCATTGTGTGCACAGCAACTAACTGGCACCAACAATAAGCTGCATTCAATGTTCAGCACCGTTCAGAACCACAATGAAAACACGGTCCAGTGTTAGGCACTTGGAATGTATACTAATGACTTTTCGACTTAAGGATGTATATATGCATTTCAATATTCTTCAGGGACAGGGAGGCAGTCTTCCTTGTGCCTCATGATATGGATGAAGTCAAGTGGATCGAGTTATCACATGCTGACTGGAGACAATCTACAATTTTCTGAATGTATACAAATTAAGAAATCTTATTGTGTGAGTTCTAGGGTTATTTTTTTTAGGTGCAATTCCTTTTTTAAAGATGGACAGGGTGAGAGAATGGTGTACTTTGGGTACAGTCTGTAGTGTATACAACACCATCCACGGTGTGCACACAGAAAGTGACAGCAACAGCACTTAATCTGGCAGGTTGGACATCACCTCTAACTGTTGCAAGGAAGAAACAGATTACCGTTTTCTACAAATCTCCATTTGCTTTGTCCCTGTTATAGACAAATTTCGTAACATCCTGCTAGACCACTAGGTCCTGTAAAAATTCCCAAAGGACCATAAACCATTCTTAATGCTTTTGGTCAGCATACTTCACAAAAAACTTTTACTGTTTAAGTTTTGCTGCCTTACATGTCACTCAGTGCCAGCTAAAATTTGGAATAATCATTAGCAAGCTTCTTTGCTTGCTTTATTTTGAGCACAGCTGCTCAAGACCTGTCTCTTCCATCCTGCACTTAAATAACTTCCATTGATTTGTAATTTTACTGAGCTGCTTGGTAATGCTCAGTCATAGCTGAAATCATGGCTGAGAGAGAGAGAGAGACAGAGGTTAGTGGTGCCTTGATGTGTACTTTGCATGTGTGGGTGTAAGTTGTATTTGATTATTCTGGTTCCTGGTTTTTCTTTTCTATTTCTTACTGTAAAATTGTGTAATTAGCATTGAGCCCTTCAGGGGAACTGTGCTATAGAGGAAATATAATTTACTAGTAGGCTTTCCATAATAAGTGTCTTACTGAAGGCACTACTACAAGTACTAGTGTAAAACTTCAACTGCTCAGAAGAGGCCGGCCAACCATAGTTACTTCACCATGAAGCTCAAATCTCTATCCTTTCTTAATACCTATTTTTTACATTTACTTTTCTTAATAAGAAAATCATTACACACAAATTCTCAAAAGTACAGAACTAGAGATAAACTAGAGATACCAACTTGGCATTCTTTAGCATTTCTTGCCACTTCCTGGCATAACACCATTTATGGTTTATGTACTATCCTTAAAATACATGATTAAATGTTAAGACTCATACCTGCAGCACGCTGGTAATTATGATCTGCCTGCAAGAAACTGGTTGTCCTTAACTCTGGACGTGTGGATGGTATCCCACTGATGGTCACAGCGTTACCCTGTTTAAATAGTAGTAGGTGAATATGAACAATATTCTTCTCTAAAACATTATGCATGTGGAATACCTTGGTCTTAATTAAATCTAATTCTGAAATATACACATATGACTGCATACAAGTGCAAGGTATTCAGTATTATCATATATCTATATGTTCTTCACCCTGATTATTTTATCTCAAACATGTTACTGAGAATAGATGTTTTTCTACATATTTAATACCAACATTTAAGTTATTAAGGCATACACAAGATAGACATCGTATGCGGTGGACTAAATACTAATTTCTCGAACAAAGGGATGCTGGTTGTGTGGGATTTGCGGTGTGGTAAAAATGAAGACTTGCCAGAAAAAATACCCAAAGCCGGGTGGTGATGGGGGGGGGGGGGGTGACAAAAACTTGACTACTGTCAGTAACAAAGCAAAAAGCCAGAAAAATGATTACTTTTTAACGCTGCAATTTCACTTACTGGTACTTGACTAAAAGAAGTTCGAGAACTGTCACTGGAAGTGGAACTCGTCGATGGTAGGTCCATGATTTGATGATAATATTATTTCAATCCCAATGGCACTTCAGACACAACTTTATTAAGAAACGGCAAGAGACTCGGCAACACAAAAAAGTAACAGCAAAACACCAAGAAAAATGTACGCTTATAACCAATCTTTCGCTTTCAAAGAAACTGAATGCAGTCGAAAACAATTTTTTTTTTGCAGTCGCATGTATCATTTAGCGTCGCATACCGAATAGCGTGCTTCATGCACAGGAAAGAACCTCACAGCGATTGGATAACATGTACTGACGATGGCGATTGGAGATTCTATGTAATACCTCATGCCATTGGCTTTCCCAATTTGTGCCTTTTTCACACTGAGGCAAATCAGTACTGCAGGCGGCAATCAAACTGAACG